>CACRXP010000081.1:1160926-1173215 GCA_902702965.1 Spirometra erinaceieuropaei
AATGCATAATACCACCATCAACTATACCTGCATTCCTTTTCCACGGGAGTTTTTTCACTGCTGGTTGGAGTTTTGTTTAACGCTTCCCTTGATAATGCCTGTAAACTGGCCTTAGATTTATTATTATTATTATTATTATTATTATTATTATTATTATTATTATTATTATTATTATTATTATTATTATTATTATTATTATTATTATGATTAATATTATTATTTAAACTGACATTATGTGTCATTATAATGGTGTTGATTTTTGTCGATTTTAATTTATTCTTACATCTCTGCAGCGGTGTGAGGTTTGGTGAAACGGCGGAGCGCCATTTACGGCAGTATTCTCTAGTTATCGCCCTGCTCGTCGAGACAAATTTGACTTCTATTTATGGGAGAAGGGTAACTAGGATCGACGCATTACTGCTAAGCGGGCGCAATCGCTTAGCTTGTGCGACACTGAAACTCAAGCCACAACTTTGTAGGAACAAATGCGTTCCCTCCATGACAGATAAGTGGCTCGGAATGTTTCGGAGTACGAAATTATGCTTTCGTTTAATTCTTTCCTCAGTTTCCGAACTTATTATCCCAATAAGTTTAAAAGAATGTTGAATAGCTTTTTCAGAAGTGCTGTTTATGTCGCCATAAATCAACTGATCGACTATTTCGCCGGCTGATGGCCTGCTACGACTAGCAGAGGCGTACTGTTGGACGATTGATGGGTCAAGAGGTTCTACATGAACTAAAGTGATTTGTGAGTTAACCTTATCTGCAGACGGCGAAGAACATACGCTGGCACCTGCAATGTCTTCAGTCACGATTTTAGCACCCAGAGACGGTGGGGAGGCCTCAAGCTTTCGCCTTTTAGCACGTGCTCTGCGGAACATTACAGACAAGATAAGTATTCCGTTACAGAAGAAGGATCAAAACGTTGCTAACGTACAGAATAGCGCACTAAATTGCAAGTATTACGGTTATTTTACTGCGAAAACTAGAAAGAGAGAGTCTGGAACGGTGTCATGACACCTTTGTAGTGCACTAGAAAGTTTTTTTTTACAAAATACGACTATTTTGCCAGACTGTCAAATAAAACTGGCAAAAATTATACCTTGTATTGAAAGGCGACTTTTAAAAAGGTCTCAAGTAAAAACAGGTATTAATTGCTTAAGAATATCCAAGTAAATGCAAAGCTTCACTTATCTTTGAAACTGCGTTGCGCGCCTTGACGTCGATCATGACCTTCATTACTTTAAACTACAGTAATATTATGTTACTGCCTGCCTGGTTAGCCACACGTAAATTCCATCAGCGTTTACTTTACACTTTTAGTGTTGCCAACACTTTCGTGTGAATTCTGCATTTTTATCTCTTTAGCAACCAAGCTGCCTTCACAGTCAATATTTTCAATGTAGTTATTATCGAAAGCATGAAAGAATCGAGTACCTTGTGCCGTAATTTGTGAGGCGAAGCTTCTCAGTGGTACCTTGCTAGTGGCCCAAATCCGGGCGCCTGTTGTAACACTTCACCCCCGCGAGTACGTCCAAGTGCGCCTCATTGGCATCCTGGTTTTCGTCCAGTCACCGCCGATCACATAAGCCAATCATTTCCAACGCCGATTCAGGCGTATTTTCACAAAAGGCACTGCGACTCGTTCCTCATTCTCATGGGACGCCGCTATCACGGCGCCGGGAATGATCTTTCGCCCGACTGCCAACTTATCCCAGACGGTTTTATAGTCTTTATGTGCGAAACAACATACTTTCAAGTAGCGTTCAAAACTCCTTTCTGTTCGCTACCGGACCTGAACTTCGTAGTGGCAAGGGTCTCCCATGACTTTAGCTTCCGCGAAATTGGAGACCCCACCTAGCTGTCACGTGTGGCTGAAAACAATCGTCCCGAAGTGCCCACTCGGCTTTATCCAGCTGCTTTTCTTGCGTCATCTCTCGTGTCTGCCGATAATAAAACGCGGCTGCTGATACCTTATTGTGATTCCAGACGGATGCGGTCAAACGACCCTTGACCATGGAGTACAGGTTGTGTTTCCGATCCCATCTAGCAGAAGAGTCCCCCTTATAAGTGCCGGCATCCGGCGTACTTCCTAATATTCGATATCGTTCTCATCTATTACCATTTATATCGCATCAATCAAATCGAAAAGTTCCGACACGGCATATGGATTTGCCGTCGGCATCCAACTCATCCGCCGGTATTCTCCAACCAGCTCTCGTATCCTAATGTATTTCCAGGCGCAATAGCTCGAGCACCCGGTAACAACATCGCTTGTATTTTCCTCGTTCGCTGAGTTTACCTATAACGCATCCGCTCGTCTCAACCTTCCCTCTCCCTGATCTTAGTATTAACCCCAGTCGAACTGTAACAGAGACCCTATCAGTAAAAAGTGTATCGCGAATCTAGTCCTAGCAAATCCTAAACCGAATCTTAACCGTAACATAAGTTACGGTTACGAGCTAATTAACTCGGTTTTAAGTTACAGCAGCCATCGCTATTGCTATGAGTTAGGGAATCTGAAGAACGCGCATGAAAAAAACTACCTAAGCTCTGAACAGGAGTTAAGGCCCAATAGGAAACGCGTGCGCGACGGCGACCCTATAGGATTTTGCCCGCAAGCAGCACATAGAGGTTTTTGCTTTCCGTTGTTTCTGATGATTCCTACGGCTGTTGCGCCCATCGATGGTAAGCGCCCCCTTTTAATTCGATGCGAATTCTTAAGGCACTAGAACAACTCAAAACACTTCGTTGTTTTTGAGGCGTAGGAGCAACTTGGCGTTTTTTTCCAATCTTTTGGCGACTTTGCTTTTGTGTGGAGCGATCATTTTAAAGGACAGTTTTTTGTTGTCCAATGCCCCTTGTCAGTTAAAGGCTGTTGGATTTCAGGATATATTTTCCTTTCGAAGAGTTTCACGGGACGCTGCAGTCGAAAAGTTCACGAGTAAGTATGTCCGGTTCTCTCATCTTCTAGAAACTCTTGACAAGTGTCTGACGGGCGACATAGTTATTCTTATGTACATATGTCTCGTATTTATCTTCCTGGCGTTGATTTGTACTCTAATACAACTCGTTTCGAGTTTGCAATTTAGTTGCGCTTTTGCCAAAAAAATCCAATCGAAAGGAGCTTTGGATACATGTTCAGGTATCGTGTTACTAATTTCTAACTTTGCAGTTGTCCTTTGTTCGTGCTGCCTTGGTCTTATGTACTGGGCGGCGTCGCTTATCTGCCAACACCAATTTAAACAGATATCTGCGGAATTGCAGTTACCGGTTTTTTCTTCATCAAACGAAACTTTGGAATTCATTCATAACGCAAGGACTCAAGTTGACAGTTTCACAATTGCTTTTTCCGGGGGCTTTTACTTTATTCTGTTAGCCGGTCTATTTTCAATTTCCGCACTTGCGACCCGAACGTTCTGGACCCCGGTCGAACTTTTCAGGTCAGCATACCTATTTGTGGCCGTTCTCTCTTGAACTTTGCCCTTCGTTCGCAAGCGTAGACGTGGTAGGATGCCATTTCCTGTATTTGCTCTTATCCTTGGGCACAGAAATACCATAAGATAGCAGCTTGATTTTCAAATTATACGTTCTTGGCATATATGAATTATTCGACCTAATTTTGAAGAGCTCGGCAGACTCGGTAGGATTCGGACCCACGATGGCAGGGGTAAAAGTTGAGTTTAGCCAACGCTCTATCCACCCGGGCCATGAGGTCCTATCAGGAGCGGGGTTTACTTATATTTGGGTCAGGTTTTCCGCTCAGCATATTGTAACGTATGGAATTCACCGATTCTGATATAGTCAGCTGATTGTCGAAGCAGGATTTCCTACGCAATCTGTGTAAAGTAAACCGGACGAATTTGGTTTTCCCTGGCCCATCTTGGCCACCTGCACAACTCTTTTTGAAGGACAATCATCTCGTCCAAGCAGAGACAAATTTAAGCTGGAAGTGTTGTGAACAGTCCACGCTAGATGTCGCCTATGAACGCGGCACAATTACAAGGTCACATTCGATCAATTTTAGCTCCCCTATTTTCTGCTAAAATTAACATTCTCTGTCATATGCTATGCACTCATTATATGAGTACTGGTTTACTAAGACTCAGAGCCAACAGAAGTCAAGATGACTTTAGCTGTATTGTCGTACATTTTAATCTGTTCTCTGGCGAACTTCACGAATCGATCACATGTGCTTCCAGAGGTGGCAGAACATGCTAGGCACAAATGATATGCAGTGTTTTTCACCCGAGATGAATTCATCGGTAACAGAAAAAGCGATATAGATAAGTCAGTTAACGGTATCGTCCTTTTATCATCAAGGAGGGATCATATATTGTCTTATGGGACTTTCGGACAGTTCCCTTTTACTGTGCTCAGTTTTGAGTCAGATTTTAAGGAATAGCGATTTTGCGACGGAGGCCACATTGGACTCCCCTACAGAGTGTTTTTTTAACGGCGATGTCGAACTTTGAAAATATACCTTTCTGCCTTATTTATAAGCATTTAAAGTTGAAAAGGAATGCATACATAAACGAATCTAGCGCATAATTGAGGAAGACACTGTCTTGGGACGCAATGACCTTGATGGCAAAGTAGTATCCACTTTTACGATATGGTTGAGCCTTTGTTTCTGTGATTGGATAACATCCCTTGCTCAATCTCAAGAAGTCCATCAGCCTATCACTATCCCAATGATCTCATAGAATGCATCTATGAGGACTATGATTAACTCTAATGCAAAATCCAAGAAGCGGACAATCGTTTTCTGTTTTACTTACTGTCAGAATCCGAGGATTCATCTGAGGGTCACTGTATGGCCGACTCAGCCACAGCCACAGCAAAACTGCCCTGATTTTTCCTTGTTTGTGTGCCTATAGAGGTGGCTAACTCCGCCAGGCTGGCACGTATGTAGTTTTGGCATTTCAACACGTCTGAGTTCCGGATGGAGAGATGCACAGCGACATTCGACACGTACTTACGTGTCTTTTTGATCCAACAAACGCCGTAACGGGTTTAAAAGATTTTCGGTGGTGTTCTACATTCATTTCCTCCTTCCTTATTTCTTAGGTGTTAGATAACTGCCTGCGTTTTGACAACAGATGGTCGTACAGTCACAATAATAAAGACCATGCATGACCAACTGTGGCGCAGGTTTCACTATGCACATCCAGAGATTGAGGATTAAGCAACTAGACAAAATGGCCTTTTCAGCCTTGCTGCCGTCCCTTTATTTGTCCGCAGGATGTACAATAAACAGCTGGCGTTTGCTAACATCGTTGTGATTTGTTTCGGTCACACAAACCCTGTTCTGTCAATATTCGTTTCTGTCTACCCGCACTGACTGCATCGTGACTCAGGCACCCCGAGCATCATCCAACATCCAACTCAGTATATTTAAGAATATATTTAGTGTTGGCTAGTTGCCTTAGGTGCGCAATTGATTTCCATTCTATGTACAGTCTGTTCCTCATTTGCAAAGGCAGCCAGGCGCAGTGTCTTCTAGTAAGGCAGAGTATCTTACGACGTCTTCTTATGGGCGGCTGGGAGTTCTGCTTGTGAACGTTGGCTTCTGTATAGCGGATTTTAAGATCGCTTTGTGACGCTGTTGCAGTCGCGCCCATGGCTTGTGCTAACTACCTTCATCGGCTTCTCGTATCGAGCAACAACTGACAACCGGACTTGATCAACATCTGTCTACAATCAGTTTGTTCAGTGCCTCTCCCTTTGTTTGAGTATGGGGTCCGCCAGTATTCCCTCTGGCACCGAGGCATAGCGTTAGTAATAAAAACCTAATTTCTATTGTAAAATATAGGAGTCCGCCGTTACTATCGCGTAGCTTGTTGAGGATGAACCTACTGAGTGCGTAGTGAATCCCTGAAGCACCATTTCCCGTACGTGCGTTCCAATTAGCTGCAGCAGTTTGGGTATCACTGGAGGGGCATATGCACCCTTATTGATGATTGCGCCTTCTACTTGCATGCTGGGCAGGCGGAACGAGACTGATCCCCGTGCTACGGGCTCATTGTTCGCCTTTTCCTGAGGCACAACTTCCTCTATGTATTTGCCGGGATTGTAGTGCACACAAAGTTGAAAACTGTACGCTATGTGGTATTCTGGCGTGCTTCAGGATTCAGGCAACCGGACAATTATGATCGATTTCCTAGCTTCTAGACAAGATAAGTTGATCAACATCTCCGATACTGAAACTGCTATAAAAATACCATATTTCGAAACGTTTATCTCAAGATTTGACTCTACTTATTTGCATTACTTCTGCCCGGTCATGCTGCACGGTGGTATGCAGCCGGACGACTATTTATCAAAGTCTATTGCCCCTGAATGAGGACCATAGTCAACTAGAATAAAGAGGAGGATGATTTCGCTGGTGCCTCTTCCGAAATCTGTTGAGGCCGTGTTCTCTCGTTAGTTCAATCCGACTGTGCTGTCGAATGAGTCCTTAAACATGCACTAACCCGTCACTCCTGTCTGTTATGGAGCTCGGCAGTGCTAGCTAGCTCAAGTAGGTACGTAGACAACAGAAAGGGTTTTGAAAAATAACTCATCTAAGTCAAGCATAATCGTCTCGGGGTTTGCAGTCGGAAGTACCTGCCCGATCATGGTAGACATAGAGGCTTTTAAACTAGCCGACAACCTCCGCCACCTTGAGTCAAACTTTCTGCCGATCGGACAGGACAAAGACAAAACCAATAATCGAATCAACTAATCCTCAGAAATCCTCGCAATCACTCTGGGGTCAGTTGGGACACCTGTGCTGATGTGAGAGAGGACTCGTGCGCTCAGAATATATCTGTTGTTTAAAAGTTTTTTTTGATGGGATTTTTGCTCCTTTCTCCGGACCACGCTCGCCTATCACTTCTCTAACAAACGTCCATATACTCCGTTAGGAGCTCGACCCAGTAACTGCGCCTTCCTTGTTCACTGATTGAAATCATTCGTCTATGTACTATGTTGACCTGAAGGCGAAATCACCGAGGATGTCATTTCGTCAGACTGGACTGACTCGCGACTGTGTGGCTTATGTGCGAAATGACAAACTTTGCACACGAACGTCCTCAGCGGACTGCAATGAAGGACAACAGTAAATCTGCAAAATTAAGCCAGTACAAATGAAAAGTTGAGTCCCGGGAAGAAAGTGAGAGCGGAACGATTCGATCTTTCGGACATAATTCATATTTTCCCGACGTCTCGGAACCACTCCCGCACTCGTCATCAGAGAGAGCAACATATGAGGTAACGGACGCACAGCGGTGAGGCACTTAAAGGATGCAGTGATTATGAAATTGCATCTAATTAAATTGGCAGCTGTCGCGAAAATGGGTGCTCTACTCCACTTGTTGTCCACATTCGAGTCATTGATTGTATGGTTTCTGATTTGGGGGGAGGGGGCGGGGTAATTATCCGGAAATGGAGTCCATAGGCACTGTCACTGGGACCATTATTCGCTCGCCCGCTCCGCACTCGACTAGCCACTCTGTGCTCGTAAAACTGAGCGCCGAATGGGTGAGGTGAGATCATCATATTTGTTTTGTTGCAGTCCGGAGAACAATGGCTCAAACGGCCCACAAGACATGCGATCGTCACCTCTTGCGGGGATTTCGACTTCATCAAACCTGAAGTTATGGCTGAGTCCCCTCAAGTGAGCCGCAGCATGGGCGTTGGCGCGATCTCCTCTTAATGATATTGCGTGTTCGAGCATCCGCGCCCACTCCAATATCCATGTTTTTCCGACGTACGCGATTTGTGGGTTACTGCATCAGATCCGTTAACGACTAGGAATTCTCTTTTCCTCCGCACCGTCCGTACGCCTACCACCCTCAGATCGTGGCTTCGTAAGTGAATCATAAAAGTTGGGTGAATAGTACTCCTGTTTCTGCGATCGCACATAGTCAAACTGAAAATAATTGGCTACACAACAGTGAATGTTGTGACATGGTTGCGTTCATCCTTCATCGTCCAGGTACTGTTTGACTCTCTGGAATAGCCGAAGAAAATGCACTAGAAACGACGGAATAAGTGTTATTCAGAAAACCGTTGACTACAGCAATAGCCCAGGTCAGGTTATAGTCGTTACCTTTTTGTCCGATCCCCTTTTTCTTCATTCCAACTATCGTGTTTGTCCCGCAAATGGATAGTCTTATGACAATATCTGTTCGTACTTTTTTCAGGCGGGCATACGCAAGAAGGGGTGAGATCCGACGTCATCGATGAGCAGAAAGCGTAAGCCACCTTAACAGTTTTCTCTGCTAAAGGTCTTTGTTGCAGACTATTAGACTTCGTCTGCTTCGAGACCTTTATGTTTTTTTTTCCCGTAGGTCACTCACAATTTACCTCATTTCGCCTCAACCGCCGTCATCATCAGTGCTATAACTTGTACTTGGTAGTATAGCTGCAGCAGTAATTTTCGGCCAAGAACCTATCGGTACTTTCCGGACCCATACTTTTAACTCTCGATTGCCAACCCTTTGTTGTGGTTCTCCTCTACTGTCCAAGGGTTACTTGTTGCTTTTGGACATAAATATTGTCTTTTACGTCAGTATCGAAAACCCGGGTGTTTCACCTTCCTTACTTCCGCTTTCAAGTTTGTTCTACCCCGTCCACTGCCCCGGTCCTGGATTTACGCACGCAGGTTCGGTCACTTTTTCCCGGCAAGATGACTAGGTCCTCTTCTGCCCTGGAAGCATCATTGCTTTGGGACATAAATATTGTCATTTACGTCAGTATCGGAGACCCGGATGTTTTCACCTTCCTTACTTCTGCTCTCAAGTTTGTTCTACCCCGTCCACTTCCCCCCGGCCTCGGATGTGCGCACGTAGGTTTGTGCCCGGCAAGATAACCAGATCCTCTTCAGCCCTGGAGGCATCGTCCATTTTTCGCAAAGACCCACGACAGTTGGTTGTGCCCTTTGAGGATGGTTGCCTACGCATGCACAGCCTAGTGAGGGCGCACCAACCAAAAACTCAGTCACATGCATCCTACACCTGATCGGATAGCCAGCTAGTTGGCCCTCGAAAGTTAAATCACGTGCTGCTGACACTGGAGGTTACTTGCCGAAACTTCGCTTAAAGGCTGAAGACCGCTTCGTGTGAAAGCAGACGTCAGGTGACCAGGGGGTGTTTCGTTTCAAAATCCAAAGGGATCCAATTCTGCAGTTAACAATAGGGTTTTGCGGCATATTTGAGTGTCATGCTTCGTGGAGTTTATACGTGGTTCACGTCTGCAGACTTTCGATGATGCAAGACAATAAGTTAGTCAAAACGTTTTAGGACGGTCTGCCAAACTGATCAACGGTCAGAGATTACAGTGCGTGACCGATCTCATAAAATGTTGGCCGAAATTCTGGACTGGGTTTCCGATTAGGAAGTATTACTCAAGTGGGGTTGTTATACTGACTATCATTCAACATAACTCTATAACGTTTCGGACTCACCAGGATGTCGGCTTTTGAATGCACTTCTTTTTGACGTCCTGCAGAAACCACACTCTATAAAAAATGACTACTTAAGTAGCGTGCAGTTTCCTCTTGATTTTCGATGGTTTTATAAATTTCAATGTTTTATAGAAAAAATGCACAAAATATGCTTTATTTTGCTCATTTGGTGGGAAATCACATTGTCTTCATATTTTATGCCCGAAGAAGGTGTGTATTTAGGCTTAAAAAAGTATCCCAATTCCCGAATAATTTTCAGCCTGATCTGCCATTGCATCAGCGTTTAGCAATTTCAATCTACAAGGTGCATGCTTTCCGCGTAGGGACTATCATACATTCCTCTATGTATTTAAGAAGATATCACATGAAGTTCATGACACTGCAATGGATCCGGTCTGTGTTGTACATTTCATGGGGAACATTAGTAAATGGACGTGTGCGGTCCTGCATGCATGGACATCGCACGGTCTTAATAATCTCATAATCAGAAACTTTTTTAAAACCAAAATATACACTTTCTTCAAGCACAAAATATGAAGTCAATGTGATTTTCCACCAACTGATCAAAATAAAGCGTATTTTGTGCATGTTTTCTATAAAACATTGAAATTTCTAAAACCATCGAATATCAATAGGAAAAATGCATGCTACTTAAGTAGTCATTTTTTACCGAATGTACTTCTGCAGGAGTGCAAAAAGAAGTGCATTCAAAAGCCGACGTCCTGGCGAGTCCGAAATTTTATAGGGTTATGCTGCATGATAATCAGTATAGCAACCACCCTTAAGTGGTCCTTCCTTATCGGAAACGCATTCCAGAATTTTGGCTAACATTTCATGAGATCGGTTACGCACTGTACTATACTAGATTTGGTAGATTCTGTGCATTGCAACGGGTTAGGTGGTTAGCTTATCCGAAAGCTGAAAAGGCTTAAAGTGCTCCGTTAGGAACTGGTGGCTCAGGTGGTTATAGTGCTGGTTGTACTAAAGCCATGCTATTGCTGCCGCGAGTTTAAATCCCGACGAGGTCGCTGCTTGTACTCCTGGTGTGTGCGTTTGGGAGCCGGCCGTGCGTGTGGCACGCGCAGATGGTTTCCCTAGCTCTGTCAACCACCGCGTCCACTTCCCCGCACCAGACAACTGATCGGCTCGGGCAGTGGATGAGGCATGGGAATGGAAATAGAATGTGAGGTCGAGGACTCAGCGCATTTTCCTCAATATAAACAGCCTGACGCGCTTAAAGCTATCACGATGCACTAAAAGCCGTGGCTTGGAAGGTTGCCAACTGACGGGGTAGCTTGGACCTCGCAGTCAGTCAAGCGTGTGTGTTTGTGCGGATTTGCGGAATGAGAGTCAGGCTGCAATAGCTCCCTCTTAATGCGGCCTCCATGGCACCCCCATTTAGTGGGTTCCGAGCCGGGTGTGGCGGTACGTCTAGGGACGACTACGGCCGCGTCAAACACCTGCACCCTCTCCCACCTCCGGTCTTCTCAAATGTCTCTTGGCATTAGATGATTGTAAGGAGAAGGAGGGGAGAGTGCGGCAAATGCAGCGAAAGTGTACTACCACCACAAATGAAGTTGCGCGAAAGTCGTCGTCCCCTGCTCGCACTCTGTTGTCGAGCACACTTTGGACATCGTCGAAATCGTCGGTCGAACCGTCGTATGTGCACAACTCGCGCTATAAGGTGTATGGGGACGTCCGACAATGCCTGTCGTGTAGATCGTCGATACCGGTTGTGTGTGGTTCATGCATCCCTATTTGACCGTGATCAGCCTTACTTTCGCACTCGCTGTCTACAGCCATACTTGATGGACCAGGTGACTGCATGGTCTATCTAACTTCCCTATATGTTCAGAAGACGAAGATGCGATCATTGGAACAAGAAATTTATTGGCCGGACGTTTCGGATTCTCACTCGAACGCATCCCCAGAGACAGTCGCAGATAGGGTTAATGGTGGCGCAAGGAGTGCAGTATTTATAGCACGTGGCCGCCGTGGGATCATATGCGCACTGTAATTAACAGCTCTCGCAATCACCGCTGGGGTCGTAATTGATGCGATGGTGGCTTGTCAGTCCGCGGGCCATTTGGGCAATCCATCAACAAGCGCAATGACCTCCCGTTACCGTATTCCGTGCTGAGATTTCCCTTGAGCAGGGGAATCAGTCACGCAGGGAGGGCGCGGGCGAGCAATGATCCCAGCGACAGTGAGTCAATCGCGGCCCTCAACAACTCGGACGCGGACAGACAAGCCACCGTCGCATCAGTTACGACCCCAGCGGTGATTGCGAGAGCTGTTAATTACAGCGCGCATATGGTCCCACGGCGGCCACGTGCTATAAATACTGCACTCCTTGCGCCACCATTAACCCTATCTGCGACTGCCTCTGGTGATGCGTTTGAGTGAGAAGCCGAAACGTCAGGCCAATAAATTTCTCGTTCCAGTGGTCGCATCTCCGTCTTCTGAACTGCTACCTGGAACTCGCCTGTTCGCTTCCCTATATGTGTTGTCCTTTATAAGTTATAAGTTAAAGCCGCATGGGCCACAGCCAGGTCAGTATGGCTGTCGACAGTAGCTGCCCCGTTGTGCCTTCGCTACCGTGACCGACGAGCACGCCGAAGTCACGTGCCGTCTAGGTAGCATTAACTGCTACCCTTGACTCCAGGTCTAATGTCTTAACCGTCATTTCGGGCTCACCCATCCTCATTGCAATTATCGGTCGGCTTCTCGAATCTAGTTGTCTTCTGCGTAGCTTAACTGGCGATTGATTTGGGGCCTCATATCAGAAATGCGCCTCTTTTTGCGCTCACTTCTTCTTCACTCCCCCTTCTTCTTCTT
>CACRXP010000081.1:1173525-1230849 GCA_902702965.1 Spirometra erinaceieuropaei
TCTTCTTCTTCTTCTTCTTCTTCTTCTTCTTCTTCTTCTTCTTCTTCTTCTTCGTCGTCTTCTTCACTTTTTCTTCTTCTCTGAAGTTTCATTTTCATTGCGCCGAGGCTTATTAATCCTTGCATATTCACCTTCCGCCAGATAGCACTCTTAACCCAATCCTACAGCTAGCCATCCGTGAAATGGCTTATTTTTATCCAGTGCATCCCTTGTCAAACTTTTGATTTATAAGGCCCCTAACTCAGACTTGCAAATCTGTATTCAAATTGTCTCAAAAGTATGAATTGAGGCAGTAAGACGCTATCAGAATGCAGCTGTTGCACCGTTTTAGGGTCTTCCTCTTCTCCCAACCTCTTCTTGGTTGCATTCCTAAAAACCTGCCGCCGTCCGTTTCGAGCTGCACTGCCGTCTGACGGTGTATTGATTAGAGACCGCAGGACTTGAAGTTATCCGATGCTTTTAAAAATTGTGTTGCCTCATGCTTAACATTTTTAAAGTACGTAAATAAAAGGCCATTGTTTAGGCCCAAACAGATCGTTTTTTTGCGTGTGCTTTTTCAAAATTGCAGACTGCGTCCTTTTTGTCCCTTGTAGATGAAGGCTTCTTCAAACCAGCGACTCAGTCTTTCTTGTTTCCCCTCCATTTCCGAGACACTCTTGATCGTGTAACTACGACTTGCCATTGTCTTCCGCACCCGCGCCTTGCGTTAAAGCAATGAACACCTTTTTCTTGATTCGGCGCCTTCTATCTCTCTCTTTCCTTTTTTTTTACTGAATTACACTTGATCATTTTCACAAATTTTATTTTCCTCGACTTTTGCCGGCTTTTTAGCGGTTTTTGCTAGGTGATGCTCTAGCGCTTTAGGACTTCTGGCAGAACGAGCCCGTGTGTTGGCGTCTCCGTGAGTCTACGGCCGACGGACCGTGGAATGACCTTCAGAAAAGAGGGCAGGTTGCGAAATTGGGAGACTTTCCGGCAAATAAGTGCTCGCGGATCCGCAGGTACAGTGCTACGAAGGCGTAGAAAGTTCAGGTCTGATACATAGACTGCCCAATGACAGTTCGGCCGTCGTTGTCGACGATGTCCACCATGTGTTCAACAGCAAGGTGAGAACAGGTACGGTGACTTGTGCGCGAATTAGTTTTTAGTGATGGGGGCCTGTACGACGTCTACCGCACCCTCTCCTTCTCTCCCGCCTGAGCGCGGTGCCAAGACATAGTGTGGCGGTCAAGGATGTGAGATCAACTTAAACCACGCACAATAAGTTCGTTTCGTCTACTGTCAGAAGTCAGGGAGCTGTGAGGACTAGTTTATTCTGTACACAGGACAGGTTGCCGTAAGTAGGCTGTTTGCTTGCGACAGAGATAAGCGTCCGTTCACGGAGAGTGTCAGTCGCGGTGTGTCTTTACCTGGGCGTGTGTATGTGGGTCAGCAGGAAGGGGAGAATGACTGTCTGAGTGGTGGTCGTGTGATTGGACAAATTAGAGGAGGAATGGATGGCGCATACTCACAAGGCCTCACGGAAACAAGCCAAAACGTTCGACGCGCGTTAGGTGATACTAGTTTGTGAGGGCAGCCGGGGATCACTGCAGCTGGGCAGGAGGTGCCCCAGTTCTAGCCGGCGGGGGTGGTCGTGTGTCAGCGGCCTGCCAGTGCTTATCACGGTCATCGACCGACAAAACGGAGCCGGAGAAAAGGGGGGGCTGGAGCGGCTGCTACAATAGTCAAGAGTACCGACGACGGGGGAACGCGCAGGTAGCCGGCACGACCGGACCCGCACTTAGGCGTACCACCACATCCCCTGGTCAACAAAAAACGCTTGGTCAGGATTCTAACCAACAAGGAAAATGGGTCAGAAAGAGAAGGATGGCATTATTTATTTGGCAACCATGAACATGACCTGTGTACCCAGCGGGAGCGCAAGCGCATCCACCGGCAGGGAGCCAGGTGCCAGAGAACTGCCAGTGCACAGCAGGCCGAGGGGGCCACTGTTTCCTGAATCGTGGGATAGCCGACAGACAGAATCCTTAAAGCCCAGAAGGGTAAGACGCAGCCCCGCATTTAGCCTGGGTCATCACCTTCCAATGGTAGGATAATCAGTCAGGCATCAACTGAGAGGCACTACTCATACATACGCACACTTCACATGCGTGAGAGTGCCAAAGGTCAATTTAGGAAGGAGCCGTTGCAGCCGGATTCTCAGTTCGCAACTCCACACAAACACAACTGGGCAGACTGCGTGGACTGGGTTGAGGCGTCAATCGGCAACCTTCTAAGCCACGGCCCCTGGCGCACCGTGGTAGCCTCAGGCCCGGATCACATGCAACAGAGGAGCCACATGGAGAAGGGGTCGAGAACCACGCCTCCGACTTAAGTGAGAGTTGTCAATCTAGGGCTTGCGGCGGGGGCGAGAGTGGGAGAAGTCGACGTTAGCTTGTTGGTGCATTGCGTCCGAAGTTGCCCTACGAAGCCGATTCGTGCACGTAATGTGCGTTGGCAGCGCGGGCATGCTGGAAGTGGCTGTTTGTTGACATTGAAGAGTCGAGGCGCCTATGACCTGCGAACCGTATTTTCGACTTTAGCGGCGGCGAGCCGATTGACTTCTTAGGTGGTCGCACCGGTCTTCACTTCTAGTCTCCATACCAGCCTGTCCTGGGCGATGTCCTCCCAGCTCTCCGGGTTGATCTGGAGTTGTTTCAGAGTGTTCTTCGAAGTGTCCTTGTAGCGCCATTTTTGTCAGCCTTGCCGACGAGTACCCCTGGCAACATCCTCATAGAAAACTCATTTGGGTAGTCGCTTGTCGTCCATTCTCACGAGGTGGCTGCCCTAACGCAGTTGCAGTTGTCTCAACATGACGTTGATGCTGAGAATTCCTGTCCGTTCCAGCAATCCGGGATCCGGTCCTGGCATCTCATCTTTAGTATTTTGCGTAGGCAGCTTAGATGGGAGTGGTTGGGCTTCCTGACATGGCTGGAGTAGACAGTCCAGGTCTCCGATCCGCATGGAAATGTCGTCGGGTTTCAGTTGAATGCCGTGGCGATTTCACACGGCGTTCTGCAGCCGACTGAAGGCTTGACTGGCTTGAGAAATCCGATAGACCACTTGGTCGTTGCTTCTGATTCGGCGTGACATTCTGCTGCCCAGGTAGTTGAAGTTGTCCATGGTCTTCAGTTCTGTGCCGTCAACTTGGATGCAAGGGACACTGTACTCAGCATTCGGTGGCTGTTGATGCATGACCAACGTCATGTCCGCGTTGATGGCCAGTCGGAAGTGGGCGCAGCCGAAGTCGAAGAAGTCTGTGCTCAGTGGCATCCCTTCATCGGTCGTAATGTTGAGTGCGCAGTCGACGGCGAGTTCTTGGACAGTAGCCGTAGATGCACGCGACTGGACGTGCGTCTGTCGACGATTGAGGAGTTGACTGTCCATCCTGTAGGCGATGCGGATTCCGCGACGTTCGTCCAGCAGCGTGGCAGAGAACATGGAACTGAAGAGGGTGGGTGCGAGGACACAGCTCTGCTTCACTCCGTTGGTCACTACAAATGCCTCTGAGACGGCTCCACAGTCTGTGACGTGCGTCACCACGCCCTCCTGGAGGTGACGCACCATCACAGTAAACTGCTCGGGACAGCCAGATTTCTACGTGATTTTCTACAGTCCCACACGATCCACCGTGTCAAAGGCCTTCATCAAATCCACGATGGGAGAGTAGAGATGGGTCCACATCTCCTGGCACTTCACCTGCAGCCCTCTGGCGACGAAGGTCATGTTAATGGTGCCACGATGGCGGCGGAAGCCACATTGGCTTTCCGGTAGGAGTCCTTGTTTCAGATTGTTATTGAGGCGCATGAGGAGAACGCAAGCGAAGATTTTTTCTGTGGTGTTAATCAGCGAGATTTCTCTGTGGTTGTCAGAGTTAGCGGTCCCCTTGCTCCTTGTCGAAATGAACGGTTGTGGCGTCCTCGAAATCCTGTGACTTGTCCTTGGCCCCACATCCCATAGAAAAGCGTTGTGAGGTTATTCGTAAGGTTGGGGGCCGACGTGCTTGTTGATCTCAACAGGGATCGATTCTGATCCACTGCTTTCCCGCTGCACTGTTCTGATGGTTTCGTGGAGAGAGGGGGAGGCCGAGGTCGGCGTTGGTCATCATTTGAGTCAGCCTGTCGACGACGACGTCAAAGGCGGAGAAGGGAAGGATAAGTTGCCGCCGCAGACCACCTCAACGTGCATATATTCCTTCACTTGCTCCTGTGGAGCAGGTTATATTGGTCGCACGAGTAGGCGCTTATCCAAGGGAATACGCGAACACCTTCCCGCATGGCTGGCAAAAGGTGAAACTAGGAGAATAGACAGCGCCATTCTCGCGCATATTGTCGATTCCGGACATCGCGTGGGCCCCAACGAAGCTTTTCGTGTAATTTATAAGGTCCCATCGAGCTACCCTAAGCTACTAGGCCAGCGCCTGTTAGCGACAGCGGAAGCAGCCGCCATTAGGCTACGAAAGCCAATCTTATGCGCGCAGAAGAACCACGTTCAGGCTCCGCGCCTACAGTGGTCGAAGGTCGACTAACACTGCTACACTTCGCGCCCTTCCGCTCTCACCCCGCCCCTGACAATGACTGCTATTACCCATCCCACCCTCCCCCCCCCCACATTCCCACACCCCGTCCGTGTTTTAAGTAGAACTTTTATCGATTTTCTTATCGCTGACGTGTTTTTCTTCTACCCCGTTCTCATATAACTGTACTGGCCCGACGAGAATTTATCGAAAGCTACGTATGCTCGCCACCTCGTCTTCTGATTACTGCTATGGGAATTTTCGCAACTCTAGAACTTATTTTCGTCTGCATGCAATATCTATACTCTGCAAAAAATGACCACTTAAGTAGTATGCAACTGTCTCATTGATTTTCGATGCCCCTGAAAATTCAATTATATTTCATGGAAAACATGCATAAAAATATTCATTCTTTTACTTATTCGGTAGAAAATCCCGTCTTCTTCCAATTTCATACTCAAAAGAAGAGTATAATTCGGTTTAAAAAAACTTTTCTAATTCCCGAATAATTTTGAACCCGACCTGCTGTTACACTTGCATTCAGGGTTTCAAAACTACAAGCTGTATATTTTCCTTTTACGGAAAAACATGCATTTCTTTACGGTGTTAAGAGGAGACCATATGAGGTTCATAAAATTAAGCAGCGGATTTTAGCAATATTGTTAACTTTACAAGCCACATTCGTAAATGCAGATACATGACGTTTCATGAACGGCCATTTAACGGTTTTAAAAATTCTCACAATTAAAAAGTTTTTAAAACCGAATTATACTCTTCTTTTGAGTATGAAATTGGAAGAAGACGTGATTTTCTACCGAATAAGTAAAATAATGAATATTTTTATGCATGTTTTCCATGAAATATGATTGAATTTTCAAGGGCATCGAAAATCAATGAGAAAATTGCATACTACTTAAGTAGTCATTTTTTTGCAGAGTAAAGATTTTGCATGCAGCCGAAAATAAGTTCTTTCGAAAGCCAACACCCTGAGGTAAGTGGATCATTATAGATTTATGCTGCATCATGATTAGTTTTACAACACTACTTAATTTATCTTTTCGAAACGAGAACGCATTTCGAAATTTTGGTTGACATTTCATTAGTTAGCACATCTACTGTAAGTGTCGTGAAATGCTTGCATGAATCAAAAGAAGAAGAGGCGTTCACTGGGAGGGGTTTATTGGAGGTCCAACGTTTCGATTAGTTGATTCGTATACCCATCTTCAGAGATTGGAATGTCCTACGCACATCTCCCCTTATATGGCGCACTTTGTTCAATGCGTCACCCGCCAATGCCGCCTGTGTGGCTGCATCCAACCCGCATGCCACCGTGACCTGAATCGCCCACTCTCGGCCGCGGAGATGACTGACGGTCCCGATTGTCTGGCACCGTGGCTAATATTGATGCTTGCATGAATATTTGCTCACAATGGAATCTATTCATGGGGATTTGTCGATAGGCTACGGGAAGTCCTTTTCTATCTTGAATAAACTGGCAAAACGTCATTACCGGTCTGGAAGAGTACGTGGAGAGGACTGGCGAGAATGTCGTATGTTGACTGTTATTTAAGGAGAATGTCTACTAACATTTGGTGTACAGCACTATCATTCTGATCATGACGAGCCGATCATTTTGGATTGCCGTACCTTTATGTTAAGAGTCGACAACCTTGAAATCCGCTCGTCGTCGTTAGCTAGGAAACCTTTTCGAGTATTTAGATGTGGAAAATATCTGATAGCTGGCCAATCTCATGAAGAGTTACCTGTAAATTTCGAAATCTGTTTTTTAGTAGGAAGGACTGCTTGGTTGGTATCGAAATATTGACCATCTTGCAACATCACTCCAAGATATTTCAGTCACGTCTGGATGGTTGGCTCTCGAAAAAGCTTTTCCCGGCCACCTACAAAAATTATACTCGGTAAAAAGTGGTCATTCAAGCGATATACACTTTTCGAGTGCTTTTTAATGCAGTCATAAATTCAAAGGTAAGAATAGGTTGCCATCTCAGGCCGCCTCAATGCGCATATACTCATTCTCTCGGTCCTGTGGAGCAGGTTATACTCATCGCACGAGTTGACTCCTATCCAAAAAGAGTACGAGAACACCTGCCGGCATGATTGGGAAAAGGCCAAACTAGGAGCATAAGCATCGCCATTCTCCCACATGTTGATTTCGGGCGTCATGTGGACTCTAGCAAAACTTGTCATGGGATTCATAAGGTCACTTTGAGCTGCCCCAGGGCCAGCGTCTGTTTGCAAAAGTAGAAGCGTCCGCTATCAGATTACGACAGCCGGCCTTTGTGTGCAATCAAACCTCGTTCAGGCTCCTCACCTACCATGGTCAAAGGCCGGCGAACTAAATGCTGCTCTCTGCGCACCTCCGCTATCACCCCGCCCCTGCTATTGACTCTTATTACCCCTCCCCCCTATATTCCCACACCCCACCTGTGTTTTAAGCCAAACGTTAGTCGACCTTTCTAATCACTGAATGCTTTACTTGACTCTCTTCCCATATAAATACACTGACCTGACGAGAGTTTGTCGAAGGCAAACGTATGCTCGCAAACTTGCAGTTCGACCGTCGTGATCGACAATGTCCACAGTGTGCTCCATGGCAAGGTGGAAGCAGGCGTGGTGACTTGTGCGTGATTTCTTCTGTGGTGGTAGTTGTTTTGCATGACATCTACCGCACTCCCTCCTCCCCACCTGATCCCAGTGTCAAGACATAACCAATGAAACCGGAGGTGGAAGAGGGCTCAGGTGACCAGCGCCACCCCCCTAGACGTACCGCCACACCCGGCTCGGATCCCACTGAATGGGGATGCCATGGAGGCCACATAAAGAAGGAGCTGTTTCAGCCTGACTCTGATTCCGCCAATCCACACAAACACACACGTTGGACTGACTGCGAGGTTCAAGTTATCCCGTCAGTTGGCATTCTTCCAAGCCACGGCCTTTAGTGCACCGTGATAGCTTTAAGCGCGTCAGATTGTTTTTAGTAAGAAAAGTGCGCTGGGACATCGACTTCTCCTCTTCCTCTTTCCAGGCACCAATCAGTTGTCCGAGCCGGCCAGATGTCTGATGTCGGAAGTGGGCGCAGTGGCTGACAGAGACCGTCTGCGCGTGCCACACGCACGGCCTGACTCCCAAACGCACACACCAGGAGTACACACAAAGGGTGTGGAACGTTCGGATCTTATATGCAGCAGAGGAGGCACACGGAGAAAGGAGCCGAAAATTACACTTCCAGCCTTCGTGAGAAATGCCGGTGATGTTTGGTTCGACGGTTCGACCGACGATTGCGACTATGTCCAAGGTGTGCTCAACAGCAGAGTGCGAGCAGGTGACGACGACTTTCGTGTAAATTCATTTGTGGTGGTAGTAGACTTTCGCTGCATTTGCCGCACTCTCCCCTCCTTCTCCTTACAAGCATCTAATGCCAAGAGAGATTTGAGAAGACCGGAGGTGGGAGAGGGCGCAGGTGGATGACGCGGCCGTAGTCGTCCCTAGACGTACCGCCACACCCGGCTCGGATCCCAGCATCGTTCGAGCCGTTCTGATGCTGGAAGTGGGCGCAGTGGCTGTCCGAGACCGTCTGCGCGTGCCACACGCACGGCCTGGCTCCCCGAGCACAAGCATCAGGGTTTCGCACAAAAAGTGGTGGGCCGCATGCATCTCACCTGCGCGAGAGTGCCGGAGGCGAGGACACGTTAAGAAGGTGACGTTGCAGCCTGACTCTCAGTCCACCAATCCACACAAACACACACAACTGTACGGACTGCGTGCACTGAGTTGGGGCGTCAGTCAGCAGCCTTCCAAGCCACGGCGTGTGGCGCACCCCTGATAGTCTCAGGCTCGGATCACACCTTCAACAGCGGAGCCACATGGAGAAAGAGCCGAGAAACACACTTCCCACTTACATGCCGGGTGTCAATTGCGTGCTTGTGCTGTGTTGTGATTGATGTTGTCGGCATATGTTGCAGGAGCCGATGTGGAAAGGTGTGTTGGTGTAGTTTGGAGGCCGGGGGGGGGGAGTGCGGTCTACTTCAGGTTTTCATGAGGGCGAATGTGGCCCTTTGATGAATCGAGAAATGGATAAAATTCAGGAGGTGAGCTCTCCTCGCTGACCCAATCTGCCACCCGGCTTCCGCCTATGCTCACCACAGCAACCATATCCGGCAACCATTTCAGGTGGCGTGATGAAGCCAGTCTGCGCGGCCCCTCGCTGAAGTTACGCGCGTTATCTGGTTCTGTCAGTAGGGTGGGACCGACCGCGCCGCAGGACTCATGGATGATGGTGTGTCAGGTCAGCCACTCCGCCCAAGCCAATCGCCTGTCGTCTTGACCTATTCTTGCCACTGGTGTGAGACGAGGATGGGATTATAACGCAAGTTTCGCTCCTTTTAATCCAACTCCCGAGTCATTTATCCATTTTTTCTCATTACTACCGGAGTTATAGTATTGGTCGTCGTGTTGGACGGACGTGCTTTTGATTGACCGAACTAGGTTGCGTGTCTAATCTGGCGTATTCAAGGTGAACGTCCCGCGCAAGCCAACATGAGTTAACAGACGCGGAAAAAATAGTATCCTACACTATTACGGACGCTTGCTAATGTTCAATTATGATTGCATGGATCCCTTACGCACGGCAGGCTGTTTGTTGTACAGGTGACTTCTTGTCCTTTTGATTAACCAACTTTTATGTAGAATGACTATTACGTTCGCACTCAGCCTTAAACCTGAATAACTATATGCGCTCTTGAAAGGAAACTGTAGGTTTCATATTAACAGCGGAACTTCCCTGCTCTAGAGAACTACAGATGGATGTTTTAACCCAAGAACGCTTGTCAAGCACCTGAATCAGGTCTTACAACCTAACGCACGCATTCTTTAGCGTCGACTCAGGACTTTAACGAATTATATCTCTGATCCTGGTTTTAAGTTCGCTCGTGCAGCACATTTTTTAATGAGCCCATGCGAAGAAATGCGATAGAGTCGAGCCAAGCGAATGATATGGCCCAGCTATTAGTCCAGCTCTATCTATGTACAGTGAGTGACCTATCTCATGAAATGTTGGCTGAAATTATGAAATGCGTTTTCGATTAGGAAGGATTACTTGGTCGCGGTTGTAATACTGATAATCTTAAGACATACTCTTATAATATTTCGGACTCGGCAGGATTTCGGCTTTTAAATGCACTTCTTGTTAATCTCCTGTAGAGAGCATACTCGATAAAAAAGACTACTTAAGTAGCATGCATTGTTCGCATTGATTTTCGATGGTCCTGGAAATTCAAATATATTTTATAGAAACCATAAACAAAAATATGCCTTCTTTTAGTAAATCAATAGAGAATCACGTCTTCTTTATATTTTATACTCAAGGAAGGAGTATAATTAGGTTTTAAAAAAGTGTCTAATTATGAGGCTTTTTAAGACCGCGAAATGTGCATTCACATAGCATCGTACCTGACCGTTTACCATTGCTGCTCATGAAATGTACGACATGGTCCGCATCCATTGCAAAATTTTATGGACTCCGTATGATATCTCCTTAATGGCATAGAAAAATATGTGATTTTCTTTACGCGGAACGCATGCATCTTGTAGAGTGAAATCACTAAGCGCTAATGCAAAGAATGATCAGCCTCCAAATTATTCGGCAATTAGAAAACTTTTTTAAAACCTAATTATACTCCTTCCTTAAGTTTAAAATATAAAGAAGACGTGATTCTCTATTTATTGCCTAACAGAAAGCATATTTTTGTTTATGGTTTCTATAAAATACATTTGAATTTGCAAGACCATCAAAAATCAATAGGAAAAATGCATGCTACTTAAGTAGTCATTTTTTACCGAGCACGCTTTCTACAGGAGATTGAAAAGAAGTGCATTTAAAAGCCGACATCCTGCCGAGTCCGAAATGTTATAAGAGTATGTCTTACGATAATCAGTATTACAACCGCGACCAAGTAATCCTTACTAGCCGAAAACGCATTTCAGAATTTCAGCCAACATTTCATGAGATCGGTCACTCACTGTATATATTTTGGGCAGCATCACACAAGGCCGCGCACAGCCGTTTTATAGTGTCTGGCTCAACTTGCTGGCGAAAAGGTTAGGTAACGATTGGATATATAGGCCAGTGTTTCTGCTATTGTAACATGCCTATTTATTTGATTTTGGCAGGCACGTTATATAGGCGTTACGTTTCTGGGTAAACTTCAGAAAATGACTAAATTTTGAACTAGACTTGCGGTAAGGACTGGGTTGAAGATTAGGGTTGGGGTAGGGTTAAATTTGTTCGCCGTATACCGTCTTTCCCAATCCGGTCTTACTTAAGCAATACCCTCGGCAGTTCAAACGCTCCAATTCGCATCCTTCGTTCTGGCACCTCATCGGAGTACTAAAGCAAACATGCAAAATGGGAGTTTTCTCAACACCTTCCGCAGATTCCATTTATTGCCACTTCCATCTGCCCTGCTGATAAGACTAATGTTAACATTCTGGCCGTGCGACACGAGTCCTTGGGCTCTTTTATCTCAGTGGGCTTACATATGCAATCCTACCCTAAAATTTATCTCTCAGGTCAGTAGCAGAGAACTGAAACAGCATTGGAGTGGACAGACCACTAGCACATGTCGGCTTCCACGCACGTCTGCGCAGTTCCATCCGTTCGAATAGTAAAGTCGCCTACTGTCCTGGATAAGTCGTAGCTTAATCGCAGTGAAACTCACATAATGGACTCCTCAAGTGTGATTAGGCGATCTGTCTGCGAGGTTGCCAATTAAGGGTGAATTGAGAGCTTTAGGGAGAAAATCATTCAGATCGCGAAGTGACCCAGGCAGTAGGCGAGTCTGGAGCTCATTGGTGCAGGGCGCCAGGAATGTTTCAAACCACAGTCGATTCATACATAAGGATTATGCACCGAGCGTAATCGTTAACGTGTGTGCAACATTGAGCCCCAGTAAGTCCGAAAGTTGGAGCATCTCTTGGTGTGTGTGCTGTACGATTGTATCGAACCGACTTGGATTCACCACTAAGTTGCAGATATTTATTGATAGGACAGGTCACTTTTTGATAGTTCTGTATGATGCGGGATCAGGCATACTCAGGGCTTTAAGTATTAATGGGCGGACTCTTGACTTTAGGTCTATGATTACTCTCATTTATTAATTTTTGGTCATTTGTCTGCTTTATGCACAAAGCTGATCGTCAACTGAACGCTTGTTAGGTTTGACTGGTTTACTTTTAACCCTAACCCTCATGTCACCTGCCATTTACGGTGAGTTTATTGAAGTTGTGACGCCGGCATTTTCTGCTATTCATACATCGACTTACAGTATGTGTTCTAACGCGTTAAAGCTGATGGTGGAAATTGAGTTAAGAAGTTTCAAATACCTTAAACGTTTCGAATTTTGAAAAGTCAAGTTGGCGAACGCACGTTTTCGGTAATTCTTCCTCAGGCTCACTCGCCTGCTCGCTTCCGGTAAGTGTCCTTTTCTGGTGCAGAAAATGCCTCTCTTCCCGCTTAACGTCAGTTCAATGTCCTGCCGGTTCTCGCGAGCATTCCTTTTTGCCAAGTCTTCACGTTTTTGGAGGATTTAGTGGCGTAACCATTTCGTTAAAAACGTGACCCAAGAAGTATTTTCTCACTGGACATTTGTTTCAAACAACATGAAAGTCGACAAACTCTATCTGATTATACTGCCCTTGACAAGACTAAAATAAAATTCGCCTGAGATTTGTGATGCTGAAATACATCTTTTTGTCTTCGACGACCACTGGGAGATCAGTGGTGAAATATCTAGAAGTTAGTGCGAACATTCTGTCCGCTTTGCGAGTGCCGAGTTTGTTGACTAAAATTTCAGTGCGTAAAGCATGGTCGTGATTTTTCTATACTACTGTTATTTGCTGACTTCAAGCAGCTCTCTCACTGTTCTTATAAGTATGTGAGTATGCGTGACTGAGAAAAGTAGTCTATTTGTGACTTTCAACCACAAGTCTTAACGCACGCCTAGTTTCAGCTGTAGTTCATTAATTTACAGGGCATTATCAAAATACATTCGTAGAGATAGGTCAAATTCGAGGATAACATTTCTCCAAAGCTGGACGTAACATTAAAAAACCGCTTGCCTGTCGATCGTTTCATTCGGAAATCCCTAGGTTGGATAATTAGTGGAAGTTTTTAGAGTGAGGTCTGTTGTTCCTCACATTTGTTGTTCTAGTCCATGTTTGTTTTTGGTCTAATTTGAACAGAAATCACTGCCTTGCATTCAGTTCAAGTGAAAGCAAATTAAAGCAGGACTTACTCGTGTCGGGGTTCGGTTCTCCGCTTTAAGTACACTGCTGAGTCACGTGGTTTAGCAATCATATGACAGGGGAACCAATCAATCACTGTAGGACACCGAGAAAATCCGTCCTAGCTTTTGCCCTCACAGTCTCGTCCCCGAAGAAAGCACTATAAATGAATTGGTTGACCGATTCGGTGGGTGGTGTCGTGCCATGTGAAGGTGGGAGCTGTTGGAGGCAGGGCTAGTTTTATCAAACCCCATAGGAGAATTTCACCTAGGTACGCGCTCATCCATGATGAATTTCGCAATTTAGTCGGACAGTTGCAAACCGGACTTCTCCGGTACAGCCACAACGCTACACAGGACAGTCGCAGTCAGTCTCGTCTTCAGGACAGACCCTTTTGTGTTTCTAGGGAACCTAATGACTTAAACGGCAATTTTTTTACTCCTGGATTGGTGTTTCCGATCTGCTTTGAATGTACAAGCCCCCTGCAATGCAATCGCTTTATAAGGTCTACTTACTTTATTTAGATAGATTAACAAAATGTGGCAAAATTGTTTTGCATCTGTTTTTTAGTAACACTCCATGTGACTTTGACTAGTCCTGATCGCAGCCGACAGGTTCAGTGAGGAACGCATGCCCAGTGATCCGCTGGGTCCTTGACTGGGTGACGACGTCGAGAAATCGGAACTGGTCGTTTCTACCCCCTGTTCTCCGCAAGCAATGCCCTTCGCCTTATCGGCCCTTCGGGTGTTCTACTTACCAGTTCCACACAAACGCGCTTTGTCGGTCTGTTTTCTTCTTCTTTAACCCCTTCACTCCCTTCAGCCCCACCCTTAAATCTCATTTATGATAATATATTGCTGAAAAAAGTTTGGGAAATGTTTTGAAACAAATTTGTAACAACTGCTGATGCTCCACCTTTTGACTTTTTTTTACCCTGAGTACAGAACTGATGCGGCCCTGATTTATCGGACATATTTTACCCTGGATCTATACTTTTCATTTCATAAAAGTTCAGTCCTAAGTCGTTCACAGGAAAATGATAGTTTTTACTTCGTCTTTCCAAGGCCGTTGCGTGGAAAGGGTTATTTTACCCGAGTTTGCTTGGTGCAAAATAGTTTTTGTGCCTGCCTATATGCATGCCTGCGTGAGGTGGTGGACGTTCTTTTGTTTGAATAAACAGCATAAACATCCGGTTGCCCAGAGACAGGGCCACGGGACACCTGAACGTTATTTGAAACTGAAGTCAGTTTTGGGCTTCTGCCACACTATCTGCATTCCGCGATGATTGAATAAGAGCACGTGGACTTCCCATCAGATAGAAATCATATAGATATAAAGAAGCGTCATTTCGTCTCGTGTAAGGTCCAACTCTTTTGTACCGCAAGTGCGTCAGAGGACCTTTTCCATTCTAAAGGTCCTTTGTGTATTCCACATTCGGCATACGAAGACAAATATAATTCTTCGGCGTAAAACAAAACAGATATTCTGGGTTTGGCATCCCATGCTTCCTTTGCCTTGTCACCTTCTAAACAGGTGCAATTTTAATAGCTGGTCCGGAAGGATCTACACTTTTATCAGTGCAAGTGAACACATGGTCATTTCTGTACTCCTCTACTCTGTGTGAACTTCAGTGGACGTCTTCTTCCTAATATACACCACCTACACGTATAACATTAAACAAGTAAGAATGAAGGAGCGCGTTCGTCGTTCGTTGAATGTCTATTAAATGGTTTGACAAAAATGACCGGACATGGAACTATGTACTCCACGTATCAGCGGCGGCCGCGCGTGAAATTCCACGGGGTACCTATTTCCGTGTCCTAACTTTGCATCTTTTATCGCCTTGGAGTTCAGTGCGGAGCCATCTGCTTTACGGAGGGTGCTAATCCTCTGGCACTACCACGAAGAAGTCTGCTCTGTCTTTTCATCAAATAAATGATGCATGGAACTGCATAGAATCGATGCATCTAATTCCTTTTACCTCTATCCTTCTGACGGCAGTTTGACTACAGCACTTGCACATTGCTAAATGATGTGTATTTTCAACACAACTGCAATCGGTTGGCCCATTTTGAGTCTTATTTAGACAGTCTACATGACAAAACTGTTGCCTGAAAAATAAGGTCGTTCCCATCTTTGCTCTACCTACAGCACAACGGTTACGCACCTGATAGGTGAATAAGCGGTTCGGGCTTTTGACATTGCGTAGACAATCCCACATTCCTTCCCCATATAGATCTGTTTTTTTTTCTAGATAAAAGTTGTCAGCATAACTATTCGGAGGCCCATGAGTGATAGCAAAACCTCGTCCCGTGGTAGTTTGGTTATTTATTCCCGGCTTGCTAGGCGAAGTGTTAAGGGTATAAAGAAGTGCGGACGAAGAATCAGATCACGTGAGAGTCTGGCTTATCCATCTGACCTAAAAGAATAACTGTCCTTCCTCGGGCATTGGAGCCGTGGATCAGAACGCACTCACAGCTACGCAGGGTAATGGATAAGCAGTAGTTAAGATGTCACTGAGACTTGTCAGACCTCAGGGCGCAAACGGGGCACTGTAGTACCTTTCTACAGGCAGGTTGGACAGGTCGACACTGCGTTTGCGTGACTTCAACCACGCCCTATCGCAGCCAACTCAGCGAGCCCATAGTAAAGCTTCAAGTTTCCAAAATCAGAGACTTGGGTACGGCTGACTGGCTGACGGACGCAAATTACCCAGGAATGGTCATTTAAGTCTTTCTTATCTTTATTGGTAACACTTTTCCACTGAAAAGAAAGAGAACAATTCTGCAGCTATTGCTTCGATTATTTTTTTTATCAAACAGACTGCTTTTTCGGTGGATTCTACAACGTGAACATTTAGGCTACGAGCGAATAGCATGGTGTACGCCCGGTTGAAATTTTCAGGCGAGCCAGGACGACTGTTGTAAAGTTATCTCCTCTGTTTGTTCCTCTTAGGACACTCCCAGTAGCTAGTCTCAGATTATTTACTGGAGACGGGTAGACCGGAGTGGAGCTATTGAGAAGTAGTTTGTTTAGTGCAACTAAACTGTGTGCAGTTCCGGACTCATGTGCACTTGGGAGAGCCTCGGATGCTAGGCGAACTCGTGATGTGATTGTTATTAATTTGAGTCTTATTCCTTATTTACAGGGAAAATGACTGACAAATAGCCTTAGACCTCGACTGAAACTGAAATACGGGGTTCAGAGGTAATATCCCATTCAAGAGATGCTCAGACTTTAAATATAGACACGATTATTTAAAGAGGATTCATCTATCCAGCTGCATCGGAACGTGCTCGCCCCCATGGACATTGCGATTCAATCGTCGCATGGTTACCAATAAAGATACAGAGAAGGAGTGCCGACAAACAAAAAGAAGACTGTGGAGGTCACTTATGGCCCATTAGTCGTCTTTAGCAAGCCATACTCGGCCCCAGTTGTGGAAAACCTGTAGTTCGAACTCGTTAGACCAACGGACCCGTGACTCACACTGAGATCACTACACTTAAAAGTGTTCAGTGACCAAAAATAGTCCCGATTCGAGTCCGGGTTTACTCAAACCTGAAGTTAGAGTGGCCTACCTACAACGGCGAACAGGTCAGAAATGTCAACTGTCTGTCAAAATAGTGCATTGTAGTGCTGAAAAAAGGGATACACACGATTGCATACCAGCATTCCACTTAACAAACCCACAACCGTCTACGGCTGTCCTATTTATAGTAACTCTGTAATTGTTCAGCAAACGTTTTTGCCAGCGATTAGTAGGTTGGGAAGCGATCGGAAAATCCCTTGTTTCCTGTATTCAAATGACGGCAACCTTTATGTTCTAAAGATCAGTTATGGACAACTGCAGGATTGTTTGATTTAGGTTAACTCGAAACCTAGGACTTATACTGTTAAAATATTTTAATAACTCACTTTATTTTCTGTGTTTCAGGAACTAGAAGGGGGTCTCTTGATTGTTAGAGGTTTTTGACAAAGTCTACCTTCTAAGGCGTTTGAAAAAACCGCCGTCATCTCATATGGCGTGTCTGTCATCTCTTAAAAAATTAATAATTGCAGAACTTTCCGCAACAAAACGAGCCAGGCTTTCAAACACCAACCACCAGCCTATGCAAAATGGAGATTATACCTATCGTCTTCAAGAACATTAAGTTCCAACGTAGAAGAATCAGCAAGTCATCGGGAAAAACCGTAATAGTAAAGTTGTGATTTTTAGCGAGTATGGCGAACCGAGGTGACCTTCGGGACAAGATGCATGGGTAGTGGAGGGTCAATTATCATGAAATGCGTTATTTTATTTTACTTGAATGTCGGCTTAAAAGATCGCTCGATGTTTTGTGAGTTTCAGACCCGCATATTCCTGTGCACAATCTTCGTTACTTTTGGCAGGGGAGAGGGGACTGACGAAAAAGTAAGAAATTAAATGGTAAATATACTTTTTTTATATAGACATAAAGGACAGATGACACCATATTGACTTGAAATGGTAAACGTGTAAGAGGTTAATTTACGACTTTTACATTAATACACGACATTTAGTAGAAAAAGCTGATTTTAACTTCATTCGTTTCTCACAAACGCATAGAAACGGCATAGTGTCATCTGGAGCGCGTTCAATCCGAGGTGATAAGTTTGTAGAATTCTGAAAAAAGCGATTAAAACAGGCGTCAACGATCACGCATCTATCACTCAAGCGCACTCTGTCTCATAATCGTGTGGTCATCCGTTCTTTGGTCAGCGCTTTGATAGCTCCACGCAAATCGATTCGAATTGTCGCAAGAGACAGAAAAAGAGGGAGCGAGAGAGAAAGCAAAAGGCGACAGTTTCTAGCGCCAGGAAGGTTTTATTGCGACGTGGATTAAAATAAAATCAGCTACTTTTAATAGCAAGGAAACAATGAACCCACCCATTTAATGGTTGCCCATACCCTGGTCATTGTTTAGATCCAAAAGGACCTATTAGCCCCCTTTTGCTTCAGACTTTGAAGACAGTGTTTATTAGTGCTACTAACCTAACTTTCAAGCTCTGATTCGTTCAAGGCATTTCAAGCCTGCTGAATGGCCTCCTTCAGTTCATCCCTTGTGTGGGAAGCTCGACTGTTGCAATATGCATACCTGAATAACAGCCCCCATAGACAGGGGCTCAAAAATGGTCGAGTCACTCTGTCCCTTTTGTTGCTTATTAGACGCCGGTGCGTCTTCCGGGCAGTAATTAGTCTACAGTAGTCTCATCGAAACACCGGACGCACACCAATGTACTGATTCACAAAGGACAGCAGCTTTCTCTGTAGAAATGTCGATTATAAATTTTTGCGAATAAAAGCTCCCCAGACCATTGCAGTGCCATCTCTATATGGTCGCCTACTGTAGGAATCAGGTTCCTTACGCAAGTCATGCTAATACTATTTCCGACCGTTCTGACCATCTAGATCAAATTCCTGTTCCTCAAAGAGCAAATCAGGCCACTAATCTGTTCAGATAATGTGATACCCAATGTAAAGTATTCATTATTATATTTGGCACTTTATCAACGACGATATTTGTCGGAGCTGCTGATAAGCGATTAGCGGCAAATTCTGTGTGATCCTGTGAATTGTAGTCGTTGAAGACTAGTGCCAAATCTCGCTTGATGTCTCACGTAGTACTGGTCCTAAGGTTGTGTCCCTGTCAGTGATCGGCGAGAAGTTTATTAGATTTGTTAAACGAAGGATTTCGCGGATCGTCACTGCTTGTGAAAAAGGTAGCCCGTGCATTTTAGGGAGCTCGGACGACCAACATCCAACTAGTCATCGACATGCTGAGGAGTTAAACGTGTCATTCGAATTGAGCAAAATTGTCACATTCAGAAGTTTTTTCCGACAAAATTTAACAAATCGTTTCCACCTATGTGGCAAGGTAACAACAGTCGCGTTCAATATTTTGATTTTCGTAAAATGTGTAGGCTAAAATAGTTATGATAGGTTTTCCTGTTACAAGGTCGATCAGAGACGAATGTCCGGTAATAGGTTATTTTTGACTTCTTGACGTTTATTGCTTTAATTTACAGTGTTCGCTCTTAACCGCATTCTTAAAAACGCGTAAAAGCAAGACCTCAACTAACGGTCCCACCTCCCTTTGTAACCTGGCAAATAATTAGTCATCAGAAATTACAAGTAGTTCAGTTAAGCAAAGTAATTTAAGGCATCAAGGCGAAAGTTCGACACTGCTGCATGCCAGTCAATGCGTATCAAATAAATCGTAATAAAAATGCGAATTATCACATCTCCAGTAGACCTCTCCCGTTGAATGTCTCTTCTTCTCCTTCTGGTATATTGAATAATAAACCGGGTATGAGATGCAGGTATTTATGTTATCTGACCGTCGGCGTTTTGAGGAAATTACTCTTACCCAGATGCGCAATCGGTGTTAATTAAAAAGTTTCACCCTTTTATCTGCTTCTGCCATTTGGTTATTCTTATAGTGAACCGAGATTTGGAAAATGTAGGCAAATTTACCGGCCTGACATAGAATCCCTGAAAACGTTTATTCACCAGTAAGCCTCCCGTAGGCACCATTTGGGACTTTTTGGTGATCTGAAAAAGTATGGGAGCCACCGACTTTTAAATGACTAAGATATTGTTAATTTAAGTCGTCATGGGCCTACGACTGCGAACTCTACGTTTTTGCGAGGAGATGATACTCTCTGTGTGGTAAGATAAAGTATATGACCAGGGTGGGGTTGCTATCATTAACTGCCTACTATATTGATCTACGTAGGTGTTGCTCTGTAGAGTTTTTGATTGGAATCCAGTCACTTCCTTCAACGGCTCTAAGCCCAGCACGATGACATACTTTGAACCAAATCGCATCTAGAACGCGCTGCTGCAAAAAGATCTGTATGAATTCATTGTCCTGCGCCTCCTACAAGTAATTCTTTGGTAAAAAGCAAAAGGTCTGTCCGCAGTCGAGGGGATGCAAGAGGCACCTTCCTGTGCACATTCCCACCGCCACATCGCCTTCATGTCCCCGGTACCCAACGGAGAACATTACGACACGCCCTACTCTTGTACGTCCGCAATATGTTATAGAAAGGCCTCCAATGCTTACTTTAGGCCTACTATGTCCAATCCAAATCAAAAACTATACTGTCCTTCGTTCACGTGGGCCCATACCGCTCTGCCGAACACGGGGCCGCTTCGAGTAGTTTCCTTCTAAGGAGTCTCCAATACGCTTTAATGAGACCGCACCCGTATAACTCCTGTTGCCACAATTGCCGTAAGGAACCCCTCGACAGATTACCTTTTTCTGACCCCGGCCACACACTTTATCCTTGCCCTCTGCGTCATACAGACCACATGTTTTGTTAATAACAAAGCCGATGAAAATCATCAGAGCCTTTGGGGGCGGGAGTGACCTGCGATTTTGTCGGTCTACGGTAAAGAGGAACATGCGTAGCTCTCGTCCTACAACCACCGAGGACTGTATGAGAAACCCAAAAAACTGAGCACTTTATGAAAGCAGCAGACACCGGTTGATCCTTCCAAAGTGGTAGAAGGCAACCACTGGAAGTCATACGTACTAAGGCCCGGGCAGCTTTTTACCCGCCCGATGCGTAGAGGAAGATAACCTGGTGGGTCAACGACATCCGCAGAGCAGTTCCTCTTGCCTCTTTTGCTGCTACATAGTCCTCATTCCAAATGAAGGCTAGTCCGATGCGGCGTGTAAAAAAGGTGGCTCGCTGACGGAGGGATTTCCTCAATTCGTCTGTTGTCTATGGCTGTATGTGACTGCATAAACACAACATATTAGATTCGTTTTTCCTGTTTTGTAGCAAGATTCACGCGGATGCACTCTCATTTTTCTTGCGTTGCTTTACATCAAAAACGGATCCGAGTTAGGTGAGGTTAAGATATTGTTCATGCATACATTAGGTGTCCTAAATTGGTGGAACCCACGTCATGGAAATGCTACAGACACGCGTGACTGAACTTTCGCGTCATGTAATTGACATGTATTCGACTTCACGTTCCTATTTCTCTGCGTCATTTATCCTATCTACGGAAGGGAAAACGCAGATGCGGACACCTTGTCAGGAATCGAGAGAGGGATGTCAGATCAACAATAAAGTCACGGTATTTCCCAGTTCCACGGATGAATTTCCAAAAGGATGCCAACAACTCTCCTTCGCCGATACGTTCCCTCGCTTATTACCATCAAAGTTATCCCTTGTGATTTATTCTCAGCCAGTCAACAACCTACAGTGTCTACATTTGTGGAATTCCAGGCTTGGGTCATTAACCCCCCTTGCAAATTTTGAGTTCAGACTTCAGCGAGCCTGCCTCAGTATAGCTGGGATACACTGCCTCGGACGCGTTCGCCTTCTTCCTACACACCGGCATAAGTGAACATGACCACTCCAGCACAAAAACTGGCTGAAGATTATAACGTGATCGAATCACGTGGGGGTCATCAATGTAAGTGATAAACCCATTAGTTGGACACGGTGAGAAGGCTACCCGAGAAACGAAGATAGCAGTATCCCAACAGTTACCAACTAGTAAATACGAACAAAGACGTCAGCAGGGAAAATGCACGTGCTTGCTCTTTGCCTCATTCAAAGTTGTGTTAAGCTTTTTAAAAAGCCTATTGTAACGGATTAAAACAAAACGGCCTTAAATGTCACTACACATTTATGAACCCCAAAGACCGACTATTACCTGCGGACACTGCAGCAGTAATCAATCACATGAATTGCTAAGATTATCATGCTAACTTTTACATAGTAACTGACAAATGCCTCGCAACACGACCTCACAAGCGATAGTTTACAGCGAGATTCTAAGAGGCGCGCACCCAAGTTGCGAGAAGTAACCTCGAAAAGGGCCATTAAATGCTTCGATAATGCACAGGCGCCTGGCAGGGATGGGAATTAGCTCAGTTCAAGTAGTAATTAAAGCATGAAAATCTGACGCTAGATCGATAAATCTCAGCGTCCATATGGCTAATGTATACAGAAAAAAAATTAAGAGATTGATTCATAAGCTATCTCGAACCCTCACGAAGGCTACTCTCCGAGACAAGATGATGTGTCCAGCTCAATGGGTGTTTAGCTTACTTTCGTCTAGAATGGCTCTCGGCTCTGCTGTCGATTTATCCTCATAAGTTCGCATTCGGCGCCTGGATTTTTCGACTAGTCTGGTTACAGGTAGCGGAACATTCAGTTGACGACTCAGCCAAAAGGCAGACACAGAGCGAAAAAATGGATAGTGTGCCTGAAATGGTTAGTTCAGGCAACCGTAGGTTGCCAGTGCGTTGCACGTTTTACCTATCCTCAACGATGAACTCGAGTGAGATTTCGAATGTACAAACTTGTGATCCAAGAAATGGTCGTCTTTCTATCACACATGCAGGACCCGTCTATAGGTAAAGCAACCGTTAACTGCAAAATGGAGCACTTACCCTGAAAGTCAACTGATCCCGAGTCGTCCGTGTCAACATTTTGCACCATTGATTCAATGTCTTCATCCGTCAGCGTGGTGTCTAGGTTCTTCAATATCCACCTTTTTGAAAAAACGTACATCAATAAGACAGTTTACGAGTGTCACAACTATAGATGGAATGCTTTATTTTTCGTCCAAGACGGAAATTAATCTTTAGGCGAGGGAACATTACCCAAATGTTCCTGATTTCACCAAAGTAACTGGAATGCCGGGCTGCCCATGTAGCGGTCTACCCGACATGGCGACAACGACTAGCCCCCCTCCATTTACCAGCTGACTGGTTGCGCCACTTCTAGCCCTTATGTGCGCGTTTTTCAAGCAATCTTTGGAAACCACACTCGCTAAATTACCTCCACTGATTTTCATGATCCTATAAATCCAAACATACGTCGCAGACAGTCTGCAAAAGATCGCAATTTCTTATGATACTTCGGAGGCGGATTATGTTACGCCAACTTATTTACTCCAAGTAAGTGTGCCTCTCAACTTGAAGATTTTTGTAATTAGGTGACATCCTGTGCGCATGTAAAATATATTTCCCAGTTTCCGTGCCTGTATGTCTTTTAACAACGTCTTTAGTCCTTACCTAATATAAAATTTAATCAGCGTTAGATGGCATCCTTTTAGTTGCTTAAAGGAATACACGTTTCTCCTAAATGCAAGTCCAATGGCGGATAGAGCCTACAACTAGGCGGGAATTAAATGACATTATTTGACTCGAGCAATACCCCTTCGATATGTCTTAATTTATAAAGGCAAATAATTTCCTAGAAAAATGGATGCCTCTTACGTAATCATATTCAGCGAATGGGGCCTTTTCAGATGGTCGGAAAGAAGTGTTTTTCACAAGCTAGTCAGTATTGAAACCCTGTCTAAGTGATAGTTCCTTGTCAAAACCATAATTGGGAATTTCAGATACGGTTCGTAAGTTACTCCAACTGTGGAAATAGAGGCGACCGAAACAAACGGCAGTGCAGATACCGCACACACCTATAAATAATTTTGGCAGTCAAATTCTGCGTCCTAACATCAGCATTGTCTATTTCGATAGAAAAGCAGACGTTTTACGAATTCCGGTCAGATGTGGTTATAAAGCCTAACCTGAAGTAAACAAAGTCCAGCCACCTGCAATACCGGACCGGTGCTAATAGGGCTTTTTACAGGTGGAGCTGGAGAACGCACAGGCGACGAGGTCAAGTAGCTGTATGAAAAACAAAAGCTATTGGGAATGCGCGGCTGTAATTTTCGTGATTTAGAAAAAGTCGCGCTAACCCCTAACTCTAGCCCCTAACTCCAACCTCAACAGCATTGTGTCTACCAGACGGGGCTACCTAACCACATCTTATCCCAGTTCCATGCGCCAGCTGTGACGCGGTCTATTATTTTCAGAGGGGAAAACCACCTCCACCGCATACATGAAAACGAGCTAATGGTTTGGAGACGAAACCGCCTATTGCAGGGGCCATGCAAAAACTGGACACACATAACACATGTTTGTATTGGAGAAAGTTGGCATTGCGGGCGCCTGACCGAAAGAAAAAGTCCACGAATTCTTACTGGTAATGCACTCATATAAGGCATGTATTAATTGGCATATCGGCGTAGATGAAATAAGAAAAGTACTATAGGACAAGTAAAGACGGAAGAAGCCAAACTGACGGTGTAGCGAAATGCTAAAACCTGCTTGGCGTTGTACGTTACCGCCGGGGAAATTTGTATAGTAAAAGTTGATTCGTTCCTGAAAACCTGTACTTATGATTACATCCATTGGGTTGCCCATTGTTCTATGAATATACCTGTATATCTTAATCTAAATATGGGATACGGTAAGCCGATGACGTCGAATAAGCCAGAATAGACATCTCGGTTCCAGTCGTCCTAGTCGGTGCAATTTTTTTATTATTGTCGATGCCGATGCCACCACCTGCGAGGTCTGTGGGTGAAGCTTAAAGGCGCAAGTGGACGATCGCTTTCTTTAAATCGACTGCTGGACGGTTATAGCATGAGAATATTAGTACAGTGAAAATAGCATGTTCGCTTGACTTTTATGCTTTAAATCAGCGTCGTAAGTGGGGGTGAATACACGAGGAAAATAATCGGGTCTTCTACATACCCAGCTTGCTGACCTTCAACTGGTCATCTCTGGACGACATGGCGTGACCGCACTGCGTCCGACGTAAGGAGTGGGTCGGCTGGCCGCCCACCTAAAATGGCGTCCAGATGACAGATTTCGAGTATCCCTTGGGTTCAAATTACTTTTTGACCCTTCAAGTTACTTAAGATTTTTTTAAACCGAACTAGCGGGTTTAATAGAGGCTGACTGTCTCACTGTCCTAGTGCGTGTTTTTATCCTATAGTCCAAAGATTTCGGCTAATTTACACGCTTTTTGCCTCAATAATTTTATTGGCGCTGCGTCCACTCTGTGGGGCGCGCAGTGGACGCTGTAGCTAGCGACGATCGAACTGTAATCTCTCGTGATGTATCAGTCATTTTGCCCAATTTGGATGTGCAGTTACGACAGTCAGTGCTGCGAGCATCGAATGTGACCTAGAAATACGAGCATGCACGGTAAATAGATAGCTGCGTAAAATACTGCTGCTTCGTAAAAATACTCCGAAAAGACTAATTAACAGACTTCAGATCGTCCACATCGATGCTTCCCCGTCTTTTCTTGTCCAGGGCTCGAAAGGCATCGCGTAGATCACGCAGGTCATCGTCGTAGCGCAGTTTTCGAGCGTAAAGTCGTTTGAACTGCTCCAGGTTCACGTGCTCGCTAACTGAATACAGGTAATTCACAGATGCATACATATATGTACATGCACATGCATATTTAACTGCCAAAGGAAAAGAGGCAACTTAATTTTTAAAAAAATCACTTCCTAAGGGGCAACTGTTGATTCCAATAAGTTAACAAGCGTGCCTTATAACAAACAAGAATAAAAAGATTCCATAAATGTATTGAAGAGCGTGACTGTGTGCTTAGTTTAAAAGTCTAGCCGTCAAATAACGAGAGGTATATCATCACGAAATAAAGCGCTTTTCTGAACTTTTCGTTACGAATAATGACTAGTTCCACGATTCCTTATTCGCATGTACAGGCTGCAGAAAGGCTTGCTGAGATGAAGAATAGAGACTGGAACCAGTTAGAGAAAGGCCAGGTGGCCTGAATAGTATTCTTGATTCGTCATATGTTTCGGATCTACACTCCAATCAACCACCATAGACAGTAACAGTGAATGAAGCCGAGTACGAATTCAAAGTGCCTGGCAAAAAATTATTTTTAGGCAATTGGGTCTCCCTCCAGCCAAATGCTTCCTGAAACGCTCGAAGTGGTCATTTCTCGTCTATCCGTCGCCAGCAATCAACCATCCTCACACGCCAGACCAAACGCATAAAGTTCAAACCCGATTCATTTGGTCGTTTAACACTGCCATTTTATCTACACGTATTCATACAATAAAGGACGATTCATAAACACAAGTCAGCATAAAATTTAAAACTGATTAACCTGATCTTCACGCATTACTCATTCCAGGGGCAACATAGCTTAAGTAATTGTTCTTTGCATAAGATATGGTTAATCATTTCAGTCCAAGTGTATGCGTTTCGGCTCCTGTTGGAGGTACCACCGTGTGTCGATACTTTGATCGTGTGCGTACAGGAAGTGTACTTTATCATTTACTTTCCTTTTATATGCATTTATTGACATTTCTTGCCAATGCACTTGCACAAAACTACCACAATGGCTTCGCCATCTCCCAGCTGAGTTCTTCTCTATTGTCAATTATATCAGACTTTAAAAGCTAACATCACGCTTCCGTTGCAACAGCCGCTCAGTTAACTACACAACACTTGGGGGAAAATTCTGTTCTGCCTTAGTTATATTTCTAAACAAAAGTCAAATAGCGTGGGGAATATATATATACCGACAGTTAAAAAGTGGGAAAACCGTGATGTTGGCCGAGGAGATGCCAGCTTGGCTGTATGTAATCATTAGATTAGCTGCTAAAATTCGACTAACCAAAGTCGGTAGATTGAGCATAAATGATCAACTCAGGCCTTCTGTCCTTGTTTGATAAAATCTCGCTTACCGATTTCTCATCACTACCTCAGAAAGGACTTCAATGTGATGCTAATAGGCCAACTGTCGCAACCAAATCAAACGACAGAAGACAAAGTCGACGTGACTTCAAATGCCCCGGCCGCAGTCGGCTGAGACTGAGAAGATAATGCAGTGACGGGATGTTCGACTCTAAATCACCCGAGCCACAGGTAAAGCTACACTTAGTGCCATGATGTGGTTGCGGCATAGCTGACCAGCAATTACAAATGAAAAGAACACGGTCATTCCGTCCCACCCATTGGCATTACTAAACCACTTTTCACTTTTTTCACTTCCTACTTTTTTAATAACATAACGAGCAGAAAACTAATCCAGCTTGAACATGCTAACCTTTATACCCAAAAAACAATGTATGTGTGAATAGGCACTTCCCTGATATTCCCAGTTGTTCGGTCCATTCGTGCAGCTGATTGGGCGACACGGAGCAGCGCATGTACTGGAACATTTCCTCCAACTGTGAGACAACTACGGAATGACCGTCGTTCACTGTCGTAAAGTACTTGTAAGTAGATTCGGCAACTAGAAAAGGCAAAAATTACAGACTGAATATTAAAACACTTTGATTCAATAAAATGCAACTACGGCCGACTATGCGACCATTCTACTTATAAGGTGCCTTTAAAGGCAGGCTATAAAGGCATTAAGAAACCGACTCAAAGATAATATTGTTGGTTAGCCTTACTTAAAAGCTACCCCTTTATAATTTGCACGTTGCTTATTCAGCCTGATTTTTGATATCACATTGAGCACATAAATGAAAATTAGAAGCAATGTTTTCTTAAAAAACATTACGATTCTTCTGTTCCGGTGTTAAAGAATACGAATCACTCATTGTCCACAAGCTGTTTCTTTTTGCCATGATTGTTCCCAATTTGAGGAGATTTCTGTAGACGCAGAAAAAGACAAAGTTAACGCTAGACCACTGAACTTAACTTATTGCAGTTTCGATAGTGATTTGTTGAAGACGTTTGTTTGCCATTGTTAAACGGAGCTCTCCGTAAAACTGAGCCAGTTTTAACCTGGCAGGTTGTTGCATAAAATAATTTAGCCGCAGACTTTTCCAAAATTCGGTTGTTTAATGGTCTCCGATAGAAACTATAAAGGTAATTGGGAGTTTAGTTCTGCCGTACGCAAACAACATCAATGCGAGAAATTCGGTAGGCGCATCAGAAGTGTCATATTCTTACACTGATGTGGCTTTTTTGAAGGGCTGAAACCAGGAGGTTGCTGCCTTCCAGCACTCCTGGAAAGTATAATGCCACCTTTTTAACATCTCCAATGAATTTTTATGTGGTTTATTCTACATCCCGGTAAGAAATCTGCGTTTTGATTTGCTAACTTAGCTTGTACGCGCCCTATACCATCCAGTACGTTGGACTTGAAGCTACTCAAAGCCTATAAAGATCCCTGTCATCAGAAACCAAATTATCAACAAAGGCATTTGACTTTAGCGAACAATGTTTGGCGATAAGTTTTCAAAAAATACGAGGCTAAGTTGTTCCTACTCGGCAAAATTTATCTTTGTTTTGCGCCAGGGGGCGAATTTTAAGATGGGACTCAATCAAAGTGAAAAAAGATGACGTCATCTATGAACGAAGTTTGAACATAACTAATTAATCGAAGGGCAAGATACCATGTTTCGCCTTCCTCAAATGGAAGCAATTTAAATAGTATTCTATAGTTCGGGCAGGTGGAGATGCAGCATTGCACAAAGGATTATTTTAGACTTACCAGCCGCTCTCAGGCACTAGGCGATGTGAATGTCTACTTTGGAGCAAAGCGTGAATCCTCGACTGCAAGATTTTCGTTGGCCAAAAACTTGGCTATCCTCCTCAGAACCGACCACTAACACAGTTCTCTCCAGCCCCTAACAAGCACAGTCTGCTCCACCAAAACTGACCCTGCCAGTCTCAAAGCCGGTTTTTATGCGTGCACAAAATGCTGCGTGTGAAGAATTATGTGCGCTGCAAAACTGCCAGCGAAGTAACTTTTCTTGGTTGCATGAACGAGAAAACAAACTCTTGACTTTTTAAGCTTTCCTACCTGCAGGACAAAAGCGTCTCTGAATGCCCCCAAGTGGCTTTCCGCCTCTGTAGACCAGGCGGTTAGTGGAGTTATTAGACGGCAGGCGGAAGGATGCTTGCATAGTACTAGTCTCAAAACCAGCTAGCGTTGTCGCGAAAGGTCAGAGGTGGAGTCAGTGGTTCGAATCTGTTTCCCGTAGTCTGCCCCAAAAATTGTTGTGTCTATGCGATGTACGGAATGCCAAAGCGTTGAATGTGCATAGGGCAGGTCCGAGCCAACGTGCTGTTGTGGCGGAGCTCCTGTGCTTGTTTTGGGAACAACTAGAGTTCCTGTCTCCTTCATCTCGATTACCACCTGTAAGTTGCCTCGGCAATGTGCTTGCGCCTCATTGGTTGAGACAATCGTAAAAGAAAGGGGAGAGTGGCTTGAAAACGGAAAATTGCTGCTAAACAATTTTGGGAATTGGTGGTTGTCTATCTCAACGTCCGACGACCTTATACCTACTTTTTCACTTGCCGGTGTCAATAAATGTTTATGATGCAGCAGTCATCCTCACGGAAAAAGTGGAATCCTAACGAGTCAAGGCACTGCAGTAGCTAGATGATATGAATACAGTGAGTGACCGATCTCAAGAAATGTTGGCTGAAATTCTGAAATGCGTTTTTAATTAGGAAGGATTACTTAGGCGCGGTCGTAATACTGATTATCTTGCGACATAATCCTATAATATTTCCGACTCGGCAGGATGTTACCTTTTGAATAAACTGCTTTTCAAACTTCCACAGAAACCGCACATAGCAAAAAATGACTACTTAAGTAGTATGCATTCTTCCTATTGATTTTCGATGGTCTTGCAGATTTAGATCGATTTTATAGAAACCATGAGCAAAAATGTGCTTCCTTTCAGTCGTTTGATGGAAAGCCACGTCATCGTATATGCCATACTCGAAGAAGGAGTATAACTAGGTCTTAAAAAGAATTTCTAGTTGCCGAATAATTTGGAAACTGGTCAGCCGCTGCATTAGCGCTAAGTCATTTCAGTCTACGGGTGCATGCGTTCCGCGCAAAAAAATCACATTTTCTTCTATGCCTTAAAAAAGATATCATAAAGAGTCCATAGAATCTTGCAATGGATGCGGAATATGTTGTACATTTCATGAAGAGCAATGGAAAATTGACAGGTATGATGCAATATGAATGGACATTGCGCGGTCTTAAAAAGTCTCATAGGTAGAAACTTTTTAAAACCTGATTATACTCCTTCAACAAGTAGGAAATATAATGATGACGTGGTTTTCCATCAAACGACTGAAAGAAGGCATATTTTTGTTCGTGGTTTCGCTAAAATATATTTAAATTTGCAAGACCATCGAAAATCAATGGAGAGAATGCATGCTAATTGAGTAGTCATTTTTTACTACGCACCGTTTCTACGGGAGTTTTAAAAGTAGTGTATTCAAAAGCTGACATCCTGCCAAGTCCGAAATATTACAGAATTATGCCGCTAGATAATAACCGCTGGATATACCCGCGCCTAAGTAATCCTTCCTAATTAAAAACGCTTTTCAGAATTTCAGCCAACATTTCATGAGATCGGTCACTCACTGCAATTTCGGTGAAAATTACCTATGTGATCTCCTAGAACTACTCACGAACAGTTAAGCCCTGTCGGAGTAATAAAGGTGGTCCTGCGCATAATTCCAAGAAGGGAATATATTTTAGTGTCCTAACGATAACAATAGACCTAGCAAAGACCTAAGCCGCAGCTCCAACCTTAACCCAAACCCAGCTCTAAGCCCTAACCCCACGGCTAACACTAACCCCTACCTTGGCCCTAAAAACCCCAACTAACCTTGATGCTTGCGTGAGCCCTGACCTTAAATCCAACCTTAAACTTATTTTTAATCCCAGCCTTAAGCTGACACCTAATTTGTCTGGAATTTTGTGCAAAACCCCCTGTTTTGTGGCGGTTCCTGTCCACGTGTCCTGGTTAGCCGGCCATATAAGTATTCCTTACCATAGTTTCCTTTATTAGCGGTCATTAGTAACAGCTACCATCTGACCGCTCTGTAAAGGACCTTCCCCGTCTATCAGAAATTAGTACAGACTGTTCTTCTTTATCTCCTTTGTAAGACAATCTTCTGGCTTTAGCAGCCTATAAATTATAAAAATGACTGTACTGTCTCGTGATCCAATAATTCGGACTGGGAAATTGTGTCCTGAGCAGTCCGCCCCAACCACGCCGGATAACACTAAGTCTCGCATACCCAACGAATTTCCCTTGATAACATAAAAATATACCTCTTTTTCTTTTGTTACTTTAAGAAAGGGAGGATTTAAGGCTAGATGGCAGTTGGTAGCCAGGCCCCGTATTACGGGTGGCTGGGGGGTTTGCTTACTGGGGCTATTTAGTAGGGCTCCATAATTATATCTGACCCATTTGGCTTCCGTATTACGTCTGAGGTTAGAAATAGGGCACCGGTTAGTGGTTTCCGATTTTCGGGTTAGGGTTATGCCTTTAGGCTTAGGTTTTTGGGTTACGGTTAGGGTTTGAGCGTACGATTAGGTTTCAATATTACCATTAGGTTTTTCAGGTACGGCTGTGTCTAAGGGCTACGATTACGTTTAAAATTTCGGTTAGGATTGCCGTTAGGGTTAACGACTAACGTTTAAGGTTGAGGTTAGGGTTAGGGTTAAGGTTAGGATTAGGGCTAGGGTCGCTGTTCGCCTCCCCCTTCCTGGCTACCAACTGCAATCTAGCCGGATTTAAGGCGACACAGCAGATGATCGAACTGGCGGAACATGGTGATCGAAAGTCAGGCGATAGACCCAAGGACTCCCGGACATTTTGTATTTCACTTACCAGCTTAATATGTTAAGCAGAAATTCTACTTATAATTCGTGGTATGTTTCCGAGTTAATCTGTTTAAAAATAGTAAATATTTTGAGACCGCAGTTAGCTCTCAGGTATATTTGGACAATATTCTATGCGAATATCTAAGACAAACTACACCTGCATACATGCATGTCTATCTAATGGGGTGTGTAAATCTACAAGAAGACGCGATCAGGTTTCATGTCGTGATGGGCCCACTAATACGACCCAAACCGTCACATGACGAAAGCCTGTATATAAAAACTCATACTACAGGGTACTGCTTCCCAAAACTGACTTACTATGATAGTTTTGATAATCAGACCAAAGAAAATAAATTGTCGGATGACTGACTGTGGACTTCAAAAAACCGCATAGTGTTCGCTGACGTTTGATAGACGCCTTCAGAATCAACGGACTTCATTGCTCCCAGAGAGGACAAAAAATCCAAATGGTGAGCCTATGACTGTGTTTGCCAGTTACTTTCTACTTTTAGTCATTAAGCAGCCTCTGACATGTGACCTCTGTGACGTACTTACTCAGAAAATCAAAAAACCTTCCTGTTCTGCACTTGATCTCATTTGGAATAAGTCGAAATTTATACATTTTGATATTCTGTTTTGTGTATCATTTGTACAATCTTCAGTAAACACTAGTCAGAGGACTGACTGTCATACAACCTATTAAACTAATTCTTAGGTGTAATGTAACTTGAGGATTATGCAAGAGTCTCCTTTAAGTGTTGACATACCCATCCCGCTACAGTGATCATTTGCTGATATACCTACTTCCATAAAATTAAGGTTGCCCACTCAACGCTAATTTTCGCGTATTCAACACTTAGGCCTTTATCTCCAAAATTGTTATTTTAGTCAAAATAATGCTAATTTCAAAATCACTTCTTGCTTTATTCATCCAACTTACGACCAGTAATGTTTGCTCGGGTGTTTTGGACGCTGAATCTGGATCGATCGTTACGTTATAAGGAAGTCGTCATGAAGTTAGGCGTCTTTCATGAGTTAGATACTGTGTCATAATTTAGGATTCCAACAAATTTCATTCCAAATCCACCAAAAACCAAGTAGAAACATCTTGAACTAAAAAATGCCACTGGCGTCCGGAGATGATGCAATTCCACATCAACAAGCAATCATTGACGGGTTATTAAAAACCATAGGGATGGTATTTGCCAACAAACTGAAGAACAGAACCCAATACAGTGACGGCAAGCAATGGCGGGCTGACTGTTTGTTTGGCGCTTATTTTGTGGTAGAATAATACAATTTTAAAACTGAGACCAAAGAAGTTAACCTAAAACCCAGAAGAAAGTTACCAACAGTCACGTAGTGATATCACTCATAATCATCCGTAAAGAGCATCATTAGACTGTGGTCACACACACATATGTTTGATAGGTCTAAGTGAAGTTATAAATCTTTCGGTGGAAGAGCATTTGTGAAACAGTGCCTAAATTATATGAACTATTTGACATGTGAAGGTTCTTGATAAATCAAATTCCGTGCGCTAAAATATCGAGTACTTTGATGTTATTCGTCTTTAGTTAATGGACGGACGGAAAGAGGTGTAACATGAACCTTTGGGTTTTACTTCAGGCTTTCATTCAACTGAAGAGTGGAGCTATATGTCCGTTGACTACCTCAGAAGAGGACCCAGGAGTCATTGTTAATACGACTGACTTCCACATAAAAGATATCGTTTAGAGAAAAAATTATCACATTTTTAAAACCAGTAAAAAACTGCATATTCTGATAATGGGTGACCACATTTATCCTGACTTAAAATTTCCACTTTCAGTTGAAATACGCTACTTTCAAATCAAAACGTTTTCTTGTGTGGCTGTGACCCATACAGCTCCAAAACGTTGTGAGTTCTCAAGCAGTAGCTAAACCCCTCCTTCCTGGACTTATTTGTTGGACTAAAACTTAAGGGTGCATTCCGGTCTTTATGAATAATGCAGGTTGGCAACCAAATCAGAGGGCTCCACGGCTAAAGAAACGTTCTATATCGCATCGCAAGCTGACTCAGAACTCCTTAGTTAAACTGTTTATGGTTTACAATGCGCCCGAAAACCTCTGTCAAATTAAACAAACATCAAACCTAGAGACTTAATAATATCCGAGGGGAGGTGCTGTTTGAGAACGCAGCAGAGCTTATCTTCATCAGTTCCACAAAAAGCCTTCCAATTAACCGGGCAAAGGATGCCTTGCCATTGCACGCCACCCCCAATTGTGTGTATGAATTCACATGTACTTGCGGATGCAAGTACATTGGGCGAACGCAAAGGCAATTGGCAACCAGGGCCGCTGAGCATTTGCCTAATTGGCTTTTCAAACAGGAAAATAGAACCCCCCGTTCGTCTATAACGAAACACCTGTTAGATAGCGGTCATGTTGTCGACCCTAAAGCATCCTTTCGAGTACTTGTCCGAGCACGTACAACTCGAACCTTGCGTTATTTGGAAGCAGCCTACATACGGAGGGAGAAACCAGACCTGTGCAAGCAGTTAGGTCACGTGATCAATCTGCAATCGCCCTGGTAATCTCACGCCTCTATTTCCTCTGACTGTGATTTGTTGTTAACATTTCGTCTTCCCCCTTTTTTCCTTTTTGATGCTTATGTGTACGTCTTATCTGATTATTGATTATTTTGAACTTTGACCTTGCTCCTATGCACTGCCATTCTGTACAAATTCATACTGCTGTGCGCTTTCATTCGTTTACCTATGTTATGCAGAGACGGGTTGCAGTTGAAAAGCCGTCACAAAATTTGTTGGTCCCAATAAATTCTGCTGTGCATGCTTGTTTTCAAAACATCAAACCACTGACTTGAAACAAAAGGCTGTTATACCTCACCTATTCTGCCTGTTTTATAAATCAGTTTGTTTCGTACGAATTCATGTTTAGTTTTGGATTTTGCAGCAGCATAATATGACTAATTTAGATGGCTGCTTTTCTGAATTTTCCTCAATTTGTTATAAGCCATTCTTTTTAGATTTTTTTTACAAAAGAAAGGCTCTTTGTTCATATGTCTTCTCCAGGAGAAAGAAATATACAAATTAACTCATAGAAAACTTCTCGTTAGGTCTCTTTTTCAGTTAAAGAAGTACGTTGCAAACCGCGTGCCACGGGCAATTTAGGATTCAATACCAAAGACGCCCATAAATTCCCTACCTTTTTAGAATTTCCCTCAAAAAGATGATAGAAACGAGTTACGTTCAATAGAATGCCGTTCTTTTCCGATTTTAGTGTCTTTACATTGTGCCACGACCATTTCTGAAGTCACAAGTTAATTTCTGGCTTTGAATTCGCAATTTTGCCATTGTTTAATGAAGAACTATTTTCGTCTGTATATTGGATTACATAGGCTGTAAGGAAGAACAATTTAGATCTTCGGTTTTTCCTTTAAAGTATGGAAAACCACATAAAGAGGTGAAAAGGGCACTAAAGAAATCAAGGGAAAAGAATTAAGTGAGACTAAGTCTTGCAGTTCATTCAAATGTAATCTTTTCGGTGAGTTCGCACAAATACTGTTTGGTTTTCCCAGCGCCTTTCAATGAGGGCGCAGTGTCAAGTATGTTCAGCCATCGTCTGTCTAGAAACCAGTCATTATGGATGTAAACTCTGTTTGCCTTAGTTTACCTGTCATGAAATTTTTTCTTACTCAAGACAGCATAAAAAACCTCGATATCAATATTTTGGCTGTTTTTTGAAAATTTGATCAGTGATAATCGATAGAAATCCACTCCGTTCCGTGTCGAAGTCCAAAAAGCTCGATTGATACTGTGCCCGATTACCCGAACCCGCCGAAGTCTATTTAATTTTACTGAAGCTCCAAATAACAGAGGCAACCAGGGAAGTTGCTGAAAAAGTTAGTTGTAATATGCAGGCTGATTTTGCCTGCAGTTCGCGCGGCATCTTATTCCACAACCAGTTGTCGGTGTTTTCATTTTTCACATTCTTTCAGCGGCAGTTTTATCTTTGTCGCTTTTTAAATTCCCCAGAAATTGTCTACGAAATAGGAGTAGATCAGTTTATTCCAGGTCTATAGGCTCAGACCGAAAATTTTATACCTGAATATTCAGGCCAAAGTCCATCAGCCACAGCGTGTAACCGCGTAATATTCATTAAGTGCCGACAGGCAACTAGTAGTATACTAAAGTTTTAGTTTTCCATATTAATCTGATGAATAGTACCATATACTTTGTTTTTTTCACCAATAAGAAGCCAAAAATATTTTCTTGCTTTTCTTCAACAAATCTAGTTCTCCCCCAGCATGCTCCACCGGTCAGTCAGCTTCCGTCAAGTCGACGGTTTTAAAAAAAAAGCCAGCGTCGCATTTTATGTCTGCGAGGTGACTACTTCCGCTGTCTACGTTTCCCTAGCCTTCTGTCTTTATTTCGCAAAATATCCGCCTAGTTGCTGACATCACACTGTCGACTTTCCCCAATGGCGAGCAACTTGCAAGAATCAGACAGGTATGGGAAACTAGACGGAGTAGCAAAAAAGGGACAAAAGAAGAATAAATAAAGTAAACTTACAAACTCGGCAGTCAGACCTCCTGAACAGTCTTAAGAAAATCCCTTTTACTGCATACGTTCCTGATCCAGTCGGAACCTTTTCTCTTTTTCTAGGTTAGACTTTTGTTTATGGTAAAGAAATAAGAGATAAAATGAATGCTTTCGCTACTTCCAAATGAAGTTAATTCTTTTCTTCCTCATATATTCGGGATGGTTTACCAATTACGGTAGGTGGGATAACTCATGAAATGTCAACCAAAATTCCAAAATGAGTTTCCGTTCAGAAAAGACTAATTAAATAGGGTTGTAAAACTAATCATTATCCAACATAATTATATAATAATTCAGTTATCTCAGAATGCCGGCTTTCGAAGGAGCTCCTTTTTGGCTGCGTGCAAAAACTATACCCTTAAAAAATAGCCACCTAAATAGCATGCATTTTTTTCATTGATTTTCGATGCCCTTAAAAATGCAATCATATTTCATGGATAACATGCATAAAAATATCTATTCTTTGGTCCATTCGGTAGAAAATTACGTTTTCTTCCGATTTTACACTTGACGAAAGGGTATAATTTGGTTTTAAAATGTTTCTACTTGCGAGATTTTTTCAAACCGTGAAATGGCCGTTCATAAAACGTCGTCTATGCATTTAACAATGTGACTTGTAAAGTTAACAATATGGCTCAAATCCACTGATAAATCTCATGAACCCCATATGGTCTCCTCATAATACCGTAGAGGAATGTATGGTTTTCCGTACGTGGAAACCCCGAATGCAAGTTCGGGTTAAAAATTATTCGGGAATTAGAAAATTTTTTGAGAACCGAATTATACCCTTCCTTTGTGGCTGTGCGCAATTCCAATACCTAGCTCCTCAGCAATGCACTCGGTCGCTTCTGAAACGCCCTTGATATATGGCAGAGGATGCCATATCGTCGGTGGTGTTGTTGTTTGAGTCCTTTGGGGCGAATGCGTAGGCAGCGACTCATGAATGCCCTCGGATAGCCATTTTGCACAAACTGGTCGCGGAGATAGTGGACCTCGCGTGCTCTGTCTTCCGATCTGCTGTAGTGAGTTTGAATCCATTTGAAGAGAGTCTTCACACAGCTTCGTTTGTGAGCCACCGAATGATTTCTGTGAAAAGTGAGAAGTTGTGTGGTGTTCGTCGCCTTCCTATAAACTGTCGTTTTAAGTTCACTGTTAGGGTTTCGTTTGACAAGCACATCCAGGAAGGGCAACTGCTGTTCCTGTTCTTCCTCCCTCGTGAATTTTAAATCGGGGAAGACTGCATTGCTCAGGTCGTGGAAATGTTGCTGCATGTCCTTTTTTACGATTAAAAACGTGTTGCCTACGTAAAGGCGCCGAAATACCGGCTCATGTTGGATGAAGGTAATCTTTTCTAACTCCTGCAAGACCACTTCTGCCACTAAACCGGAGACCGATGAGCCCATTAGAGTTCACTTGATTTGTTTATTTGAAAGTGAAGAAAGTTTGTTGGCAGAATTCAAGCAGCCTCATGAGGTGTTCAATTTTGGGTTCATTCTAAGTCTTGTCGTACGCCTCTTCATGTCTATCGCGCAAGACTTCGCGGGTCAAGTTGGATGGGATGGACGTGAATAACGACGTCACATCGAAGGAGACCATGATTTCATCCGACCTCCGACCTCGGGAGTCTATGAGGAATTGAGAGGCTGATCGAACTGAGGTAGTCGAATTGCCTTGGCGGAACGTCAGTTTTGAGTACATCCATTTTGCCCAATTGTAGGTGGGGCTGCCTTTTAGAGCAACGATTGGCCGAAGTGGGACTTTTGCTTTATGGATTTTGGTAGATCATAGAACTGAGCTAGAGCGGTATCAGTTGTCTTCATTTGGTGTCATTCACGCTCGGTGATCACGTTATGTCGGTATTCTCTATGCAGTTTACTCAGTCGATCTGCTACTGAGTTGGCTTGCGAGCTCTGTGCTGGTCTGTAGAATTCTCTGTCATCAAGAAAGGCTTTAGCTTTTCCATTATAGTCTTCTCGATTCATCACGACGGTTAAAGCCTAAAGAGCATTTTGGTGTGGTGTATTGCATCCCGTGTCAAAACTGTCCTTGCAACTACACAGGCCAGACTGGACGCATGCTCGGATCGCACATACACGAAGATAAGCTGGCTCTGAGACGAGACGACGCATTATCACAAGTGGCCACCCACACCTACGAAATGGGTCACAAGATTAACTACGCAGCCACCAAAATAACCGCCCACGACGGAAACAAGACAGACCGAGAATTGGTTGAAGCCTGAGCCTCGGATGAGAACTCAGTCAATCGATTTATCTATCTCACGACAGCGTATAGAGTCCTGCGTCGTCACCTCCAGTCTTGTGCCGTTGGTCGATGATTGGCCTAAATGCCCTATAACTGTTGCTTTTTTCCGTTGCTGATACTATCTCTAACGATGGGCTGCCGTGCGAATCCGAAAGCTCAGGATAATAAAAAAATATTCCGATGCTCGAAACCTTTTCTTCTTTACTTATGCAGAGCTTAAAAATTTCACAAATTCTTGCATCGTTGCTGAAGGATGAGCTAGGACCTATCTCATGAAGTCTGATAACGAAAACTGATAAGAGAATTTCTGGACGTATTTAACGTGGCGCATTTTGTTCGCTCCCCCACGTCCTTCAATGAAACGTCCTTTTCTTGTGCAGAAATTATGTTAACGTTATTATATGAAGTAAAATATCGGTAAAGTTTAGCGAAAATAGACGTTGGAATATATTCGTGCACTTTCCTATGCTAATACATGTCCTAGACTCTAGTTACGCATCTGAGCGACTTTTTCATTGAAAGGATAGTAATTTAACCTCGAGAGCTTTAATAAACAGACTTAGCCGGACTAGAAATTTTATTTCATGTCCAATGTTAATCATGGTTATCAACCTGCTCATAAAACGGTTATTTTGAGAAAACCAGAGGTTTTATCAATTCCTTAATGTCAAATTAGCAGATCTGTGCGATTTGGTGCCCTAAAGTGCAATAATAACGAAGACAGAGATTCCTTCGTTTAAGTGGGCTGAAATTTTTTTGCCGTTTGGAAAATTCTACCTGATGTCGCATAGATGACCATCACGGAATGGTTATTTCCAGCTTTAAACATATGAAACACTAATTGTCGTTTAGTTTAGCTTCTGTGCATATCTTATTCAGACATAGAACGAGCAAAACATTAATAGTTTCAGCAAAATATCAGTATTTATATGGGCGCACTGCCGTGCATTCATAATTGAAGAACTAAGTCTAAAAGCGAGCAAAAACAGTGGAAATGGCCTCAATATATAGGAAAAGGCATGTTCTTACGTTTACGATAGAAATCTATTAGTATTTCTCAGAAACGCGAAAGAAACGGCCAAAAGTGTCAAATTTTTACTTGGCCTCATCGTCCAAAAGTCAAAGTACACAGAGATCCGCCAACCGAGTGCAGTAATAAAGCACTTTTTAAAGAGGTAACTTATTAAGGAAAGTTTTTTTATTGATCAAAGGCATATTCGTTGCTGATTTTCGTTGTGGACAGACATTTTTCACCAAAATGAAGTTCGATGTTTGAATTAGTCTACAAATGTAACCTGAACGACCATCTTCGTGAAAAGGAGCACCTGAACACTCACTAATTCGTAAATATCTTCAAGAACAATCTTAATTTAGAGTTTTTAACAGATAGGTAATTCATAATCTGTCTTTATGGAAGATCGGATGAAAACACCGAAAATCATGAAGTATTCAGCAATATTTCGAGGCTGATCTGAAACTCAACGTAATCCAAAACGAAAGAAGAGTATAAATTAATTGAGCGGAAGAAACGTTCTCTCTATAAACACAAAATGGTAGGTTTAGGATCACGCCTGTCAGTTCTATTTAAATTTATTAGGCACCAACCGGCGTCATGGCATGGCACCTTATGAAAACTTTTGATGCTACAACGTCCCCATCGGTGAAATCAAACAAAATCCAGCTTCTGCTGTTGAAACTCATCTGATTTTAATCTAAAAAGTAGAGGAAGTTATGAAACGCTGGAAAACTGTTTTGGAATCTACACCCAGAATGTAGGCAGTTGAAAAGCCGTCCTATATGAAGTCACACTACTTATTAGACCATATTTAGATGTAAAGTTCACTAAAACATTGTTTTTATACGTTATTTTATGTCTACTTTCATATTTACTACGTGTTTGGTATGAGAATACATTCTATACATCTAAAAACGAACTTTACTTAATTAGAGCAATTTTTGACATTTTCGGGATATTGCGCTTTTCAAAACAAATCGGATTTTCTAAATAACGTAACCCTGCCGTTAATGCTTCTTTTATGTTTTTAATTCTTTTAAACTTGTACTTAATTAGCATAGAAATCGGACTCATGAAATGCTGTCGCTTTGCGAGTGATTGGCAATCATTCGTAAATTTCGACACATTTCATCAGTTAGGTCACTAACTGTATATGAAACCAATAATCGCCATATCTTGGGGGAGGGAATAGATACGAAGCACATATTTCCATGGAAGGAAATGGTAGTTACATCGCACAGAAGACGCTTCAAGGAAGATCTAATATAAAGAAGGCATCCACCCCCACGCCTACTTATGTGGCCTTGATGACAAAAATCAAACTCATCTGTAGAAGGAAAGGAGCCGCCGCTTGGAGAATGGGTCCACGTGACATTGAGCGTTAATCATTTTGACCTAATTATGAAAACCTCGGCGGCCTCGGTGGATTCGCACACATAATGGCAAGGACAGAGCCTGCGTACAACGGAGAAAACAACCAAGACAACGAGGCCCCATCGAGAGCCGTGAGGTTAATTACTGAAACCCTGCCATTGATGTCGTGGGTTTGAATTCCACCGAGGCCGCCGAGGTTTCCATAAATGGGTCTAATGAATAATTCAAATCTGCCGACAACACCATTTCATCGGGTGTACTTTTGAAAGCCACGACCCGAAGCTGATCCATGGTATTAATAACAGACCGAGCAGTCAATAAGATGGTTCTTGTCATAATCACCTATACAAAAAGTTTATAGGAAGGATAATTAATGCGTTATGGAACATTATTTTGGGAAGAATTACCAGCATTTCCAAAAGTGTAGGTAAACGATGGTTAGCAATGAACATTTTACAGTGAGGTCTGAAGTATTCGGAAGTAAAAGTCCCCGCAAGGGCAGGGTACATGATCCCGCTCCATGGATGATAACTAGTGGAAAATGTCTTACGGGAATGGTAGTAATAAATATTACACGGGTGGGCCATTAAAACTCGAGGGTAGGGAAATTCGTAAATTAAAACAAAAAATTGCATGTCCGGCATAAAAGTTTTCCTGCGCTTATAGAATGAAAGGGAGCTGGGCGCTTAAATTTGAAAGAACGAAAAAACAGCAATCAGTAGATAGTAAGTAGTTGAATATACCGCTAATGACGAATTCACATGATGTCATGTCCCAAGGGCAAAAGCAACCAATGGGAAACGAGATCAGGCGGTCTGCGACGGATTGTAACAACCAATGCTCCGGCCGCCTCGTTTTCTCTCGCTGTTTTAAACGAGAATATGTTTAGAGTCTTCAGCTTTTAGAGACCGTGCCCCAAGGGCACTGTGCGGAGCTCTACGCGCCGTGAAACGCCCGATAAGCCACTATTTTCCAATATTCTTGTCCACTATCCCACTCTCTCGACAACCTTCTCCTTTGTACCAGCGTTAGTAAACCTTTCTATTTCTATCATCTGTTTATCCTTTATTATTCCTAATGTATCCGTAACGCCTGATCAAGCATTTGGTGAGTGCATAGATTTTTAGAGACGATCATCGAAAAGACAAACCCGACTAGAACGAAACACGCTGCACCCCTTGCCACCGATATCAGGAATTAGGTTACACTCCCTAGCTCGGACACCACAGCATAACGTGCCAGCTGGCATAAGGAAAATTACTATGGCAGAAGTTATGTAAGTGCAGCCTATGGATAAGAATACTAAGATAAGTATAGGGACATTTCAAGACGTACCTAAGAGCTCACGATAGGATTATATCATAAAGATTGAAGAAAGAAAAAAATTGTTCTATAAGAACTGCTCGCACCTAGAGGAAACGCATAACGACAAACAAAATGACATCTGTTCTCTTTTTCCACCTAACCGGCAGACACTCATCACAGGCTAAATGGAAAAGCAGACGACCACAGACTGATTTTTCCACTATAACCGATGAAATAACACATGCGATTAATCTAACAAGAATTATCAAACAAAGAATCCAGACCGTCAGGGATGACACTCATAAGCAACATCACGGCAAGTTCACTATCACCGGAAAAAAACTGGTCGAATAAAATCTGGAATTTCCGTATTGCAAGTTCGCATGCCAATATGGGACGGAAGCGCATACCAAGCATAAACCAAAAAATGCTCATTCAATTAACTATAATAGATAGTTACGGATATCAAACCCGGTGGGTTAACATATCCTACGCTTATCGAATTTGCAAATATTGTAATATTTCTAAAATACGAATAAGGGAGAGACTGTTGACAAAGAGCATGGAAAGGAGTGAGGTGAGAAGAAATATGGATGTAGAGACAACCATGATAATTAGGTGACGAGAAGTTTGAGCTGGGATAGTGACCAGAATAACTGGGGAATTAGTGTGAGTACGACTGATAAGATAAGCAGTGGGTCTTCGTTTGGGGCAAGGTACACCGAATAGAACATTATATGAAGCAATGGCAGAATTTATGGGTAGTAGAGAGGAGTTCAGTCGTAAAAAATTAGTAAATCTAAAGGAAGACAGTGGTCCCCTGATCGGCACTCAGCGACTATCCAGATGGACAAGGATTGGATTGGCTTTTGAACCATAATGTTCATACGGCACGACCCCAGACATTTATCAGAATTGCGAGGAGAACGTCAGCGCCGAAGTTGAGCCACCGCGTTCCAAGCGAATTGGACGGAGTAGCAAACATCTGAGAGGGCTGACGAGAAAGTCAGAAGTGGTGAATGTGATCGCGACTAATTTAGAAGGTATCGAAGGCACTAGAGGATTGCCTGAGTGAGAAGAAACTGGAGTGTAAGTGGGCCACAGTTTTAAGACGCTTGATTGACTAATTTCTTGCAGTTAAAGATATAGTGGCCAGACTGATATTTGTCTGGTTGAGAGAAGGAAAGGGTGTTATTTTAGTGAAGAAAGACTCAATGCTACTTTTTTGATAATCCAAAGTGCGTTCATAATCAACAAGGATCGAGATAACCTCGGCTAGAGAAGAATTTTTAAGCGCATTGAGTGAATTTTTACTGCACGAAGGCAACCGTTTTACCTCCACAATTTCGTAGTTATAGTCGCAAGATTAAAGATCGTATACAGCAACTCCAAGCGGCTGTCTGGGTTTAGAAACTTTTAAAGATAAAGGCAAGGTGTCTTCTCTGTCGAACATCGACTTCCTGATGAACTGATATTCCTACAGCCCCGAGAGGTTATGCGATTTGGAGTACGGGTTTCTGCTCAGCAGTAACTGTGTTTTTTCTCATTCCGGAGGACAACATTTAGTGCTTATGACTGGTTCGACTTATCTTTTATTTGGCCCATATTGAAGGTTTTTAGGGCAGTGACTCTCTCGTCCTGCTATCAAACGGATGTATATTATAGGTGGAATAGATCGAGTTCGTGACTCATTCTGTCCTTTCGGGTGTCAGAAACTGACTCAGGCAAGCTCTCAGTGACGATATCTTTACTACAATCAACTCGAGGGCTGTGTAACTCATAGTTATATGCAACGAAAAGTTTATGGCTTTTCCTGTCGTCACTTTCTGTGTCAGAGAAGTTAGCCATGGTACAGTTAGCCCATGCGTTTGTGCTTCCAGATACGCTGATCACTAAATAGTTCGAAGGACCCGCGAGAATTCTGACTTCAGGAGCCTGTTTTAACGTCTTATTTTCTCCAGTAGACAGGAGTTCTTGTCTCTCATTCGACTAAATGCTCTGTTGAGTATCTGGAGTGGCATACTGAACTTAATACGGTCATCCAAGGCATGGCCTATTGTCTTTAAGTATGCTGAACTTAGGAAGGTTTCGTATGTCATTGCTGAGTACAAGAGAACTACCTTCAGTTACATTTGGAGGTTCAGACGAGCTAGCTTCTGCGACGTAACTATGATATGTGGTATTTCGGTCGCTTAGCTAGGTACGTCTGGCTCAGAAATACGGGCTACCTCTATAAGAGGCCTTATTATTGCTATCTCGCCTCCGCGAAAGTCTAGTTTTCAGTAAAAATCGACTATTTTCACATAAGTAAATATTAATTTACAATCCTAACTATGTCTTCTTTTAAGAACAGCCGTTTTTTCACTGTCGTAAGACTTTGGGGAACTCAGCTTGGGCGGAGTTTGTGTGATAGGGGTTTTCTTGTGCCAACTTGTGGCATTTCATGAGTTTGCGCCCCTAATTTGAAGGGACCCAAATGGGTCTTTAATAAAAGTATAGTATTTTATTCATTTACTGCATGCCGATGTCTGCGAATTGTGATATTCTTGAGGCCATATTATCTAGAACAGTTCGTCCTTCACATTTTGAATCTTTGACTGTTATACTGCCCACCATCTTTCAGCCATTATTGTTTTGCTCCATCAGCAACTTTAAATTCACGGGTAATTTGACTTTGCAAAAGACAAATGCGAATCCGACCGTTAAATTTTCCAGGATACCACTGTGCTAGAACTGACGCGAAGGAAACGTTGACTCCTCTCTTTTGCGAGATAACCATAATTGTACTAGACAGTGAAGACTTTCTCAGTTCGTGGAAAGAATCATTCATCCTGCCTCTCACCAGGAACGAACATCCTACATTCAGTGACTGCACTCGGCCTCGAGGATTCCAGATACACCGATCAAAGACTCTTTCATATGTAATTGTACAAATAATAATGTCCAGAAAACTAGTTGGAAAGAGTATCTATTTCGGTAAATGTACATATACTGCGGCAGCGTCGAGTAAGACATGCGCATAGTAAAAAAAGTCAGTCGAATTCCGTCCTTTTGACAGAAGGGGATGTGAGGAAGCATAGTGGGAGGAGCAGTATCAGAAGGAAGGGGAGAGGAGGATGTAGAGATGTTCGTGCTTTTCATTGACTTTTGTCCTCACTAAAGTAAGGTCTTGTACAATGTTCTTCTGTGCGCACAATAGCGGCTTACGTAACTTGATGTCAACCGCTCCAGCTATTGCTAGCAGACGCTGCCACAGATGCTTAGGGTAGTTCATTGAGACCCTATAAATCGCACAGGTTGTGTTGGAGTGCATACGATGTCCAGAATCAAGCATGTGTGAGAGAACGGCATTGTTAATGACCCCAATTTCGCCTTTGCTATGCCCAGAGGTGTTCCTGTATCCTTTAGACAGCCTCTTACTAGTGAGACCAATTACACCTGCCCTACAGAAGCAAGTAATGGAATATATGCACATGCGGGTGGTCTGGTTTAGTAAAATCTTCCTACCTGTCCCGTGTAAACTAGGTTTTGTTGAGAATAATACCCAAACTTTAGCCAGTGGGTGGGGTATTACAGCATTTTGGTTGAGGCGTCTTCTCGGGAGTTCACTCGAGCCACCTCTGGAAAGAGGACTGCGGCGAACGGTTTTCTTTTTGTCGTCAATTTGATGGATTTCCCAGTCTTTCAATAATATTCTGGTCGAACACCAGGAGATAGACATTCCAGTACTTTGGGTGGCCTCGCACTAAATTCCAGGATATTCACATTACCGTGTCCTAACCCTAATGAAGCCAGCCTATGAAATAAAACTGCTCGTAACTTAGACGTTGAACCTTACCATAGTTCTAACCCGTTCTAGAATTTGAAGGAAGACGCCTGTGTCGGGGAGCTCACATTGCTGTGAACAATCGATATTCCGCTCAATAAATCCCCCAGGATAATTGTTACCACGAAGCAGGTCATATATATTTTCCGACTCCCTGTCGACACTGCCGCCGAAAAGGTTTTTCTAGACTTTGGTCCAAATAGCAAACTGGATTGCGTTTCTGTTGAAGTGTTGCCAAATGGCTGAAGTTCGTGTGGTGTCCAGACCTGGTTTTCTTCCGATAGACACTCCTTCGAATGCTACAGTCACCTCTTGTGTTTAGAAGAATGTCAACAAAAGGAAGTGAACCTGCTGTTTTCGCCACCAAAGCCAATAGGCTGGACGGATGCGCCTGATTTATCGCATCTGAGATGGCAATCATGTTGATTTCTACAGTGGCAATTGCAAAGAGTTCATAAACTACCAGCCGTAATATATTGACCTTTCGATCTGGCAGATTAGTTGACCTTTCTTCACTTTGCCCGTGAAGACATCGGCCAAAAGAGGATCAAGAAGAGACTCCATAAAACTTCGTCTATTTGTCAGTTAAGTTGTTTGTCAAAAAGGGACTGCATATTAAATGTGTGTCTGAGAAATGGTCCCTCGAGTACCTTTGTCGGTGTTCCTATTTCGTGCTGATTGGTCGATATGAATTGCAAATATTTTGGGAAGAATGATGAGTCGTCTGAAGAAAACGTTAGCATTCCGTTTGGGTTTAGGCACTTGACATCGGTAGTGAATTCAACTGTATCCCAAGAGCTAAGTGATACTTTTTATATTGTATGGGCCCGAGTTTTCCGCCAATCACTTTGGCGTCGCCTGATACAAAGAGTTTCGCACCTCAGTAATCGGACAAACTGGCAGGCCGTCCTTATCGATCTTCTGTAGAGCATATAATCTGGGAATATGTGTCGACTGCTAGGTGTTCGTGTTTACAGTCGTTTATAAAACCCCTGCATGGAATCATCATAAATAGTTGGTTACTTGTTAATCAACTCCGCCCGTGCAATTTTCTTCCTTGTCTGCCTTCCCAAATTACTTCTGGACCGGCAATGCGGATTTCACTTTAATTACGTATTCCGATCTGTTCATTACGACGATGCCTGCCCATTTAATCGACTTAATTAGCGAGATATCCTCGTATTCTCTAAGCTGTTTCAACATCTTTGCATGCATTACCGCCAGCAATCCCAAATTTCGATTCCTGAATCAGATGCTAATTATTGCAATTCCTCAACTTTGATTTGATCTGGTAGATAATATAATAATAATAATTTTATTTAATGCCAGTTTACAGGCATTGTCAGGGAAGCGTTAAACACAAATTCGGCCAGCAGTGAAAAAAAACTCCTGTGGAAAAGGAATAAAAATATAGTTGATGGTAATTTTTATGGGTTCGAAGGTTCAGGAGAAAAAAAAACTGCTGGCGACCAACTTTCGACCGTCAAGAAGGGAGGGGTTGCACGGTATCGGATATTATCGGTCGCCAATTTCTTCCATGAAGTTAGGGCTAGTTCAACCATAAGCGCCGAAGAACAACTATCGCTGCTAGCCAAAAAAATTGTCCCTGGTGAGACCGGCCATAGTGGTCAGAGACCATAAACGCCATCGCTACGGTAGAGTCGATCAGTGGATTCATCACCCAAAATTTGTGGGAGATTTTCTGAATGCAAAAATCGAGTAATAGCTCTCCTAAATAAATGATAATTTTGCAGATTTTTGCATACCTGGGTAGTTTATTCCAAATAGCAATAGCATTTACAGAAAAGAACCGAAGATATTTAACAGTACGTGCCAGAGGTAGAAATAAAAAGACCCCACGGTGACTGTTAAGTCGGGGTGGATATGATGTCTTAAAGAGGTGAGTGGGTTAAATGTGTGATTATGTAAGAGTTTAAACAGCAAAAATAGTCTGTTTTGTAATCTAAGGAACCATACAGCAGGCTTTATATGGTAGGTCTGGTCCGAATTATTTTCGAATTAAGGTTCAAGTTCTAATTGATCAATTTCTTGACGAGGCTTACAGGACATATGGACGAGAAAAAATGCCGTATGTGATGGTTTATCGAGCGTTATAGAAGAATGGCTGCGTATGCATCGTCATTGGTCTTTTGTAATCCTTGATTGTGATTTCATATCATACATCCTTCGCAGCCCTTTGTCTCTCTATGTCTTCCTGTTATGGACGGAGTTTAAGCGCGGAAATCTTGTCCGTCATCTTGTGTCAGGTTGTCGAAAACTCTGAGGTGGACACTCATGACAGTTTCTCCATATACTGAGTGCACCTCCTGAGGAATTCAAAAGATTTGCCGTGTTGCAAATGTCAGTCCTCGTTATTAGACTATGCTTTGAATTCTCGGGAAAAGGCTTTACCGTTCACTAAGGTATCCGACTGCGTCAACCAAGCTCTTTTTTTCTTAAAGATTTCATCTTTCCGAATAAGAAGAAATTTCATGAATTTCCTGCTCTCTTACGTCAAGTCTCGCGCACAGAAAGTTTTGATCTCCAGTGCTACCTTCATTTTTCAATTTACTTCTCTATAAAATATACTGAAATACATAGAAAAAAGAGGATTCTTAACAACGGGAAAAAACCTACACAGCAGCATGTCAGGCACAAGGTCAAAGTTATGTGCTCGCGACAGCTGGTCAAGTTACGCCAAAAATATCACGAGCCGCATACACCATATCTGGTCTCTGAAATTACCGCGAGCCACAAAATTCAATTCACAGGAAGAACCTTGTTAAACCAACAGGACGATGCGAGCTCAACCCTGGGTTCAAAATCAGGAGTAAAGTTTGGAATCAAAATGGCAGCACACGCTAAGCGATGCCAGCAGGATATGACGACTGCTAGACGAGTCCCACAGCAATAAGGATGTCGAAATAACTTGGCTCCTGTAGGTAAATGGAACCTTGAGGGTTTAAATAGAGAAGCCGGAAGACGCGCTACAGTTGCGAAAAAATCTGAATCGCTTGCAACAATGTTTTGATGAGTGGTGTCTTAACCTCAGCCCTAACAACTGCCAACTTATACGACTACGATCGGGCAACAAGAGGCCGTTGAGATTTGAATCTGACTACTCTTTTTGGGGTCACCAACACGAATCGGTCAACGAGTTAAGAGATCTCGGTGTGTGGATGACCTCAGTTCTCAAACCATCGTTTCACTGCGCCAAGCTATCGAAGAAGACTATGAGTATCCTATGCGCGATTAGAAGATCCTTCCTCAATTTTGACGAAGAACTTTTCGGTCGAGTATTTGGAACATTTGTTCGATCAGTTTTGGAGCATTGCGTTCAGGCATGGTGTCTGTGGAAGAGACAAGATTACACTCTTTTGGAGAACGTACAAAGAAGAGCAACCAAGATGGTCGGTGGATTAAGGTGTTTACCATATGTGAGACGCCTCGATAAGCTAAAAATATTTCCTCTCTTATAGACAATACAGAGGAATATGATCACGGTCTTCAGGATCGTCTGAGGACTAGACTGCTCTTCAGTTTGACGCTTCCTTCGAACCGGCGCGAACGACCAATCTTCGAGGCCACCAATACAAATTGGAACAAAAATATGCCAAAGTTGAAGTGCGGGCCATATTCTCGGAGTGAGAGTCAATGAGTGGAAGATTGGGGCAATTGTTCATGCGAAAAAGGAAGCAAAGGTTAGCTTCGAGTCTTCTAACCCACAAAAACTTAATATTCGCCAGCTGACATCTCTGAGTATAAGAAGTACCGTGTGCGACTTGAGAGAACAGTTTCCGCGTACGTAGCACTTTATCGGATATCTTCAGTCGCCATTTCTTTTCATGAAGTTGGGACTGGACCAAACAGATGCACTGAAGAACAGCTGTCGCTGTTGGTTGAAGAAATTGTCCCTGATGAGACAAGCCACGGGGGCCAGAGACCACGAACTCCATCGCTACGGTATAGTCAATCGGTGCATTCAGCACCCAAAATTTTTTGGAGTTATTTGAATGCAAAAAATGAGTAACAGTTCACATGAACAAAGAATAGTTTTGCAAAATTTCCACAGCCATGGGTAATTTATTACAAATTACGATTGCACTCACAGAAAAGAACCAAAGATATTGAACGGGACGTGTCAGAGGAAAATATAAAAAGACCTCACGATGACTGTTACGCCGGGGGTTGAGAAGATGTCTTTAAGTAATGATCGGGTTAAAGGTACGATTATATAAAAGCCTAAATAGTAAAAAAGTTCCTTTTGTAATCTACAAAACCACAACGGATCGCAGTCTGTAAGCCGGCAACGTTCTTGGTAGGACAAATCTCGGTGTTCCGGGGTTAGAACTCTCTTGGTAAAAGAGCGTTGGACGGATTTTATTTTCTTCCGCTCGGCAGCACGCATGAGACTAAATAAAAACGAAGAGTATTCCAGGCCAGGTCGAACGCACATCTTATAAAGACACATTCTAATGTAGTTGGTTTTACGGTTTCAGAGGATAAACCCGGTCGTTCTGCATGCTGTGAAGACTACCAGGGTGCAGTGATCCTGAAGATTTGGACACTTGGAATATGATATACCCCGATGCTTAATAACTTCAGAGACATTTATTTCGTGACCGTCGGAACTTAGTTAAGGTTGATGGTCGTTACCAACCACCACGACAGAGAATTTATGTCAAGGAAGAAAAATGAGCCATGTGCAGCACCATTTGGCGAAGGCCTGTAGGTCGCTCTTTAGGAGCTCGAGCACGATGTCATGATCTATTGGCTTATTTCTATATGCAACTTTCAGATCATTGGCATAAGTGAAGGGCTTAGCATTCTGAAATAAATCAGGTACATCGTCAACAAAAAGGGGAAATAATAGCGGGCCGAGTGCACTACCCTGAATGACCCCAATCCCCACGCTTATGGGGTTGGAGATGGCATCGGAAATCTTAACTCTATGTGTACGAGCGCCCAGGTAAGAGGATGTAAACTTCAAAAGTTTGCCACCTATTCCGAAAGAAGACAGTTTCAAGACAAGAAGAGCATGGTCAACACAGTCAAAAGCCTTAGTGAAATCGAAATAGACTGCGTAAGATGCAAAACCGCTGTTCCTAGATTGGAGAACATGATTAAAGTAAGACAATTGGTAGGTGTCACAAGACCGAGCTTCGGGGACTCCATGCTGTGCCGCGTTCAGTAGGTTATCCTAAGTTAAGTGACAAATTATCTTATTTTTGATCAATGTCTCTAAGATTTTCGAAACTGTTTGGAGGATGTTTATTGGCCGAAAGTCATCAAATGAGGTAGAACGATCATACTTGCGAGAAGGTGAAATGCGTGAATCCTTCCACAAAATACGATAGGTTCCACTTTGAAGAGAAAGAATATATATCTTGCATAAGAGGTACGGAGAAATTACATTTGCATCCGCTTTCAGAATACTAACTGGGACACCAGCAGGTCCAGGGCTATGAGACTAACGAAAACGCCGAATCGCTACAGTAACGTCGCACAGAGCGAAAGTTGTGGTTTCGAGAACTGTCCCGGTCAATGCCTGGATGGTCGGGAGCGGAGCGGTCGAGTATTTAATAAACGTTTTAGACAGGAAAGTATTGAAACTATCACGGGTCAACTGGGCATCACCTATAGGATTCCCGAGAGCCTCTCGGATGGTGAGATACTGCGTCCTTCTATGGGTCCGTACTTTTTAGGCAGAAGAATTCCGAGACATTTAACGAGCGGATTTCGGTGAATTTGACTGCTTTTCAAGCAGTTTTTCTTCGAACAGTCTCTTAGCCCGCTCAAAAATAGCATAAATCGAGGGCAGAATTGAGGCGTCGTTCCGACGATCTAATCGACGAGAAAATCTGCGCAACCTGCGTCGAAAGGGCAAGGGTAGAATAACCTCATCTCCGACCTTAATTATTTTCTTACGAGGGACAAAACGAGAAATAAGCGGATAACAAAATTTCGTACAGTTTGGCCAGGGAAAAAATGTACTTTCAAACATGAAACGAAATCAATCCAAATGTAGGAATAAATGTGTACTAATAATTCCGTCCCGCGAGCTGTTCGGAAATCGAGGAAGAAACCATACTTTGGGGACATAATTATGCGACCCTAAAGTTCTAACGTTGAAACCATTATTTCATGGTCGGAGCCCGCGAGTGGGCCTAGGGATGACACTGACAGAGGCGTAAGACCTGTGGCGGATAGCCATCATAACCGGTCTGATGTCATTGTTGAAGACCCCGCCGTCTCAAGGTCATTTACCCCTTGCAGCGAGCCGTCCCAGACCAGCTGGCCTGAAGCCACTCAACCGACTTCAGCTCCGAAAAAATTGCGTCCACACAGCGTCGCGGCTACCCAGAGGCCGCTTGAACGCACCGCCCCCTGCAGCCACAGCCTAAGTCACTGGGACACCACCCCTCAGCAAATGCAACACACACTGACTGGCCACCACTTGAGTTTGGCCCACGAGCCTGCAAAGGCGGCTGCTGCCACTATCTCAGTGACTCTCAGGCATAACTGGACGCAGTCAACGTCAGCCCTGGCTTCGCCAGTGGCCACTGCCGCCTGAGAGAACAGCTCCGGGTTCTGTGCACAATAAAACCCTCATTCTGGTGCCTTTAGTCTTCTCCTTACGACTTGAGATTCGGCCTGGGGGTTTTAGCGCTCAGAACACTTACTCTCGTCGCTTGGCCGCTACAGACCTCTACAGAAAATTAGGTTAATTATGCTTGTTCCTCGGGTGGGAAAATCAACAACCTGACTCCCCATCCCACGATCCACAACCTACAGTAAGCTTTCAAACTTGATGGGGCCGGAAAGCGGAGACCAGCGGACTTCAGGAAGATGGAAGTCACCTGCGACAAATCGTCACTTAAAGCTTAAGTCGGCCGCAGAATGAAATTCCAGTGAGAACAAACCCCCTCGGCGTCGACAGATTCGATACCCTCCCTCGGGTCTTCTATGCGAGCTATCCTGGACTTCTTTGTGAATGTGACGCTTCCCCTTCCCTGCAAAAGGCCCATAAGCCAATGCTAGAATGATTGAATATTTAGGAGCACTGTCTTCTGGGATGCCAGAAGGCACAGGCATGCCCGTGGCAACGAAGCCGATGGCATGGTCTTCCTGAGATCCCTGTTCCCTATCCCTGCCACAGAAACAAGTCGTACATTTTATCTGTAATACTCGTTCTTTGATTTAAGGGATATAGTATGATTCAGTGGTAACATGTGTAGGTGAATATCGAAACTCCTTTATTAGTTACGACATTGGGCAGTGTGACAGTTGATTTTATTGGAATCGCGCCCCTCTACACATCGGAATCCTGTCTGCTTAGGACTTGAACTGGTGCTATGAACTGCTTTCTAGACTCCTGAGTTTCTATGCAGTCCTACTCTATGTCAATCGTACCTTAGGCAAACGTCGGTTGTTCATTAATTTGTACTCATTTGGACTTGCATGGGATATATCTGAATTTTTCATTCCCCTGAAACCCTAAAACAGGTTTCTGGTAGATACTTATTAATACTGGGTATGGCTTTTGACCTGTACACGAATGGTATCTGATTTGTTAAAAGTTAGCCGGCGATCTCATCGTCATTCCCCCAATAACTAGCTTTTTGTCTGCTGGCAAGTATTGCTCATTATCAAATGCACTATATTGTTCGCCATAAATTTTGTGGTTACATACTAGTATATGACCTGGAGTGACTTGACCAATTACGAAATTGGAACCAATGTGACTTTAAACAACGGGCCCCGCTTCGCGCGCTCAAGTTCAAGTCACGCGAAAATGAAGCTCGTCAGGTGAGTTCTCAGTCCCCTTAGTTATCCTTCTTCTACACCTGTTTTGATGGACACCGATGTAGCTCCTCATTTCCCCACACAGGTTCTTGATGAAGCTATCCCATGAAACGGTCACCATCGAACTAAAGAATGGCACTCAAGTTCATGGGACAATCGCGGGCGTCGACGTTGCGATGAACACGCACTTACGGTCCGTAAAACTCACAATGAAAAACGAAGATCCTGTCAGCATGGATACTCTGACAGTTCGGGGGAATAACATCCGTTATTTCATTTTGCCCGACACCTTGCCTCTCGACACCCTTCTGATTGATGAAGGGCCGCCCAAGAAGCGCCCAAAGAAGGATGCTGGTAAGCTGTAAAACACTCTTTCGTGCTCGCAACCGCGATCTAGTAAAATAGTTAACTTTCTCTTAAGTCATTATCTCAGCCATTAGTCGTATGCATGTTCCTCCCATTCCTTTGAGATGGCCATTGAGCTCGCCCATCACAGCATATCACATCGATGCCATCCGGGTTTATTCTGACTAACTGAAGACCATTTTTAAGGTGTTTTTAATGTTCAACAATCGTTTTGTTTAACCTACTCCACCCCAGATGTTTGATGTAATGTGTTAAATCAACACCAAGTGCAAGCAGTGCACACCCAGCGGTCCGGGATTTGTAGCGGGTCATTTGGTCTAGGCACAAAGGTTGCTTGTGTAGAGACTGCCTTTTTAGTATCCGAAAATGAAAGACTAGACCTTCTGATGCGGTCATCTGATGCGTAAAGTAGCAGTCAGGGTACATACTCGGCACGAACTGATGCGTTTTTGACTTTTGTTTACAAACTTTATCTCTATTTGTAATGTCGTTCCCCCTGTTATTTTCGCCACTCCCCCTAAGGTGGTGTAATGGGGACTCAGACAGTCTCCCGTTGTATCACGCGTCACGTCTTTGCCATAAACTTTGGAATGCGCACCCTCCTCATCGTGCATACTAAGCCGAAGTGTCACGATCCCAGCGCTCTTGTAGTCCTACTTGATTAGCTTGGAACGCCACTCCCCCTGTAAATGGCGACTTGTGGGAAGGTTGGGCTTTCCGATTTGGACGCAAGCGTGTGTCGTGCCAATTTAAGCATGCATGCACTGTCGTACGATTCTTGACGGTCCTCTCTGGCGCTCACTTATTTGCTATGGTCATCATAGGACTGGCCTAACCAACAAAGAGCTTTTCCGAATTGGATACTTCCCAGTAGTTTAAAGTGTGCCAAGTGACTTGTGAGAAGTTCCATTCCTCCCCCAAAACCGTCTACAGATCATTTCGCACATGAGCAATGATTATCCACATTTCGTCACCTCCACCACTGTAGCTTGTTCGTAATCAAACTTCCTCGTCCTTTGTAAGCTTTGTCGCCGTTGTCTGGATTGTATCTCCTCGTCCACTGACTTCTTTGCCTCCCTGACTATAAGACTGCATTTTGTACTGTTTTTTTTGCAAGCCAGACGTCACATTGTAAATTCATTCTTTTAGCTACAACCCTATCTACTCGTGGTCGCGGTCGTGGTGGCATACGTGGCAGGGGACGTGGCGGTCCACGGGGCCGTGGCCGTGGTGGTCCACCCATACGCCGATAGATCCCCCCGCCTGATCAATCCCGTCACATCGTTTTATGCGACCAACATGTACAAAAATAAACAAAACTTTACTACATTGTGTTCTGAAATTATTCTCGAAAAAAAGCGAGTACAGGATCAAGGATCAGTATGTACATGTCACTAGCAGCAGTTTTAGGCAGCACTAGGAGTCGGAGACTCGGGGAGATTGCTGGTGGGAAATTTTCCTAGTATAAAAGTGGACTAAGGGCACTTGGCCGCAGGTTAGTCGTTCGTAGCGAAGCGGACCTGTGGTCGTCGCGGGAGTGGAGGCGCTGGAGGTGTTCGGAGTTTTCTAAACTGGAAGAGAGTGACAATATATTAGTACATCGGCTGGCAGAGTTAGTGGTTTGCCTATGTGGCAAGAACACATTTTTTTTCCAACTGCGTGGTCGTGGCTGTTGTACTGTTTGTTGCCTAGACCATGGTGGGCTGTGGCCTACGCTGCTACCTGGTTAACTGATTGGGATGTTTGCGACCATCAAACTCGGGCCTTGCGCCGCGCAGATGGTGTCATCGGCTTTTGCAACGGGCGTCTGGGACCCCCGCTACTGCCCAGGCTCAGGACCGTGAAGTGTCCGACTGTGTTTACGTGACATCCAGAGAGTGGGCGAACCTCTTGTGGTCGGTTGGGGTCCCTATCTCCGGTGCCAAATATTCTTCGCCGACCGCATCCGGCACTTCGTACCTGTCTGCAGAGCGGCAGGGTGCTTTGCAGCCGCACACAGGGGACTGCTGGTAGGGCGACTGCTTGGCCCTGAAATCCGGCTCAGTAGATAACGCATGAACGCGGAGTACGGGCAAGTCAGACATTGCGTCGTCTCGTCGCAGTCGTCTTGACTCGGCCTTGCCAGAGAATTTAAGGCAAGACTAGGGGGGGGGGGGCAGCGCTGCGCAGACCGTCCTCGCGGAAGACAGTCTACCAGGAGCGATGGGCGAAGGGCAGCACTCGCTTCGCATAATGGGTGTAGGCGGCGGACTTTGTAGATGCGTCCCCCCTCTGCTGCTCTCATAATATAAGCGGCGTGGTGGGGTACTTGAGAAACTATGCCATTACCGCCCCATTTCTATCTTACTCAGGCTTTTTTCAGAACATCGGTCGTAAGGTAGCTTCCGAATTTGTTTTCACAAGAGCTCTTGTGGCGGGTAACGGAGTTGGATGGTGCCAACAAAGACGGTAGGAGTCTGCTACTACGCCACTGTTGCGCGAGTTGTTCAAGACTACCTGGTCTTTGACTTCAAGAAAGGACCCATGCAGACGCCGGATTTGGTTATACTGATTCTGTGCTTGTCGTACAGCGCCGTCGACTGACCACGTTGGCGGTACCTCCCTGCGACTAAACAGTGATGGCGTACAAAATGTGCTGTCTTAGGTGAGAGAGGTCATCAACGTAGCCAGTTGGGCTATTAACGACGCAACCAGATGGCCCTTCAACTGCACCTCTCACCAAGAGAGGCCGGCCCTCGGAGTTAATGACTGAGCATGATTAAGATGTAACGGGTCGGACTTGTTGTCACATACACAAATTGGGGACGTTGCCACCCTAGGGTGTGCTGATCGCAGGGTCTCTGAGTAGTCGAAGATATCCACGGACTCTTCACGATATCACAATCACGCAAGAGGTCCGGGTGTACTGAACACCCGCCCGGTCGACTCCTCCTTACTGTCGTGAATACTAGGCTACGCGGTCATCGTTGTCAAAAAAGACGCTGGCGCTTTGACGTCGTCCCGCAGCTGCTGCAACTGCGCTACGATGACAGTCCAGTCCATCCCAAAAGCACGGCCACGGTTTCGCCGACTCCCTTGTCAACTATTCTAGGGAATGAGTAGAGCACTAGGTGCGCCGTCACAGATCATTGGATGTGGAGAGGCGGTATCCGCAAAATGACTGGGACGCGCAAAATACTTCATCAGGCACAACTTTGAGGCATTTTGGATGACGGGACAATAGCACGTGTTATAAAGACGTTAGCTCCGTCGCTTCGGATATAAGGGGTGACTTTCCCCTTTTTGTTTCGTGGGAAGAGAACCGACGAACTGGTTTTATGGTTGTAAAATTCACATCAGGACTCTTCCTCGTCGGTGGTGGCAGGGCCCAGACAATCTGGTGTGTACATTGTCGATTTGCCACAACAGAGGGTTTGTT
>CACRXP010000081.1:1230919-1242092 GCA_902702965.1 Spirometra erinaceieuropaei
GTCGGAGAAAACAAATGTCCATCTGGTTATGCAGGCAGGCACTAAACTAGTTAGAACCCTTGCTAAGGTTAACCACTCTCCGGATATATGAGCCGTCCTGGATGCTTCAGATCCTGCCCCAGCTGAGGGCTATAACCGTTTTTGTCTTACTTCCATACTGCAGTCTGACTGCACGCCTGTGCTAATGCACGTATGACTAAAAGGTCGGGTGTGGGCCTTTTCGAATGTAGCCACTGGTCCAGGCTCACGTCCAATTGTCTCGACACAGTCTGGCTGCCGTTACCGTCGGTGACTGACAGAGCATGGCTCTTCTGGCCAAGTCCAGTTGGATCGCATGGATCACGTTCCTTCGGCCTTCCGAGGACCCAGTTAGGCCGTGACTCATCGGACAGCGATTGCGTAGAACGACTTGGTTTGATTGGGGTGGGGGATAGTCTTCAATAGTGTCTGCATTCAAAGATGGACGTCTCCAGACATCTCTCGGACAAACCACTGGGAAAGGCCTTACCCATTGGCAGAGAATATTCGCCATGTAGTACCGTGATGGCTAGCGACTTTTTATAAATAGCTAATTTGTCAGATCAGTGCCCAGCAAAAATTGAAGGTTTTACCACTTCATGCTACATCGTTTTTCACTCGCTGAGCTCGAGAATTTTCCGATTTCACAGGCGGTCTCTGCCCGACAGTGCTCCTCTATCCGCCCCCTGCGAGCGCGTGAGGTAGTCCGTGGCTTGGCTGGCAGGCGGATCCGACCTCCCGGTGAATAAGAGGGGGGAGCGATGGGGGTTCGTTCGTGTTGTCTCGCCGTCAGGCGACTGGGGCGCGAGGACGATGCTGCCAAAGTCTTCACTACTGTGCGTCTAATTCGCGAGCAAATCACGAGTGCTCCCCACCACTGTAGTGGTGTCTCCTCGTCGGACGCACTGTCGTGTGCTTGGCTTTCTGACTGGGTGGCGATGTTGCCTCGAGCCCACGCCGAAGCCCACATTCTGCACGCGCCCCTGCGTTAAGGAATCGATACTCGCTTGCCTGGAGTGAGACAGAGGCCAAACTCTGATAATCCACTGCCGGGGCAGTGATGATCCTCCTCGAGCACGATCGGCGAGCCATGATGTGACACATCAAGTCCTCATGCGTGTGCGCATACCTGTGTGTTTGCTAGGCATGAGTGCTTACACGCATCCGGCAGTTTTACTGAACTCAGTCAGGCCCAGCGCAGACCTAGAGATTGCATAGGGATTGGCGTGCAAGTAGGTTTTGTGGGGACGCACAGGACAAAGCCAAGACCACTCCTACGCGTATTAAACACGTTTATTAGTGAATATATGGACTACCGTCCCGCTCAAAGACCAAGCGGATTTGAATACCACGACTATGCAGTAGTTGCACGATCCTCCATAATACCCCATGACCTGTTATGGTCGGCCTACGCTACCACGCGTGTCTAAGTGGCGAATTACGTGTAGCAGGCGTCAACAGTCGGTGATATTCGGAAATCCCACCAATCAATTTGCGGGGTTATTAGTAGCCCCTACCCTCAATAACTGTTCATTTGGTGGTGCTAGCAAATCGGCCAAGACAGACTGCTGGCGTGAGTATGTGACAGTCCCCTCCTTTGATCGACGACGCTGTCACACTGCTCTACTGGTCGCTTCACTCTCCCTATCGATTTGTTGCTGGAACGGCGCGAGAGCTCGAGGGCAATCAACGCCGCTGACTAGCTACAGACGGACACAGGCAGAGCGAAGGCACACATACGCACCGGGGGTTAGGAGCCTCAACGGCGGACACTGACACACAACACACGTCGGAAGAGACACCCTGTGGCAACTGTTTGCTAGGGCTCCAGTACACCCTCTTACATCAGTAGAGCTTGTCCAGCATAATTTGCCTTCTCTAGCTTGTGATTTGGGGATCTTCGTGTTGTCGACCATTGCGAACTACCGCGTCTGCTGTCCACTTCGACAAGTATTTTGAGAGCCCTGTCAACTTGGAGAACAGTCCCACCATCCTCTCTCGCTCTCTCCTTGACGGCAAGGTTGTTCGCCAGCGAGTTCCGAACCAGGCGTGTGGGTGCCAACCAAATATCCATACTTCGACGTATTTTGAATTTTGTCCTGGCAACTGGCAACCAATGGGAGTCTGAATTTCTGACTTCACTGAAACGTTGGATCCATGTAGTTGTGAGTCACTGTGACGGATGATTGGGATGGATGGTGCGCAAGGTTAGATTATTGTCATGCTCATCGTCTGCTGTAAATCCCCGGTGCGCATTTACCTGTCTTTAAATATTCGGTTTGTTGTTCGACAGTGCTGCGCCCCGCCGCCCATTCTCTCTAACCACTGCAATGACTGAGTTCTTGGAAGGCCGTTACGTGACTCTGGCGGTGTGGAACTTGCACCGGAATGCCGGATAACCAGGCCTGAGTACTCTGAATATACCGCGCTACGGGCGTCAATCTCTGCTGACAGATTGCAGTTTCGCTTGGACCAAGTGGGGGCTCGACTATCAACGTTTTCTTAAATTGTATATGTAAATAAAAAACGGCGTCCTTAGTGATAAACAGCGGTCAGTTGGAAGAAAGAGCAGATTTCGGGCATTCCGGCGACAGGCGCTTGTCAAACAGACGGACTGGGGACGACATTGTCATCCGAATCGATTCTCTTTGCAGAGTTTTGCAAGCCTTTTAGGGAGCCCACGGAGCATTTACAATTGTCAAACCTCGACGACGCCTGATTTTATCGCGCATTAGGCCGATTAGGTCTCATCTGCGGTTCTAAATATTGAGCTATGCTCGTAGTAGTGTATTGAGTGCCCAGGAAGCGGGGTACACTACGTGAATCAGCAACGTGCTGGTTCGATTTCTACTTGGCACCCAGATCTCATTTGAGGCTCCATAAAACGTGTCCCGCAAAGCAAACATGTCTGGTAAGCGTTTCGACTGTCAGACCAAGCCGGACAAGAGCCGCCAGTGGATTCTGACCCACCCGATGAAACTGTGTGCGAAGTCTGGCATGTCCACTGAGGAGGAACCAGTCGGGGTCGTGGCACGCGTAGACGGGAACTTTAAGTCAAACAAACTACACCCGTTGGAACTGTTCCTAGCCTGGCTTATGCGGTAAGGAAGAACCAACCGAGCCTGCAGCGTGTTTAGAGGGGGCGACCACATCAGGTCAACCATTATGCCCGCACTCATGGCAAGTCAGCCTAGCTCACTGCCAGGATGAAGGACGGGAGAGAATTAGGCCATCCCAGTAATTCTCCGCTATGTGAATTCAGCGCGCTTAAAAACTATTATGAAGTAGTCGTGACTTGCAAGACTGCCAGCTGACGTGACAATTCGGCCCTACACAGAACGAAGAGTCAGACTGCAGTGCTCCCTGAGTGTGACCTGTGCAAGATTCCAGGCATCCCCATAGAAGTCTAGTCTACGTAGAATTAGGCCTCGGCATCATCAGCCAACGCGCCCGCACCCATTCTCACTTACCTTAACTTTGACTCCGGTTGATGTGAGGAGAGAGGGTCAGGTAGACGAAGAACAAACCTTCTTCACTATGGACAAATTCGCGTGTAAGTCGCCGCTGTGCTTTCTTCCACACAGTGTTGATTCTCGTTGTCTTTCATAAAGTGACTATTGACTTATATGTGCTCAATCGGTCTGAAGAAAGGTACCTCGGGTTCCGTCCCACTATCCCCACTCGCATAATATGCCGGCTGGGCTGACACGATTTAGGTCACAACGTTTTCTGGGGATGCCCCGGCACCCGCGCCCCTGCCTTCAGGAATGAGTAAAAGAAACTGGGGAGATAGGTAAAAGGATGGATTAGAGGATGATCTGGGGCAGACAGCATTGCCGATGCTGTCAATAATGCCACACATGCCGCCAGTACTGTAATTACTACCGTCTTAGTTTGCCAGGGGACTTACGGCGGCGAACTCGATGTTACGTGAGAGGAGAACTGTATCCTAAAACAACCGTCAAGAGACCGGAGTCTGAAGCTTGCTTGCCATCGTCCGGGTTGACCGATTTGATGCTACTGCCCAGTTTGATTCGGTTAACCAGCTGCGACTTTCTGCCAAACAGTGCTCCAAGGCGCTGGAACCCAAATCTTCAAATGAGTTCTAACAAACGGCCCCTCAGGAGGAGTTAACCCGAAAACACGGCAAGAGGAGATGATGAAGTGAGCATGAAAGATCATATTGTCCTTTTTTCGAGTGGGGGAGGAGAGTCCAACTTTTGCACCACACATACCACTCCCGCTGTCTAATTTGACAAACTAAAACAGACGAGCAGGTGACCACAGACAAATTCGCAGACAGTTTACATCGTCTAGGTCGTGAGTGCTAGCTAGCAAAATAACGCTTGTGCCAATGAACGCTTCGACACACGCCTTGGGAATCTCATATTGCGATTGGACGAGAACGTCGATTGTTTCCGGTTCGGGTCGGTCGATTGGGCGAAATTGTAGCTGGAGTCGAGTTCGTCCGCAATTGGGTTTGGCGACGGCGACATGTTCAACTGGGAGAATGGTAGACCGAATAAATGCCGATCTTGAGCGCACCACCACCTCCGGGATCCGCGTTTTCATGGGTAGTTATGAAAGGGATTTCAATTCGTCCCAGAGTCTATCTCACGGACCCGGTTGAACCAGTTGGGATGAGTGCTACCAAAACCAGAAACACGTGTGTTGGTTCAGCCACCTTCCGAGTCCAGGAGTTATCGCTAGCCAGTCTGAAGCTGCCACCGGGCAGGTCGCTTGAGTCGCCGATTCGTGCAGTCAGTCGGCAGTACTGCTTGCCCTCTGCGGTGCGCACTACATGGGCATCGGATCAGATTCAGGCCTGGCCTCTCCCCTTCACGCCTAGCCAGAACACGCTCAACAAACACACTCCCAAGCTGAGATTTTTTCAGTGAGTCACCGGCTGCCCACGGTTGACGCGCTGTCTCCCGCACACATCGGAGGTGCATGACCTGAGCCCCACCGACAGGTAGTTCCCCTGTTCCAAATTCAGCCCGTCCCACCGACGCGCCTGTCTCCTGCGTGCACGCACAGGCGGCGCGCACACACGCACCGGCACACACACACACACACACACACACACACACACATACGCACCGGCGCACACACACATATACACACAGACGGGCACGCCAGGGAGGCTTCCGATTGAGGTGTTGTGGGGCGCAAAGGAGGCAGCAAAAAAAACGAGAGAGAGAGAGCGGAAACCCAGACCGAGGACCTTTCCCGTGGACACACAAATCACGTCCGCGAACGATGACTGCATGCAACTCTCGCGATCGCGCATGTGCCTCCACACGCAGAACGATTTCATTCAGCAAAATAAAGCATGCACCAAAACGCATGAAGCACATTAAATATTAGAGGGGACTACCTAGTCGGGGCTCCAATGCAGACTGGCATTGGTGGCATGTTAGGGCTTCGTGTTGAGAGGCTTTTCAGACTCAGGGAATTATACAAATTTTTTCCCCTGAATTTTTGATGGCTACATAAACATGACAATTCCAAGAAGGGATGCATAAGACTCACATCTATTATGTCCACTATGTAGGAGAGTGTACATTTGACACTTAGGAAGTATTCCAGTCCTTTAAACACGGATGATCCATCTGTACGGCCCCCGTTACCAAATTCCTGTACCTTCATACACTTCTATGGGGTTGACCTCATCAAGTATTTGCAAATACATGAACCTCGTAACATACTTTGTGAGCGGCGCCGAGAAACTAATCTACGACACTTGTGAAGCCAGGATAAGTTACTTTTCAAGCACACAAATTTGAAGACAGTCATTGTAAAAGTGCATGCCACGCAAGCAACACTTGGTTCCCAAGTGTGCCTGGCAAAGACGGAAGGAAAATTTCCCCAACTGAAAGCTAACGTTCAGTTGCGTATCAGCTAACAACAGACCCTGCTCTATGCTGGTCGGTGTTTAAACCTAACTAAGGTGGTTTTTTCCTATCCGAGAACTTACAGTAGGTGTGATATCTCATAAAATGTTAATCGAAATTCAGATATGTGTCTTCGGATTGAAATGTAGGGTCGGAAGACTAACTGTCACGCGGCATAAATGCAAGATTTTTCAGACCGGTCGGGATGCTGACTTTTGAACGAACCCTTTTCCGGCCGCTTGCAAAACTATGTTCTATAAAAAAGGTTTATCTAAAGAGTATAAAATTCTATCGTTTATCTTCGATGCCCTTAGAGATTGAAGGACATTTTACAGAAAACACATGTTGAGATGTTCTTTCTTATGCTTATGTGGCTGTAGATTGCGTCTTCTTCACATTTTATGCTCGAAGAAAGGGTATATCTCGGTTTTAAAAGGCCTTGTAAATTCCCGGACAATTTTACGCCCGACCTGCTGTTGCATTCAGGGTTTCTGAACTACAGGCTGTACATTTTCCCTGTAGGGAGAATCGTGCATTTATATATGCTATTAAGAAGATATGATATAAGGTTCAGAATATTTTGCAGTAGATGTGGTCCATGTTACATTACAAGTAGGATTAGTAAATGTACGGATGCGCTGCTTTATGAATGGAAATTTCGCGATCTTAAAAATCACATAATTGAGAACTTTTTTCAAAACCGATAAATACCATTCCTTCAAGTATAAAATGGGAAGAAGACACAATCTGCTGCGAACAAGCGCAAGCATAAATATTTTTATGTATGCTTTCTATAAAATTTATTGGAACATATAAAGGCATCGAAGATCAACGGGAAAAAGTCATACTACCAAAATAGACATTTTTCAGCGAATGTAGTTTTTGCAAGCTGACGGAAAGAAGCTTCTTCAAAAGTCGGCATCCCGCGTTATGTGAAATATCTTGTAATTTTGCTGCGAATCTATTAGTCTTACGACCCTACTTAAGTAATTTTTTCTGATCGAGGACACATTTCAGAATTCCGACTAACATTTCATGAGATATCACATCTACTGTATGTATTTCGACCAGTGTTTCAGAGTTGTCTCATTACACTTGCAATGAAATACCGACTGTTTGCTCTCTAGCCCGAAGGTCGTCCTCCTCATCATTAGAGCACAAGCTGCTATCAAAATGGTTCCATGCTAGGATATCAACAACCGTAATTCTATATCTAAAATGCACTTATAGTCTTCAGTTATCTAAAAATGATATGAGTTGGCAGTTTCTCTCCGAAAATTTGGCTTCTGTTGCTCAGGGAAGGAGTGTTGGCAGTTTTGGGACGCTCTCGTGCAAAAGCCTGATCAAACCGCCAGGCCAAATCCGACTGACTTTTCTCGAAGCGAATGTCCCGAGATAATAGAGGACACCCAGGAATACGGGGTCTGCCTGGTCGCGCGTGACCGATAGTGGCACGACTCTCAGCAAGCGCTATCTGCAAACTCAGCGGACACATTGGCCTGACGATCGTGGACCACGCAGTACCAATACTTGAATTTTTGGATTGGCACCAGTCCGTCCAAGTGTTTATGATATGGGCACAAATTAAAGTAACACAAGAAAAATGTTGCCCGGCAAACAGCCGGCTTCATCCCTTCCATGCCGGAAAATTCTGGAACCTTGTACTTGAGAGTTGGAGAAGTGGGCGAAGACTTCTGTCTCCTGAATCTAAATACTGCGGGGAAGCATCTACGAAGCAACCTCACGCCGTCACTGGATGCTGAGCCACATTCTAACCGGGTTTTTAGACCACCCGAGAGCTATGGTCCGTGCGCTTTGGTTAGACTTATTGAGAGCCAGTGGTGAGGAGCAGAGCGATTTCTCAACACACGGCGCACACCGCAAAACAGGCGGCAAATGGACAGATTTGGCCATGGATGTTAGTACTATGACCCAGAGCGCTTTATAAGCGCCTGAACCATGCAATGCTTTTCAGCCCCCCATTACTGCCCCAATTTGGTTGTTGCACTTCCCGACAAATGTTTACCAAAGGGAAAACAGCAGTGAATAAAGCTCTGGCTCGTTAAAAGACTTTAAAGCGTGTAAGGCCCGTGCGAAGACCTCGCACACCAATACACAGTGACCTTCATGTGGCAACAGTACCATAATAGTTGGCAAGGAATAGGTTGCCGTTTTTATATGGAAAAGGAGTAGGCTGCTGCGAATGCTAAACTGACGTAAGTCGGCACACAACGTAGCCGACGTGCGACCTAACTGGCGCATGTGGTGCACGCAAGGAGCCACCAAAAGCAGATGTCGGACGCGTCCGAGGGCTGAAGCACAACTCCACACACAGCAAATGTGATGGACTGAGAGCGGAGAGAGGCAGGAGGAGGAGGAGTGTTAGACGGCAGAGAAGTCCAGGTGGCGAACCGTCCCTGCTTGTTTACCGAAAAATATCTGACAGGTAGTCTAAGGATGCGCGCTTGAAGAGGGAGGGAGGGAGGAAGGGTGTGAAGAGGGTAAGACCCAGGCAAAAGGCTAACGAGGAGAGAAGGCCCAAAGTGAAGATGTGCGGGGTTTAAAGGGGGACGGCAAAACGGAGTCAAAAGCAGGGGAACTTTCAACAAAAAGGGTGAAACGCAAACGTGCTGGACAACGTATAGCAGACCAGAGCACAACAGAAAGGAGTTAAGCAGAGAAACGCGAAGGGGAAGGAAAGAACTTAGGCAGAGGAGTAAAAGGGAAAAAGAATGTGGGGGAGGTATAGAAACGAAGAGACGGCGGAAGGAAATTGGAACGAGCAGACGCAAAGGAAGGAGAATGGGGAAAAAAGCTTACCTGATTTTCCATAGCCTCGATGATGAGGGCCATGCCTGGCTGTCCGTCAATGTGCTCACAGCCAGTGAAACCCACGGTTAGCTGACCGGCGTAGGTACAGCTTGCTAAGGTCAGGCTACGACAGAACTCCTGTTCCTCGGCTGCCTCACAGACAATTGTTGTTGATTGGCTCTGTTTCTCCGGCTCTGTCGGACCTACGCTGAGACTTCGAAGCAGATCGAAGGCAAGCGGTTTCTGAGGGAAGAGCCAGCAGTCAATGCGCACAATAGGCACTCCCTCGGGCAGGTAGATAAGACCGGGGCGCCGGTCAGATGGTGATGCACAGATGAGTTCTGCCCTGGCAAGACTGTTTCCAGCGGTGGCGACCGATGGCTGAAGGTCGGCGGTCGGGGAGAGTTGCCCCTGCGAGAGGGCAGGGTCGACTAGAGACGTTCTGGCGCGTTTCCGTCTTGACTTGCCTGTGTGGGGAAACAAAGTGCTTGGACAGTTAGGCAAGGAAGCCAGAAACATACAAACCCTGTTTTTGGGTGAATATTATTCCATCGAATGAGCATAACATAGGTGTAAAACTGGGAAACATAAACAGACATCTGAAGTGCGCCTTCAAATACACATGACGGCCTATGTGTGACGGTAGTGCCGATTAGCCGGGTATATATTTTCAGGTTATTTCTTTCATAAGTTAACACATTCATTGAAGAACTCTTCATTTAGCTCCGTCAACCTGACTCGCAAGATCGCTCTATTTAAGTAGCTTATACGTTTCTTAAACTGACCTACGCTTATCCATAGCAGGACATCTTATCAGGGAAGCATTGACAAAGGTTTGTTTATCCAGACCTTTGTCTTCTTGAGAATGAGTATCTGTCTCTGTTACGGGCTCTTAATTGCATGTTAGTTGAAAACAGATTCCCATTACTTTCCTTATTACTCTGCTGAAACACCCAAAGTTCATAAATTACTAGAATATACCTCCAGTTCTCGATAGACGTCAGGAACAAGCTAAAGAAGCTGGCCAGGTCTAGACCAAACTCATATTCGAGCAGATCTGTCAAGGGGCAACAGAATGAACAATTCGAAGCAGTGTTTCCCATCAGAGGGATCCAATTTCCTGAAATGTAGCGACAAGACATAACCCCTCTCTAAATACTTTCAAAAAAGATGAGTTGAAGATATACATCTAACGAGGGTACTTGCGGAGCGGCGTGCAATTACTTATACTACTTGTGGTGTATGCGCTGTCGCCGATCAATCATGCACACATCGCGACACCCGAATTCATCCTGTCAACACTACAGGTGGTCGAACGCCACCTTCATGCGACTTTGAGCAAGTTCGAGCGTCGTTACCTACGATGTTCACCCTGTGCTCCACAGCGGGACGGAGACTTGCGCGCGAGTTAGTCTAAAGTGATTTTAGACTTGCGCTGCATCTACCGCACTCCCTCCTCCTCGTCCACTTGGATCTGGCGTCAAAACAGAGTTAAGCAGACAGGAGGTGAGAGAGGTCGCAGATGGCTGGCACGGTTGGACCCGCACCTAGGCGTACCACCACATCCCTGGTCCACAAAAACACCTGACGCGGGTGTTACTCACCACGGAGGCGGCAGGAATCCTAATTGACGCGGCATGAGCCTGCAGCTCAGTTTGGCACCGCGCTACGAATGTTTGCATTTGTTACGGGTGCACATTCCCGATAATACCTTCCAAAATCCTATGAAGCCTCTGTGTTGGTCCTGCGTATCTACCGCGTGGCCCGTTTTAGGGGAAAAACAAGTTCAGCCATAGAAGACAGCACAAATACGTGGTTCAGTGAAATTGGCCCACTAAACGTTCAACGACCAGAGGGCATCGAGTGTTTCCGGTCTGGAGCTGGGGTAGGATTGTCTGACTACGATTGACAAGTTCGGAACTGACCCTTATCTACTTGGAACTGTTGGAGCTGAGTGTGGACGTAGTGACTGGTCATTCATAGGGCTGCAGTCAGCACATGTTGGTCCATCAACAAAGAGAAGCCGGATACCACTCAGAAATTTTGCACTACTGGGTCGCCCACGCCTGGAGCCCAACTCCAGTCATTCATACACATTGACACAGACATGCAGGGGCACTTACCTGATTTTCGACGGCCAGCACCCATTGGATGGGCCATCAGGGAGTCGTTCGCCACAGGCAACTGTTCCAGCTCCGTCTCCACAAAGGTGAGGCTGCACTTGGCGCAGCCCAAAAGAACGTCATCGAGACGAGCCGCCCACCAATGGGGAAGGAGGATGTAGAGCAGGGAACGCATCCAGGAGCAGGTGAGGGCCACCGCGGTGCGTCGCACCAGTTGCAGGCGCTGGTGCATTAGCCACAGTCGCGGTAGCATGCCTTCTGTACTGACGGGCAGGCGGGTGGCCACAAAAACACACTCCGCAGGTGGACGCCGACCCACTACGGATC
>CACRXP010000081.1:1243864-1287657 GCA_902702965.1 Spirometra erinaceieuropaei
GGCGGGGGGAGAGGGGTAGTGGGGTGCAGTGCAGTGCTGGTAATTCCGACGACTTGCCGGAAATTCCTTGGCCGGTTTGCTGCGCAGAAGTGGACAGCAGATGGAACACGCCAGATTTGGACATCTTGAAGACAGTTGTGGATAAACTACGTCAGTCGGTACGCCAGTCGGCGCCTCTTTCGCTCTTCTGCTACTCCCCTCCTCCCTGCTTCTGACGAAGGTTGCTAGCCCACAAAATCACCTCTGAAGACAATATTTTGCTACTTGTGGATTTCAGGTGAGGAATTCGCTACTGTCGGAGATCCTGCTCCATTCGCACTAATGAGTAGGTATGGGCAAAAGCAGTGAAATTCCTAGACCAGCAACGAGCTGGAACCCCTTAAGCTCCCTTGTCAGGAGTAGTGTAATACTCGCATTCGCAGCGCCAAGTCTTGCCAGACGAAACGTCTACTGGACGTTTGTGTCAACTAACCTCGGAGGCACCACATAACATCGACAGTCACAATTCCATTACCCCAGGCCGCACTGCTTTCGATGGGAATTGCCATTAGTAATAGTAATAGGGACAGTCTCTTGGATGGCATTGGTTGCATCCTCATTAGTTAATGAGGAGAGCAAGCTAAATCTACATGAGCGGACAGGTCTTATCTAGAAAAAGTCGTCTAGTGTTATTTTAGTGGCCCTACTCAGGATGCTTGTTGCAACGCTGCGCATCTCTCGAGTAGGTGCACGTGCGCACCAGTGGCAGTCTGGTTCCCGGCCAATCATGGTTGTCCAAACCGGCCAATCATTTTCAAGGCCAACCCAGGCGTGCTCTCGCTCGAAGCGCTGCGATGCATCCCCCACTGCCACTTGGGGCACTGCCCTGGTGGCGTCGTCCAGTTCTCGACTTACTACAACCAATTCCCGAATCTTCCCGTACAGAGTACAGCCTCCTTTTAAATGGTGTCCAGCACCTTGTCTTTCTCTTCGGGACAGGGCCTGGAGATTGTTGTGGATAGGGTCTGCCTATGGCTTGAGCCGTCGCGACAGTGTTTCTGGCCCTCACAAATCCATTGCAGTATTCCCTCCCATGAAAGGCATGCTGAGGGATTGTGTGCGAAGCTGCATGACCAGTATGCAGCTAGTTACAACCATGCCACATGTCAGGCACCATCGAAATAAAGTAGAGATGGTATTTGGAGCGGAAAAGCACCCTTAAGGACTTTCAATCGTGCCTACCGCATTTAACTACCTGCCATATTGAGTTGTCAGTGACAATCACATAAGCTTACTTATGAAATTGTAGTCCCACAGACATGAGATAGCAGGACAAAGATGTTCAGTTGAAGGATCGTCTGTTCACCATTCTCGGACTTCCTGTTTGTTTATCTGAATGGAAGGAACTCGACTCAATGTGGGGCGCGTGGCGCGTGCTGGACTATTAGGTCATTTGATGTTTAATCATTAATTCTTTCCAAACTCCTGTCTTGTCTTGATGTCCACAGTCTGGGATTGGCAACCATGTCCTTCGCGTTCACAACATGACATCTATGAAACTCCCACTCCGTGGGATCCGAGCCGGGCATGGCAGCACGTCTAGGGGCGGCTCCGGCCGCACCGGCTACTTGCGTCCTCTCCCACCTTCGGATAAATGCTGCGTAAGTCCAGCATCGCTATGAACGAATTCATGCACAAGTGACCGTCTCTGCCCTCACCCTGTTGTCGAACACACTGTGAACGCGGTCGAGATCGATGATCTAACTGTCATTCGACAGGAACACATGCGTAAACTGGTAGAGGGGACGCAACCCATCAATACCACGCTCTCATCCTGCCAGTCCTCCCATTACCAAGTGTCGCGATCCTCGGAGGTCCTCGCGGATGTGCCGTCGTTCATGTGCTGATCTACTGGAAAATCTACCCCCGCAAACCAGTCTTGTGGACAGAATGCACTTACTGTAATTTTCATCTACTGGCTTATGCTGCTCTACAGCTAGTTACTCTGCTGTAGGCAGTCATCGTTGATTTTGCAGTCACGCTTTCAATTAAAAATATTTGGTAAAGGCGTGGGCAGCCATCAGAAATAAAGTCCAGCCAGCTCACGAGTCCTTTCGAGTCAAAATAATATCTCCGAGGGTGTAGTCAGGAGGCTTACCAGGAGTGAAGAAGCTGTTCCCAGGGAAACAGCGGTACTCCTCTTGAGACCGGAAGTTTGACTTTTCAATCCGAAGCTTCTTTCTTTCCCCTACTGGCAGATCAAGCTTACAGTTCCATTGAGTTTCGTAGCGGAAAGGGCGTTTAAGTTTCCCCCTAACAGTTGTAAAGACCGTGGAGGTTGCGCGTAACTAGGGTATTGCTGAATAATCTTTCAAAACACGTTGGGGGATGCTTCTGAATGGTAAGACCCTAGGGAGGCTTGCTGGAAGTTTGGGGAATAGTTCGACGCTGTTGTCCCAGGAAAAGTGTCGCGAGACCGTCTTTGAATAGGAACCTGGGCGGGCCTGCATTATGCACAAAAGTGACCTATGCATAGGGATTGTCCCTTAGCATGTATTAATTTTACTGAATGAAGAGAGGCGGACAATCACAAACATAAAAATGTGAAAGGATCAGGTCAGTTTCACGGGGACCCTCCAAATTTAATGGAGAACAATATGCTTGAATTGGAGAGTAGCGTGGCTGATACCCTCTACTGAACGGAAACATGCGTGAATAGGTTCGCAATCATTTTCGATGTAGTCTGGGAGAGTAGTCTTGAAGTTCAGAGAAGGACTGGATGACCTGTGCCCTTTTTTGACAGCATCCTTGCTGGGAAATTCAAGAGGGTTGGACTTTACCCACAAAGGCTCCTCATGTCCATCAAGGTGTTAGCGTTGCCTTAGAAAGGCACTATCAATATCAGCATATGAAAGATATTCATTCTTATTCTGGCCTTTCAAAGGAAGACGAGGCGCAGGAATGATTCGGGAAAACGGCTGAAATGCCTCTGCCGAACATTACTAGAGCAAAGTTTTTAGGGCAAGTCATATTCAAAGAATTTTCAATTTCCAATATTCAATTTTAAGGAATATTTATGTGGTTGCTGGGGGTGTTATCCAATTTCACGACGAGAATTCGAGGAAATATAGTCAAGTTCTCCTAGAAAATACCGACAATACCGCCCCCGCCCCGGGAAGTCATTACTGGTTCCGATGATGTTGACGAGACTAGGGCTGCAACAGGGACTTCCGTTCACTGGCTACCTTCTCTCCCGGTCTGAGATGACCTGCATCGAAGCATTTGTCCTCCGAATGAAGTGCTGCAGCATACAAACACGGAAATCACATGGAGACATGGCTGCTAAACAAGTTCTTTTCCCAAACGAGGGCTGGAAAAGGGCTGTTGCTAAGATCAGAAAAATTCCTGGGCCGCAGTGCATGGTAAAAAAACGAAGGTGATGCGATGCGATGCGTTGCACGATTTATTTTATTCGCAAATTCTGAACTCGACTTTACATATGCCCATCCGAATGTTTCGATGCGTTACCAGAACTTCCAGGTACCCGCGCTTCGAGTGACCTGGCACAGATTTCTCCATAGGATTCGGATAACAAGTCTGCTACAGCCCAGTGCGCATACGTGGCACAGATGGAAGTATAAGTTTGTAGTGTAGAAGAAGGATTTGGAGATTTTATCGTCCGAGAGACAAATGTGTATGCGTATCCGACGTTTCAAACTCCTGCTGGGCGGGCATCTCCTTTTATGCTGGCGGCGGGAACACAGTGACGTCCGTCGGTTACGTTACAATGACAACGCCTTCTCGTGTGTAGTTCAGCCCGAAGGAATACGGTGTCTGTGAAAAGAACTGCAAACGAATTCCTGTAATAAAAGCGTTCATGCCGCATGTTGCAGTCATTTTCTCACCCTCTCCATTCGACTAGTCGACATCAGTCTGCAGTATGAGAGAAATTGGAACCATCAGGCCGTCCCTGTCAGTTTTAAGATTGTTAATCGACCTATTGGGGTGCACGTCTGTTATCGGGGCTTGGCAACTTCGCTTGGATGTCGTAGACGTAAATTCTCAGTCATGGTGGGAGGGGGGGGATGAAGCCCACTGACTGCACCCACCCGCTGCATTGTAATTTCATTTCGAGAAAAAGGGAATAGATGATTTCACTGCCTGTTTGAAGCATGTGGCTGAAGTTTGCGAGAGCTGTTAAAGTTGCAGTTAGCTGTGGGTGTTTGAGCTGGTTCGGTCAGGCACCCCGTCAAACCGGAGGAAAGTTTGTCGTAACGCCGGTAAGTTGTTATTTAGAGAAGTGCATACCTTCAGTCAACGAGATTTCAAGCTTTTTAAATTGATGAAATCCTTATTTCTGATCAGGCCACGAACATCGACGATTTCAGTAGACATCAGAGCGAACGAAACTAACTGAACTTCGAAATCTTTATTCAAATTGGAAGAAAAAGTGCTGAAATGAGGCTTCCTTACGGAATTGCGTAGGGCATAATCCGAAGTTAATTCAAGCAAGACAGTGAGTGAGTGGGGCGAAAAAAGTGACTGCTTTGGTAGATTACACTTTTTCCGCTTATTTCGATGCTCTGATGTGTACAGTTTTATTTGCCACGAGGTATATGCAAAGTGACACTAATTCCGTTCACTTTGTAGATAGTCACGGCTTGTTAAAATTCATTTTTTCAAAAATAAACTGCCTTTTGGCACGAAAAAAGTCAACGTACCGCGCCAAATGCGCACACTTTTACGTAGTTCCGCGGTGGCTAGTCCACATAGAATGCGTTTTCTTCAAATGCTGCTTCGAATATCCCTCCAGGACCCTAGAAACGGGCCTGGCACCCAGGAACTATTTAAATAAATCCCAATCACGTTGGTTAGAATGCAAGTAGTATTATTATACCCGCGGACGCTGGATTATATGAAGATGCTTGAGATGCCACAAGCAGGGCATGGGAGTAGACAAGATGCCCTTCCTGAGTAACAAATTCTTACTTGGTTGTAATTATAACAGGACGCAGATCGTGAAACACATGCTGACGTTAATTCAAGCAATTAGGATGCCGGATCTTAACTGGGTGGGTGACCTCTATGAAATAAATTGACTGCATTGGCAGGTTATATTCTCCCTACCGCCTCCTATGTCTCTATAGATTCATTTATATTTGCTACGAAGCAAATGCGAGGTGGCATTAAATCCGTTTAGTTTATAGACAATCAGGTCTTTTTAAAATTCTTGCTGGGGGGCTGAAAATCTTTTGGATTTGATAGTTTTGGCAATTTGTGCATATAACGCAGCTGTAAATGAGTAGACTGCAAACAACTAACTGTATACACACCCCTTCAATTTTGGACGCATTGACCTACGGGCTGACTCAGCAGCCGAGTCGAGCCTTCCATTCATCGTGAACATGCGACCATCTAGTGCTTTGGAAGACAAATTCCGGTATGCGTAGCATGGTGTTATTTACCTATGGTTTCTTTAAACAAAAGACTGCGTTCTTAGATAGCTTCTCGTGCGGAGGCAAGTTAAGGATTTGCCTATGCTGAAGAGTATTTAGGCAATGAGGATGATGAATCCAATGCATGCCAGCAATACTACTTGGAGCTTCGACACGACAACCCAGTTAGGAATCCATGGTAACATCTACAGGCCTCCTAGACTGATGCAGGATCAGAAGCCTTCAGTCAGACCTCCCTTCTAAAAGATGACTGAAATTCAGGAAGTAAGCCATCAATAAGGAAATAAATTCGACTTCCCTAAACTTCGGTATTTTTTGGAAATATCCCTGTCAGTTTGGGATGCGTAGAAAGACGCTGTTTGTTCCCTCCTTCGTCTTATCTCTCTCTTCCTAGTCTATTTTGTTTGTCTGGCAAGTACATACAACTCAAATAATGTTGCGTTTTTTTCGTGTAGCATGTTTTTCACTCACAGCGCATAAAGGATCATGAGTTTCCCATTTTTCTTATATATCTGACTCCTTTCTAGGCTGTAGTGTGGCACTTCGGAGGTGACCACAGTGTGCCTCACGGCGGTGACTTGCGCTTGAACTAGTTTTTGGTGAGGTAGATTTGTGAAACATCTGTCCCGAATTCTCATTCCTCACTTACGTGATTCCGATGACAAGACTGTGTCAGGATCAACAGAGACAGGCGCATGGATGAGAGTGCCATAGAGGCCACATTCGAAAGAAACCACTGAAAACTCAATTCTGCGACAGACGGTGTTATCCCCTCATCTGGCAATCTTTCAGGTTACAAGTCTTAGCGCGCCAGATTTATCATAGCGAAGAACGTGCAGCTGAGTCATGGGGGATGGAGCCCTCGCCTCGCTTCCGTCTTCCAGGCACCATTCAACTGCCCGAGTCTGTCAACCGGCTAGTGCTAAGACTGGGCGCAGTGGCTGACACAGCTTGAAGACCTACGTCTGGGCGTGCCACCTGCGCAGCATGGTTAACACGTACCGCGAGCCATCATGACCTTCGTTTTGGTTCAACGCATCTACAGTGTAACCCCTGGCAGTGACCCTTTCGGTGGACAATTGGTGAGGAACCTCTAACCACATGTTTTCACGATTGAGTGGGCGACATGCGGTGTCAGCGTGACGGGAACTCCGGTATTATTGGTGTGGGTCAGACCTCCTTATGCCTCTGTGAACCGTTCCCCTTTTGGAATGCAAAATATAAGTGAGCCACACTCAAGGGTAGGAACGGAGTTTTCTAAATATTCGGACATGAGACGGCCGTTTACTACTTTGTTGTGAATATGCGACCCAAAACACGAAAAAGTTAAAGTACAGTTAACGCAGAACTGTGGGAAATTTTTCTATTTCCAAAAGCCATTGAACCTATAAGATTTTAGGAGAAGGGTGAGTGACTGACGCAAGCCACGGGGATATATTTAGGCCACGTAAATGTCCACTGTCACAAGTTGCACATTCCGAGTCAAACGAAAATAAGGAGTCGCCAGTCTTGGAAGTTAGAGGCTATTCTCCACCAGTCGGTAGGTTGGGTTTCAGGCGTCGGTTGATCGTATACCAGACTGGAATGACATTGGGACTATTATTGCTATCGAGTAAACAACCAGCATCACGGTTCCAGGAGCGATTTTAATTTACTCAGCCTGGGTGAGCCGGCCTCGCCTTCCCAGCATCTAGGGAGGAAGCTCCCTCTAAAGTCCAATAAGAATCGTGAAGAGTACTCTAACTTACCAAGGGGAGCCGTTTGTTGAGCAAGAGGAGAAAGAAAGGGAAAGAGAACAAGAAGTGGCAGAGAACAGGATAGGGAGAAGGAGAAGAGAGAGTTGAAAGGTCATTTCCAGGCTTTTGTCCTAGTCAACTAGAAACACTTAAACTGAGGTCGGCAAGATGTGGCCTTATGGGCAGAGTTTAGGGTACAAGCTTAAACTCTGTTGGCTGAAATTAAGAATAGCAAAAGTCTTGTGGGTGTGCTGTCTAGGTTGTTGGCCTTACTCTCAGAGACCTTGGATATTCGGTCATAGGCGCTAGGAAGATGTTTTCACCTTGAATACTCCTGGGCATGGTCGACAGACCGGCGACACGTTGCTCAGATCTCAGTTTAAACAACAGCCGGGGTCTGATTGCGAAGTGACTATTTCAGTTTTCTTGTGAATCCATCGCACAGAGACTGGAGAACCGGTGTCTGGAGCACCAGTCTACACTCGCCGCATCGGCCTCCACTGTCCACATTGCACTCCTACATTTATCCACCGCATGGGTCTATCAGAACACATGCGCGTTCCCGAAAACCAGTGATAGACAAACGCCGGCTAACTTACACCCCCACAGCCTCCCTCACCAACATCTCACTGCACATCAACATTACCCACTGCAAGCACCCAACTGCCACCTCCCACGCAAGTGGGAGGTTTACGTGTCCGTCTTTTCTATGTGCGGCTCCCTTGCTGCAGGTGTGATCGGAGTCTGAGTCGAAGACGTCGAGCGTTGTGGCTTGGAAGGTAGCCGACGGACGCCCCAGCTCAGTCCACTCAATCTGTATGTGTATGTGTGGAGTGGCGGACTGAGAGCCAGGCTGTCACGGCCCCTTCTCAAGAGACCTGTGACACTCTCATACATGTGAGTAGAGTGCTTGTATATATGCTTATGAGTAGTGCCTCACAATCGACGACTATTTGGTTACCCAATCCTGAAGGGTGACGAGCCAGGCTAAATGCAGGACCACGTGTCGCTCTTCTAGGTCAAAAGGTCTGAAAGCGTGTGCTATGCCAGTATCAGCAAACCATGGCCCACGCAGCCTGGTATGCGCTGGCAGTTTGTCGCTGACTCCGGGTTCCTTGCCGGTAGATGCGCTTACGCTCCCGCTGGGTGTACAGGTGATGGGCATGGCTGCCCAGTCATCCTCGTTCATTTGACCCCTGTTGGGTTGTTGGTCAAAAACCTGGGTCAAGCGTATGTTGTGGGCCAAGGGGTGTGGAGTGAAACGCCAAGGTGTGGGCTCGACCGTGTCATTCACCTACGCCCTCCCCAGCTCTCCGGTCTTCGTAACTATGTATTAACACCGGGTCCAGATGGGGAATGCGAAGGAGAGAGTGCGATGGATGCTGCGCAAGTCCACATTCACTATAAACTAATTCACGCGCAAGTCACTGTGTCTACTTCACGTTGTTGTGGAGCACACGGTAGACATCGTCGGCAACGACCGTCGAACTGTCGGCTCAGTTTTCTTACTCTCGTTCTAAGCCTTCTAGCCCACCAAATGTCTTTTGTCATGTGGCTGTCTGTCCCATGGCAGAGACAGACGTTGCTAAGCTGTTACTGAGCGCGTTACCAACAACGGCGATGAAACCCAGAAGACCACCGGGGTAAGCGCAGTGGTCAGTCAACGATGAGCCATGATAACTGAGCTGCCTACACTTGATGACGATTTCCAAAGAGAATTCGAACCATGCAAGCAGTAGACTGCTGATTCCACTTCCTCGCCTCTCAGAGTAGAACAGAGATAACCACTTGTCAGACGAGGAAATGAGACTTACCTGCTGGTAGGCTCGAAGCGCGCCTGCAAGAAGGCTCATGAGTACATCCGAAAGGGAAGTATGCGTGACCTTCTGAACGTGGACCAGTTTCTCCAGGGGAAACTGGGCCCGTCGATAGACGGGACGATGTGTTCCGTCTGAGGTGCTCTGACGCACAGCAGCAGCAGCAGGGGAAGTGGGAGGGCCGGTGTCGCTGCGGTGCAGGGAGGGGAAGAGACCCATGTCGGCTGACAGAAGGCACAGATTGTAGAGCATTAAGAAGGGTCCGGCAGTGAGCGCCCTGGTCACCTCAGCACACAAGCCGTTCATTTGGCGCAGCCAGAGACTGACTCCGTGCCACCAGCAGGTCTGCCGTTGCTCTCCCGCCTCGGCGCTAGAGATTGCGGACCGTCCGGGCTGGACGATGACAGTTTGGGCCTCCAAGGTGCCGCCGTCCATCTTCTCCCTCCCTCCCACCACAACAGCTTCGCCAGTAGAAACCTCGTGTGGCTTCGAGACAACTGGCGACGTGGAGGAGATCTTTGTCGCCGCTACTTCCACCGATTTGTCGCCTAATGGTATGATAAGAAAGCGCGAAAAAGTCCCCGATAATATAGCATAGAAATGCCCCTGTAGTAGACGCGGTTGCCACCCGCCAGGGTAAGATTGCAAATGAAGCGCTGAATTGCAGATAGTGAAAAGACGTTTTGATCTGAAACATTTGGCAAAGGCCAGAAGATGAAAGGCAGGTCAACACTAATTAAACGTCCATTCCATAACATTACCGAACTACTCAGGTTAGAATGGCGTTCGACGATTGGGCCTGGTGGCTTAGTGGATTGAGACACTTCGGTTTTGTTTTGAAGCCTCGGACGCAGAACACTCGCAAACAGTGGGATGATAACGAACAATTAAAAATCAAGATGTGTTATCGAAAAAAAGATAAGGGATGGCCATTTCTGACACATTACTGCGAAAACTTTGTGCGGGGCCAAGTTGTGTGTGACACGCGCAGGCGGTCTATTTGGTGCCAGTTGCGTCCAGTCTCTACATCAGGAGACTAACCGGCTCGGCGGTGGACTGCTGCCTGGGAGGGGTGAGAGAGAGAGAGTGGGATCGACTCCGGGGGACTGCGGCCTCACTATACATCAACTGACGCGCCTTTACATTAATAGGGTGCGTCAAAAAGCGTGGCTTGGAGGACTGCCAACTGATGACATAACTCGGTCCTCGGGAAGGGGAGTCAGGCTGAAATGTCCCCTAAGTGGTGGGCCCTTCATGGCTCCCAACCCCCTTGATTTGGGATCCAAGTCACCGCCATCTTAACTGTGTGTGGTCTGGTCCATCATACAGTCAGTAACCAATCTCATGAAATGTTAGCTGAAATTCTGGAATGTGTTTTCGATTGGGAAGGTTTACTTAGGTGGGGTTTTGATATTCATCATCATGGAACATAGTCCTAATATATTTCGGAATAGATAGGATGTCAGCTTTTGAATGCACTTCTTTTAAATCTCCCGTAGAAACCGTATTTGGTAAGAAATGACTACTTAACTAGCATGCATTTTTTACATTTATTTTGGATGCTTTGCAAATTTAAATATATTTTATAGAAACCCCGAAAAAAATATGCTGTCTTGCAGTCGTTTGATAGAGAATCACGTCATCTTTATATTTTATGCTCGAAGAAGGGGTATAATTAGGTGTTGAAAAAGTCTCTAATTATGAGATTTTTCAAGACCGTGCAATGTCCATTCATACAGCATCGCACCTGTCTGTTTACCAATGCTCCTCATGAAATGTACAACATGGTCCGCGTCCATTGCAAAATTTTATGGATCCTATATAGTATCCTTTTAAAGGCATGGAAAAATATGTGATTTTCTTTACGGGGAACACATACACCCTCTAGATTGAAATCACTAAGCGCTAATGCAGCGACTGATCAGGCTCCACATTAGTCGGGAATTAGAAAACTTCTTAAAACTTAATTATACTCCTTCCACGAATATAAAATATAAAGACGACGTGATTCTCTATCAGACAACTGAAAGAAAGCATATTTTTGTTCAGGGTTTCTATAAAATATACTTGAATTTTCAAGACCATCGAAAATAATTGTAAAAAATACATGCCACTTAAGTAGTCAGATAATGAATGTTTCAACCCCACCTAAGTAAACCTTCCTAATCGAAAGCACACTTCGGAATTTCGGCCAACATTTCATGAGATCGGCCACTCACTGTATGCGAGCCAGACGTGTGTGGCACGCGTAGACGGGTCGTTTGGCTTTATCGGCCACTGCGCCCGGCCTTGTCCCCCCGGTTTTATTGATTCTGTCCTGGCACCGAGTTCAGGCGGTTGAGGATGAAGCGGGTGCGGTAGACGCTGCACAAGTCTACTACCACTAGGGGTTACTTCACTCGCAGGTCGCCACACACATGCTGCGGGGCACACGGCGGACATTGCCGGTCACGGAGATCGAGCTGTCACTACCGCCGGCTCGCCACACACGTCAATGACGTCCGAAGTAATCCTCTCCTTCCTCCCTACGGGGTTATCACCTTACAAATGGATCAGCTACCTTAGACGATCCTGTTTTGCAGGCTGTGCAAGTGAATTATTCAAAGCCACGACTGAGAATGGGACCGTTGTCTCAGACTTGCGTGCAAGTCCAGCGGGAAGGCACATGATGCCTGGGATGCTTTTAGCGTTCGAGACAGTTATGTCATTCGATGCATCGATTTTCGCATTAAAAACCTGGCTGAAGGCAATGTTCACCTTTTTCTGACTCTACTTGATACTGAATCACAATATGATTGAGAAACGAAAGAGCGAAACCTATACCCTAATGCCTTCCTTACTTCATCGATTTAATGGGATACATGCGGTGTTGGAGACGTTAAAAAATAATTTATGTGGAGGTAAACTCGGCTGCTGACGTGCGCAAACCCGCGTTACCACGCGTTCGCATTTAATTTCAGTCAACCCTTACACTGAACAACATCCGTCATCCAGGTACAGACATAAGTGGAAACGGACAAACCTCGCTGATTGTCTTGGGTGCGTTAACAGTTGCCAAAAGCCCAATGTGTTGTCTAAAAGGTAGGTTGTTTAACAATTATTTTCGGCATATTGCAAATACGACCTTTTCCGCTATATTTTTGGCTATAGAAAGTGCCACATATTATTCGAAAACATTTCTTTCCTACCCCACGAGGTCGCTGTCACCAACTTCCTGCTGTGTTTATGATGTAACCAGTTCAAATTTAAAAACTAAGTTTAAAATTGGAAAAAACGAACATTTTCTACAGTGTTTCTTTCCTGTCCATCGTGGCCCAACCAACTCCTTCCTTGCTTAATACTGGTGAAAAGGCATCATTTCTCAGTGCCAACGGCTATGCAATAGAATATTTTTTTAAATGCGTCCTCGGGTACCCTTCTGCCGTGCATGCAATTCGGCCGCCACGGAAAAGCGCTGGTGTTTGCTGCTTTTATGTGACATCCATTCTCCAAACTTTCGGTCTTGTTCCCTAGAATCCCGGGGACTGAGAATGGCATGGTGCCTTCACTGCAATTTTTCTGTCAATCCCCTGCTGACTTGTGGACAATTTTCTCTTTAAACGTGCATTCATGCAATTCTTATATAAGCCAGTCGGACGTATGGAGCGTGGATTTCAAACTTGTTACTTTTCCTTAGTTTTGCGAACCAATATTGAACGATTCTTTCAGGTAAAACATCTTTTTCTTAGAGAGCACAAATGTCGCGAGACAGTTTTGGCAACTTTGAAATGTTGAATGAAGACGACAAGAATCAGATGTCGAAAATGGACGGAGACAAAGTCTTTCTATATAAGATCAAAATGCTGACAAATAAAGTATAACATTTGTCATAACGAAGCAGACTAATAAGAAAAATTTCACTTGAAGACAATCCCACAGACTTATCATTCGACCTATTAACGCATTTTTCTACATGCAACTGCTTCTCTCTGACAACGATTTCTAGCGACTATACGAACAAACAGGCAAGTAAAAGTGATGTTACAACAGTCGAACTTTCATTCCATTTGTAGTTAACATCAATTCTAGCCCTATAGCAGATCAATAAGGAAGTGTGCGTATTGAGAAGGGATCGATCCAGAGCGAATTGGCAACCGGTGGAACTGGCGATCTGACTAGATTGACTATCTATCGCTGTGGGAACAAATTCGCACTAGGGGTAGAAAAAGCCTCCCGCTCAGACAGTGTATCTCGCATGCATCGCTGTCGCCGTTTTGCCTGTCTTTCACTTGCCTTGCGAATTTGGTATTTGGCCTGCAATTCGGTCTGCGATTCCCGAATACTGCTTGGGTCATTATGGCAGGCTGAGATTGGCCAGAATATGTCACGACCCTATTTCCCAGCATGTTTGGGATTAATTGCAGCCGCTGTCTGGTATTTAGTTGGCCTGGTAGTCAGAATAGAGGCAAAGGCGTGCCACCGAAGGAGGGCCAGAAAATGCGCGTTCAGAGGCACTGGCGCCCAGTCAAGCATCTCCGGTTTTGGAGACTTAACGGGAAAGAGATGCAAAATCGCCTGCATCAAATTCCACGAAGAGAAGGGAAATTAGAGCTAAAGAGCCACAACGACCGTTTGTCAGCCAAAAACAGCAAGGACGACCAGTGTCAGAGGGGCACATTAGACATTGGCAGGTAAAGTGCAGTGAAGATGACTTTCGAAGCATCTACCTCACTTTTCCCTCCCATACGCACCATGCTTCAATGGCAACACAAAGTCATGGTGACTGAAGATTGGTGCGGGGAGAATGGCTGACATAGACCGTCCGTCTCAGCAAGCACGCGAACTTCACGTAGGCGAGTTGTCATATACAGTAGGTGGGTTAACTCATAAAATGGCAACCGAAATTCCTAATTGCGTTTTCGTTTCGAGAAGATTAATTAAGTAGGATTGTAAAACTGGTCAGCATACGACATAATTATATAATATTTCAGTTACCTTTACTTCTTTACGGCTGCATTGAGAAACCACACTCTGTAAAAAATGACTACTTAAGTAGCATAAATTTTTCTTACGGTTTTCCATGCCCCTAAAAGTACAATTATATTTCATGGAAAACATGCATAAAAGTATTCATTCTTTTGCTGATTCGGTAGATAGTTACGTGTTCTTCTAATTTTATTCTTGAAGGAGGGATATAATGCGGTTATAAAAGGTTTCTATTTGTGGGACTTTTTAATACCGTGAAATGGCCGTTCATAAATCGTCATGTCTCTGCGTTTCCCAGTGTGGCTTGTAAAGTTAACAACATGGATCAAATCCACTGTTAAAGTTTATGAACTCTATATGGTCCACCTTTATTACCGTAGAGAAATGTGTGGTTTTCCGTACGCGGAAAATATACGGCTTGTAGTTTGGAAACCCTGAATCCAAGTGTGACGGTAGAGCGGGTTGAAAATTATTCGGAAATTGGAAAACTTCCTTAAAACCGAATTAGTTCCCTCCTTCAAGAATAAAATTAGAAGAACACGTAACTAACTACCGAATGAACTAAAGAATAAATACTTTTATGCATGTTTTCCATGAAATATAATTGCACTTTTAGGGGCATGAAAATTAACAAGAAAGATTCATGCTAATTAAGTAGTCATTTTTTACAGAGTGTAATTTTTGCATGCAGCCGGAAAGAAGTTCATTCGAAAGCTGGCAGTCTGAGGTAACTGAAATGTTATAGAATTATGTTGTATGCTGACCAGTTTTACAACCCTACTTAATTAATCTTTTCGAAACGAAAACGCATTTCGGAATTTTTTGACATTTCATGAGTTAGCCCACCCACTGTAAGTAACATTGGCATGGAGGTATTGCAGAATGACGGCCTGCTCAGTAAAAGACTGAGCTGACCCGTCAATTGGTTAACTTACAAGTCACGACCATTGGCGCCTTCGGGAAGCTTAACACCCGTCAGATTACTCATAGTGGGCAAAGTGAGTGTTCGATCATCTACAGAAAGGCTTCCTCAGGATCCGTCTCTCTCTCTCTCCCACTCTATCCCTGTCACCGTCCTTCTCTATACCAGTAGCATATCCGAACCACGCTAGATGGGGTGGGGGAGGGGGAGGATGTGGTCGGACACGGTGACCGACGATGCTTACTGCAGTCGTCTAGCCTGTGCCAAGCACAAGTATGACACCCATTATGGACTAACAGAACAGCACAGTGCCTCTAGCGCCTGCCGTAAACCACTGTGGCCTCTATTGAGGTCGAACACAACAGCATTGCCTGTTTTGATGACCAAGCGGCAGCATGACCCGCCTGCTGACAGGCAAGGTTCATTACTATTACCAAGAACGAATTACACTTTCTGTGAATACCTGCTTGTAAAACATGATAACCCCCTCCGGCTACTGCCTGCCCGTCCGTGCCGTCAGAAAAGGTAGGAAGTAGAAGAAAGTGCATGAACCAACTGAACTTTAAATGTTTTGGGTATCTTGCCTAACAGCAAAGTCCGTAATACTGAACACAGTCAAGAAATCGAAAGATTGCTTCAGCAGTCGTACGGTTCCACTCTAAAGGAATTGGTCTGTAAGTGTCACCTTATATCGAGTGTTTCGAGTATGTCCTTAAAAACGCTTGCATAGTGCTTTCGCAGACTTAATCTATGGCCGACAACCTGATTATTCATCTATGGTCTTAGGCCCCACAATTTTGTCATAAATTAGAGAACTTCGGCTCGGAATGCCTCAGAGTTGAAGTCATGAGTTGTTCAGAAGCAATCTCTCATCATGAATTTGCTAAACTGGAATACGTGTCTTTGTTGAGTAAGTAACAGAATGTTATGAAGTTTCAATGCTTATCTGACAAGAAGGCGGGTGCTTTCATCTTGAAGTACAAACCCAATAGTTATTTCAGGGGATTATCGTTAAAGACAAAGGAGGCTGGGACGGTTACTTCTGGCCTATTAGCCGTCGTCATCCAACCTTACACAAACACAGGTTTGCGACACCTCGGCCCCGACTCCGCACCCTTAAGCAAATGCACGCTATTAAGTCCAACACTCCACCAATCGAGTTACAGGCCCGTTGTCCTCACGGTTGCAATCAGAAACGCGTTCACCGGTCTGGTTACTGGATATGCTCATCCCGTAACCTAATCCTTCACTAAAAAATACATTGATTACAATTCCAAATTTTTAGCCCGAAAACCGCAAGTTGCCAGGAGCTGTGAAAGAGCTGCATTATGCATTGCGTCAAACAGGGAAAGACGGATTTGCAATTCCTTGGTCAGAAAATTAATCGACCAGTCTTCTGGACGAGCTTACGATTATCTGAGTCTGCGCAGAAAAGCACAAGGTTTACTGATAGAAGCGAACAGATGGGTGCCGGGGCACAGCTCAGAAGAAGATGCGATCACTGGAACAAGAAATTTATTGGCCGAACGTTTCGGATTCTCATTCGGACCCATCATCAGAGACAGTCTCAGATAAGGGTAATGGAGACACAAAGGCTGTAGTATTTATAGTCCGTAACTGCCATGGGACCACATAGTGCTATAATTAGCAGCTCTCGCGATCACCGAGAATCCGAAACGTCAGGCCAATAAACTCCCCGTTCCAGTGATTACATCTTTTTCCGATTGCATACGTTAACTGAACGATTTTCTCTTCCATCGTTAATTACCCGATCACTCCGCCCTCTAGGACCTTTACTCACAATGAGCCAATGTAATAGGGTATTGTGAATGTTTATTTGTGATGAATAGTTACTGAGTAATTCAGCAAAGAGTCCGCAAAAAAATCCCAAAGGGTTGTGTTCATGGTCGGCCAAAAAAATCTTTGAAAGCCCAGGGCAGAACTCCGAAAACAAAGGCTGAACCGCCAGCGGTTCCAGACGGAAACTGATGGAGGGCATTTCTACCACCTATCAGGCCAACCCGGTGCAAATCGCCAACTTCCAGGCAGAGTTTGGACTTTTGTTTGTCTGTGGTTCATACTTCAGGTCCTTCCAACAGCGGATTGACGTGATCGACAAACGAGTCAGAGGTAATTATTCCGTCTTCCCGTCGTGTGACAGTCACTTTGCGCTCTGGCACGTGATCGAAAAATAAATTTAGGTTTAATTTTATAAGCTGGAATATGGTCTCCTGGCTGCTATCCAAACCACCGGGTAATGGATATAATTCGCCAATTAAATCGGGTGTGCACCTCCGGTTTGGTTGAAAAACCATAATTGCATAGTTATGCAGGCAGTGCACTGTCTAGCCCCCTACATTAAAACCCGCATATTTTACTCAGTAGGCGGCCAGAAGGGGTCTTTTGCTGCATGTTTCCGTTTACAGCAGAGGAAATCACCAAGATATTAGATTTCTAGAAATGATTTCCATCGAGATTTAGTGATTGTACTAATAATAGTAGTAATAGCATTAATAGTAGTAGAAACATCGGTCAGATGTGGTTATGTAGCCCCGCCTGAAGAAAGCAAGCCCCAGCCACCTGTAGTACGGGATCGGCGTTAATGGGGGTTTTTACAGGTGGGGCCGAGGAATGCACAGACGACGAGAAAAGCTATTGGGACTGCTCGGTCGTACTTTGAATGTTTAAGAAATAGTTGTCCTAACCCCCTAACTCTAAATCCTAACCCAAAACCCTAACCCGTAACTATAACCCCTAGCATCAACCCTAACAATGTTGTGTCCACCAGGTTGGTCTACATAACCACATCTTACTGAAACAGCAAAGACAAGTAGAACGATTTCCACCCAAACTTGGTTACAGTAGTAGCGGTAGCAGTAGTAGCAGTAGTATTATAATGGTAGGGGGCGCTCACCGATTGTTCAAACAGAACTCACTCGTTCCGTTGTGCCTTAAGGGCTCTCTCTCTCGAGCCCAACCAACAGCCGCACAGCGGCGCATGATACATAGGCAGAATGGCATTACCGACAAAGACAAGGGAGAAATGGCCAGAAAGCCAGAAATGGCCATTCCAGTCTCCCTTGTCTTTGTCGGTAATGCCATTCTGCCTATGTATCATGCGCCGCTGTGCGGCTGCTGGTTGGGCTCGAGAGAGAGAGCCCTTAAGGCACAACGGAACGAGTGAGTTCTGTTTGAACGATCGGTGAGCGCCCCCTAGCATTGTATATTCCCGATCGAAAACCGACAAGGCAACGGGCTCGTGGCCCGGTGAGTAGAGGCGTTGACTTCTAAACCATCAGGTCGCGAGTTCGAGGCTCGGGTGTTCCACACTTCGGGCTTGGGTATGGCTGGCTGACGACGGCTAATAAGCCAGAAATGGCCATTCCAGTCTCCCTTGTCTTTGTCGGTAATGCCATTCTGCCAGCAGTAGTATTGATGGCAGTAGTAGCAGTAGGAATGGTAATCGCAGTAGTGATACAGACAAACACAGCACGCCTGCATTAACAAAGGGGACACCGCAATGAGGCGACTCAACGAACAGCCAAAAAAAGCATGAAATATTTATTAGGGGTACCGAAAATACTGTCATTTGTGGCCCTAACTCAAATGTTAATTATAAAGTGTTTATGTCTGCTTCATTTAAACCACGTTTAGCAGATTAGCCTTGTAATTTTAGACTATTAGGCAAACACTGTTTCTTAGATCGGGCCTAAGGAATGAGAGACAAAATCTGAGGGCAGTCATGTTCGTCATTTTATACATAAATATCATAGGGCAAACAACGCAAGAAGTCACCAAAACGAATACTTTAGATTTCTACAAGTGTCAGCGCTGTGGATTCAGAAAACAGGTTCTCAATTATACGCAAGTCTACGGCAAACTCTGAAAGTGCTTACGTCTGGGTATTGCACTTAATCGAAGTACAATAAGCCAGCTTCCTATAGTTCTGCGAGATCTGAGCGAACAAAAGCTGCCATCAGGGACCCCTTCAATGCGCATATATTATTTCAGATATTTCTGTGGAGTTACCTGCACGGCTAAAGTCAATAGAGACCTGTTTAACTGGCTAGGGGAGCATGGTTAAAAGAAGAGGCAAGAGCATTCAGCAACTTCATTCTCGTACATGCGCTAGATACTGACCGCCAGCTGGACGACAAAGGAGCCTTCGGGGAGTTTATAGCATGTCGGCGAGTCTTCGGGGGGCACTGCGACAACGCCGACTTAAGACCGCGGAGGCGTCGACGATCGGTTCACGCACAATGATCCTCTGCGCACAGAAGAGCTTCGTGCGCATACGGCATTTGTCATGATCCAAAGTCGGTTAGCCGGACGCTCGCGTGCCCACTGTGGGGTAGGAGGAGTTATTTGTCAAAATCTTTCGACAGCAACTTTGCCCACTCCGCTTCCACCTCTCGTCTTTTTTCCCTTTGTCCAATACAAACGACATGAACCTGGCTGGATGCCTGGCTCATTACCTTCCTCCCTCCCCAGCACCAACTGTTAGGGCCAGCTGAACTAAGTGCATTTCGCGAAACAATTTAACTAGCTGTTTTCACCCCCGCTTGCTTTTATTGTTTTAAAAGAAGATTTTTGAAAACGTAAGCTCGACCGTCTACCAAAGGAAAGCAAAAAGTCTCGGCAAAATCTACTTGAGGTACCGCAGGCGAAGTGACAAAAACAAACCCCCAACAGCTAGGTCCTGTTATCGACTTTTAGACGCGGCATTTTTGGACTCCTGAAGAAGATCTAACTTTGGCGGATCGGGAATATTAAATAATCGCCTTCCAAGACAGCTTTGCGAGACGTGGGGTTATGGGCGTTCACTGATCACTTTAGGGGACCTGCTCGTACCGTTGGGCCTAGGGGGTCGACCTAGAACCTCGGAGACAGTCGCGCAGCGACTAATAATATATAGAGAAGGAATATTGACAAAGACAAGGGAGGCTGGAATAATCATTTCTGGCTTATTAGTCGTCCTAAGCCCAGGTCTTTGTAATGCTTAAAGATCGAATCCGCACTCTGTTGTTTATTAGTCAAATGTTATAGCCACTATGAAACGGAATCGTTGTCCTGTCGATTGCGACCGGGCATATACAATGGTAGAGGGGTGCGGGTTCGTGCCTGAGGGGTCGCAAAACTTGGGGCCGGGTATGGCTGACTGTGACAGTTAATAAAACCAGAACTGGCCATTTCGGCGTCCCTTTTCTCTGTTGGTAATACTTGAAGAAAAAAATAGGCTCTCCGGAACAGGTTTATTTAACTGCCGACATTTCAAAGAGCTGGGTCGGCTCTTCATTGTCAAAGCGAACAATGCACTAAATCGATCACAAATTTAATTTAAAGTGACATCTTGTGTTGCTCGGCCTTATGCTGAGCGATTTTTCTCTCCTCTCGCTGTCTCAGCCTCTTGGAAGATTGTGGATGGGCGTTTTGCCTGTGTGCTTTGTGATTCACCACTCCGTCGAGGGGAGCTGAGTGAACCTGTGTCGGGCGGTCGGTCTGGCGGTTCTTGTTCTTCCTCACCGAGTAAACTCAGCGTCAGGCTATCTCCGTAGGGCCTTCTTAAGTCCGGTGTGGTTGTTTGGTCCTGAGCTCTACGATTGTGATGACGTAGAACGTTGTAAGCTGCAGGAAGATCCAGGTGCCTGTTGATAGAGTGGGCATCGGAGAACCACGCCTCGAGAGTTAGCCGTTCTGCTTTTGTGTTGCCTCGGCCTAAGATGCTAGCCCTCTGGAGGTCAAAAGTATGCCCTGTTTCTCCAACGTGTGTTGCTAGTTGAGAGTTAGGGTCTAACCTCCGAGAGGCCGATTTGTGTTCTTGTAGGCGAGTTTGCAATTTCCGCCCGGTCTCGCTCACATAGTTTCATTCGTCGTCATGGCAATTTATCTTGTAGTTGACTGCTGAGGTTTTAGCGGGTGGCAATGGGTCCTTGGGTTGCATCAGGCGACGTCGAATTGTTGCTTGGGGTCGATGGGCTATGCCTACTCTGGTGGGTTGTAACAGTCGCCAGGCCGCTTCAGAGACCCCTTTGACGTAGGAAATGGATCTCCAGACTTCGGGTTGCTGCTCACTTGGCCGTCGCCTGGGCGTCCAACGTCTGCTTCTCTCAATGAAATGTCTGGGATAACCATTGGCTATATATAGGTTCACAAGGCAAAATCGTTCGGAGCTTTTATCTTCTGGCGTGCTGCAGTGTGTTTCGACTCTTAGGAATAGAGTGCGGACACAACTACGTTTGTGAGGCAGAGGATGGTTGCTATTGAAGTGTAGGATCTGTCTCGTGTTGGTGGATTTTCGGAAAACTGTAGTTTGCAGCTGTCCAGTGGTACACCGACGCCCAAGTATGTCAAGGAAGGGGAGTTGGTTGTTTGTTTCTGCTTCCATCGTAAATTGGATATCCGGGTTGACCGAGTACTGTAGTTCCTTTAGGTAGTCTATGTCAGTTGTTTTGACAACGGCGAAGGTGTCATCGACATAGCGTGCCCAGAACTTTGGTTGATACTTGGTGAACACCGAGTACATATACATATACATATATAATAAAGTGGGGCTCACCGACCAAGTTACGTAACATGGTCGTCTCGCTGTGCCTTGAGACCCAGTCTAGAGGCCTCGCAGGCAGTCGCTTAGCGATTAGTAGACATCCAGATGATAGAGGACCGACAAAGACAAGGGAGATCGGAATGGCTATTTCTGGCTTATTAGTTGTCATCAGCCAGTCATAAATAATCCCAAGTATGAACGACCAGGGATTCGAACGCGGGATATTCGGTCATTGGGTAGAACTCCTACTAATGAACAAAGGGCCCGTTTTCCTGGCAGTTTTTATCGGGAATATTAATTATGATAAAGTTGCGCTCACGGATATGATGACAGAGCTGCGCCCGCGGATCACAATAGAGGATACTCGTCCCGCTATTTATGCATGTTAACTTCAGTTGCAAATCTGGGGTTGTCCATGGTCGACTGATGATGGTTAATAAAGTCTTCTTGTGTATTTCGGTAGTCCTCTGGATACGCGAGGGGTATTATCAGTGATGGGGAAAAACAACCAAGACTATTTAGGCTTCCTAGCCATTGAGAAAAGGCGAACTGACAATAAGAACACTCTTAGACAATATCACACTGTGCTATCAGACAAATGGAACAAGTGCTGTGTAAAAACACCTTGAAGACCCTGGCTATACGCCATGGAATTGTTAAATATTTCCTTGAAATTCTTGCACACGAAAGTCGGCATGTCGAACTGTCGTGAGGAATATCATTGCAACCTCCAGTGCTGATTAGGCAAAGGAGGCCAAGGAGAAGCGAGAGGAATTCAGGGCTGCGACACCACGAAACAACGCAACTAACCCTCCACGCCCTTCTTTCGTCCCTCACATATCAGTACAAAGAGAAAAAAAGAAAAAGAAATCAACCCTCAGGAAGTGTTGTTATCACGGCCGACGATGGCAAACAAGTCAGACATAGCCCTTACGGTCTTCCTTGTCTTAACAGCATTGCTTTCCAACTAAAGTTACGCATCGTCTGTCCTATGGGCTTGTCTAATAAGTCTTTTGGATTTTCTTCACGTCAAGTGTCTTTGTTGTAACAGGTGTTGCACGGCGTTCCAGGATCGATCCCTTCTCAATACGCACACTTCCTTATTGATCTGCTATAGGGCCAGAATTGATGTTAACTACAAATGGAATGAAATTTCGACTGTTGTAACATCACGTTTACTTGCCTGTTTGTTCGTATAGTTGCTGGAAATCATTGTCAGATGGAAGCAGTTGCATGTAGAAAAATGTGTTAATAGGTCGAATGATAAGTCTGTGGGGTTGTCTTCAAGTTCAATTCTTCTTAGTAGTCTGCTTCGTTATGACAAATGTTATACTTTATTTGTCAGCATTTTGATCTTATATAGAAAGACTTTGTCTCCGTCCATTTTCGACATCTGATTCTTGTCGTCTTCATTCAACATTTCAAAGTTGCCAAAACTGTCTCGCGACATTTGTGCTCTCTAAGAAAAAGATTTTTTGCCTCAAAGAATCGCTGAATATTGGTTCACAAAATAAGGAAAAGTAACACGTTTGAAATCGAAGAAGTCCACGCTCCGGACGTCTGACTGGCTTCTATAAGAATTGCATGAATGCACTTTTAAAGAGAAAATTGTCCACAAGTCAGCAGGGGATTGGCAGAAAAATTGCAGTGACGGCACCAGGCCATTCTCAGTCCCCGGGATTCTAGGGAGCAAGACCAAAAGCTTGGAGAATGGATGCCACATGAAGTGGCAAGCATCAGCGGCCGAATTGCATAAACGACAGAAAGGCATCCGAGGTGGCAAACATAGCTGCTGGCGCTGACAATTGAGGCCGCTACACCAATACGAATCAAAAGAAGAAATGAGTGAGCCATGGTGAGCAAGAAGCACCTCGGTCAGAGCAGGATCTTTATTCGCATAAGACCTAATTTACGTGTGATGGGATTGGAAGGACGTAATTCATTACGCGGTGCTCAAGTAAGACCAGACGGCGAGGAGAAAGTACTACGTAGCTCAACTGCATCGGGTAAGTGAAGTCATTTAACAAAAGCGGCCTAACTGATGCTGTAGCATGGCAACACCCGACCCGACATGCTCCGTTAGCATGGCTATTCAAGGGCCCATCTGGGAAACCCTGGCGTGTCCACCCTACATTCCCGATATCGCTCGATCACAGGATCACCGGGCCTTCAGACGGCACGAAGGGTGTTTCATTGGACAACAATGAAGACCTCAAAAGTTGGCTCGACGACGATTTCGACACCGGATCAGGAGAATTTTTTACAGAAATGACATGGACCTGTCGATTTAGAAATGTAAAAAGTCGTGAAAAATAATGATATGTAGTCTTTTTAGTTTAACGGTTTGCTTTAATGAGTAAAATTTTAAAAAAATTGTAAAGAATTATTAGGCAACAAAGCAATTTTTGCTGGGTTTCCTTTGACAAGTGGTCTGGGGATCTTGTCCATTTGCTAGCACCTTTTAGTTTTGTCATCCGTCATGAATCTGTGCGAAGACCCCCAAGACCATCGAGCTATGCGTTGGTTAAGATGAGTCAGATTTATAATCAACGAAGACATTCAGGCGGCAACGCATGTTAGCCAATTTTGTCTCCGACACACACGCACACGCTCGCACGATAAATTCGGCTGCCCAGAGGGATTTCGGTGGGTGGAGACTCAGTTGACAGGAAACACAGGCTGTCATTGTTGCAGAGGAGGAAAAAAATATCCAGCTTCCTGCCGAGGGGCGGAAAAAGTGTTAACCTGGTATGCGCCTAATAAGGCGTTACATCCCGTCCGGGGAAGGCAGGATGGTGTGCGATTTGAAGGCTGGTCTCCGCAGACAGATGTTGTACTGCCTCTTACACTATGCCTTTGCTCGGTAATACTGAGCATGTAGGCTGTGGTTGAGAAAATGGAATCCCCATGTGACTCCCGTGTCAGTCGTTTTTGCTAGTTTCTGTGTTGCGCCAAAACACACATACACACACACTCTCTATCTCTCCCTATCAACATTCGAAGACGTTTCGTAGTACGATCTCAGCTGGTCTTAGAATATGCGCAATCGTCGGAGGCTGATGTGTTGTCATGATTTCATCATCTCCCTCTCTACTGGCTGTCGCTGTCCCAGTAGGCTATTTTTGAATTTGCTTGCTCAAATAAGCGGGAATCTGGAAAGTACTGGAATCGTTATGGTGCAAAGATGACATGTCCATCAAGGTGACTTTACGAGGAAAATAAAGCCTTAAATTTGGTTGTCCGGTGACCCTGAATGTTTAGACACCAACACGTAAACCCACGCCGACGTGCTTCAATTCAAATAATGCATCAAAGGAATGTACTACACCAAAAACCTTCGGGCCAGAATGGCTGTTTCGATCTCATAAATCAACCGTATTCCAACAAAGATAGGATTGTAGTTGAGTTAAAAATGTCCCCTTTGGTTCTAATTGGCCGTCGACAAGTGCAAACAAATGAGTAGGCCACAGCTCTCCCGTCATTTCAGGAATCGCCTAATGGTCATCCGGCAGTGGTTGCATGAGACAGTTTTAATGGAAGACATAGATTCCGGATTTCCAGGCACTCGGGGGCGACCACTTTCGTTCACCCCTCCTGCATATTATTTTAGTATTGCACGCTTGCGCCAGAAATTGGAGAGTAAAGTCATGTCTGATGGTGAGGGACAGTTGTCGTGTAGTATTACCGTTACGGCCTGTGATCTTTTCATAGATTATTGACTTGTCGGATTGGTGCTCAGACAGGTCTGACGGCGTCACCGAGAGAGGACGCGGAACTTCCTATTCGTCAGACCCACAGACCTACTTATTTCGTAGTTGGCTCACATTAAAAGCGTTTCGGCATCCATCACCTTTTATGGAAGCTTGCAGTTCGTTTACAGGCAGGCCCCACCTGTTGGGAGTCCTGCGGTCCCAAATTGGGGCGAGCTGACGCTAGTGCCAAATAACACGGCATCTGCCGCAGCCACCCGCCTCAATATCCCGGGTGCGGTGAGAAGACGGGATCATAACGACCGGAAGCAGTTTTGGGCACGGCAGATGACGAAGTGAAACAGCGCACCTCTGCGTACCACGCAGGACCCGGTTCACGCATAAAGAACCAGGTTTTAACCGAACAGAAAGCGCGGCTCGGACTGCATCTGAGTGGCAGTGTGTAAAAACCACCTTCAGAAGGAATTATTGCGGCCTGACTCTTCGTTCCAAGAGGATCGAGTTTCTCCGTCAGTTTGCATTCTTCCAAACTATTACGTTTGGTGCGTCAGATTTTTTCGCGAGGGATTCGTCGAAGTGCGCGTGGGGATGGATTCCCAAGCGTTGGCCTCACCCTGTCTTTCCTCTCCCATGTGCCAATCTGCTGTTCGGGCCGGTCAGCCATCCGATACTGGGATGAGAACCGAATAGCCAGCGTGTCTGGAGCCTGCGCATAGGCGTGTCCTTACAGCTCACACACTTGGTGTAGGACGCGTGAACTATGCGCAACCTAGTTAGCGCGTGTATTATCCTTATCCTGTCCCCGTCTTGATCCAGCGCCTCTACGGCACGGCCCGTTCTGGGGGCACGGGCGACTGTACAGTGCATATCTCACGAGCTGACTGCACGCGCCAAGCCCTCACTGGTGCACGCGCGCATGCCCCCTACTCCTCTCGACAGAGGCCTGACCATTGGCAGTGGTCTACCGGAGGTAAAGGATCGCCGCAACGTGGGTCGACAAGACTTTTAAACACAAGCCCATACTGGCTTATGCGCAACAGTCGCTCAGCCTGACGAGAAGGGCAAGATCACGCGGGTGGAGGAGCCGAAGGGGATGGAATTAACCACTGACGAGAGGCTCTAATTGGTGGGGTGGCAGGAATACTTGCCTTTCAGGTGTGTAGAGTGGGGGCCAGTCACTCAAACCCAGTTTGATGCATGGCTCAGGCTTTTTAACAACAGGAGGCACAGGCCATGACTTATGGAGGAACAGCAAATCACGCGCCTCCACCGACGTCGTGCGTGCACATGATGCACAAAAATGTGAAGTAGCCCAAAAATAGCCTTCCCTAGAATGCGGTTCTTTAAAGTGTGCGTCCACAGAATGTTAAATAAATACCGTTTTTAGCCATTCGGCGCTGCTTGACTTCAAGACCGACTCTCTTCACCATCAAAGCCTTGCTTTGAGTGTACAGAATGATTAGGGAGTCTCATTTTTGGGATATCCTTGCCCCGCGCCGGTGTGTTTAGTGCTTGAGGCCGAGCGATACGAAGTTTACATTGAGGGTTTGTATTACGGGATTAAAAATAATTGGGTAATTTTCGGATCTATACTTTTAAAGGCAAGAGTGATACCGAATTTAACTAATTTATTCCCACTTTATGACATATGGCTCCAGTGTACGACAGTCTCGGTATAGGCGACCTTCTGTGGCCACGGAAAACGCGGTCGCTGTATATCGTGGACAAGTGATAACGTTAGTGGAGTTTCTGATGGTCTGTGCTGTGGGCATTCAGATCTTCTGATTTTACCCCTCTCGACTTCATTCTTCTGAAACTACCTGGAATGCGGGGTTTAAAATGATAGGCATGAAATCATGAAGAAACTAAACAGGTAGTTATCGAGAATGTACACGACTAACGTTGGACACTTGGCATCGGATTTTCCAGTTTCGTCTGAGTATGATACTGGTTTGTAAGGATGATCGAGACTAAACTCGTTCGCAGTCTGAATTAAACTTAAAATCAATGCATAACAGTGTCAGTTTTATATTTTATGCTTTAGGGAACTACGTCAGACGTAGCGTGGTATTTTGCCTAGAGTAAAAACTGCCTGAGGGTCTGCAGATGGCAGCAATAGCCAGTATATTGAAGCCGCCCCTCCCCCCAGAATGAAGTCATTTGCTCTAGAAATATCTCATCGTCTGGATGGTAGCAGGTTGATTGAGCCGCACTCACAGCAGAATTTTCCAGCGTTGCATCGAAGTTCGAACCTCAGGCCTCCCCATGTGAGACCAGACGCGTTATCCATACGCCTCTCGATTCCACAGTGTACCCAGTTAGGGCTGTGCGTTGCGTCATTGTCGCAGTGACTTGGTTACTCAGGGCTTTTCATGCTTTTACCAAAAACGTTAAGGCAACTGACAGGTTGACGCTTCCCGTACTCAGCCGAAATAACTGCGTTATATCTGATAAATAACCTTGCTACATTTGGTCTCTCCGTCAGAATCATCTGTGTGCTGTTGTCCGTCTCGAAGTCAGCAAGCTAAGCGACTGGTGGTGATAGGCGAGCCACTGGCGGCTGACTGAGTGAATGGGTTTGATGGCAAAAGTTGTCCAGTTAGCTGATCCACGTTGCAACAATCAACTACTCCGGCTGACCATGATTAACAGTCAAGCCTTCTCTGAGCGAAAAAATTCAGAGCATGCTGGGATTTGGTACGTGCACGAAGTTCATAGGTCGGCTTGATCACAGTAAACTCCATTGCAGGAATCGCATGATATTTACTGGGCGATTTCTTTCTTATTTTAATACCTATCTCCACCTTTATTGTGGACACGTCGGTTGCGAAGTGTGCTCGTAGGTCTGCGTGCTATGTGTATTTGGTGCTTCCCTAGGCGTCTTTCAACGAGCTCGGACGCAATCTTAATGTACGGAAGAGTTCGCGAGTTTTGGGTTTGGGCGTCTGAGCAGAATAACCTAGTTCCACGTCCTTTTCTTTCATCTCCTGTTGTCTCATCCGTAAATTTACAACAGCTCTAAGATACCCATTCTCGAAAAACAGCATGAAAAATAATTCAGTGTTGTTTGGAAACCCCATTGCAAGATTTCTAAACGACTATTTCAATAATCTCATCCACTAACAACGGATTTTGAAACATCAGTTCAGAATTAATTAGTTTCTGGATAACTTACAAGTACTCAAAATTGCAGCACGTGAGATACTAGTATCGTCTCTCTTTGCGTCCATCCCACTGTATTCGGCAGGGCTATACACAAAAGAACGTTTCAAGTCCCACGACAGGGATATTCCTGCATCTGCCTTGCCAGAACTTCTGGATCTCTGTCTAGAAACGAGCGTTTCATTTGCACAGAAATACTACCAACAACTGAAAGGACCTCCTACGGAGTCACCTAATTCTAGCTTTTTTGCAAAAGTCACGATGCAAAAATTAGAGGCTACTGCTCTACCATTAGTTAGCTCCCAAATAATGGGTTCGTAGGGTAGCTGAAACCGCTGATGTTGTTGTTTTTGTTGTTGTTATTGTTAAAAAAAAGTCAACCGGAAATGCTCAATGGCATTACCAAGACAACGCCTGTTGTAACACGCACTTGAAGAAAGGGCTGGCAGCAAACTCCCATTTCTTGATGTCCTCGTGCAGCGAAAGACTGACGGGACATTTCGCACATCAGTCTATCGCAAGGAAACTTATGCAGAAATTCCTTTCCATTACGAAAGCAATCATTCCTGTCTTTCACAAACGGAGTGGCGTAAACAACCTCATTATTTGAGCAAAAAATCTCCGTTCCAACAACAAAATAAATGGTTTGGTGAGCAACCATCTGCTAACCTCAATCCACAGGACAACAACGAGCGGCTGAATATTTAGAGCGTTGGTTTAATGACTAAACGATCTTGGGTTCAATACCTAGGTGAAACAAAACCCGGAGTTGGTAAGGCTGGATAAGGAAGGGTACTGAGACTGAGATGGCCATTATGGTCTCCCTTGTCTTTGTTGGTACCACCTTATGTATAAGTAGAATGGTAACACCATTCTGCCTCTATCATGAACCGCTGTGCGGCTGTTGGTTGGGCTCGAGAAAGAGCCTGCAATGCACAACAGGACGAATGAGTTCCCTAGAAACGATCGGTGAGCGCCTCTCTACCATATTTATATGCATATACAGTGAGTGACCCATCTCATGAAATGTTGGCTGAACTTCTGAAATGCATTTCGAATAGACAGGATTACCTAGGCGCGGTTTTTACACTGATTATTTTGTAGTATAATCCTATAACATTTCGGACCCGGCGGGATGTCACATTTTACAAACACTACTTTTCAACCTCCTGTAGAAACCGAACTCGGCAAAAAATGACTACTTAAGTATCATACATTTTTCCCATTGATTTTCGATGGTCTTGCGGATTCATCTTATAGAAACCATGAACAAAAATATGCATTCTTTCAGTCAATTAATAGAGAATCACGTCTTCTTTATATTTTATACTCAAGTGAGGAGTATATAAAGTTTTTCAAAGGAGTTTTTGATTATGAGATTTTTTAAGACCGCGCAATGTCCATTCACATAGCATCGTACCTGGCCATTTACCACTGCTCCTCATGAAATGTACAACATGGTCCGCATCCACTACAAACTTTTATGCACTCTGTATGATTCCTTTTTAACGGCGTAGAAAAATATGTGATTTCCTTTACGCGGAACGCATGCACCTCGTAGACTGAAATCACTAAGCGCTAATACAGCGACTGATTAGGCTCCAAATTATTCGACAATTAGAAAACTTTTTTAAGAGCTAATTATACTCCTTCCTTGAGTATAAAATATAAAAAAGACGTGATTCTCTATTAATTGACTGAAAGAATGCATATTTTTGTTCATGGTTTCTATAAGATGAATTCGCAAGACCATCGAAAATCAATGGGAAAAATGTATGCTACTTAAGTAATCATTTTTAGCCGAGTTCAGTTTCTACGGGAGGTTGAAAAGTAGTGTTTGCGAAATCTGACATCTCGTCGAGTCCGAAATGTTATAGGATTATGCCACAAGATAATCAGTATAAAAACCGCGCCTAGGTAATCCTGCCTATTCAAAATGCATTTCAGAAGTTCAACCAACATTTCATGAGATCGGTCACGGGCATTTCAAAAGATCTCACGTATTTCAAGTTACACCTATTAGATGGCGAGCTGGGGAAGCAGCCTTGACAGTTTACGCAATAAAGCTTATTTTGTTATCAAAGGCTCCCAGCTATTTAAAAAAATATATGCAGAATGACTACCGACAAAGACAAGGTGGAACGGAATGGACATTCTTGACTTGTTAGTCGTCACCAGCTGGTTATACCTAGCCCTGAGGTATGTAACCCCCTGGGTTTGAACTCGCGGCCCAACACCCTAATCATCGTGTCATGGGTTCATTACCCTGTAAGGTGCGATGGGGTACATTAACAATGGTGGAGGGGGCATGCAGCGATCGCGTTATGGAACTCATTCGCCCCGTTGCATCTTGGGGCTCTCTCTCTCAAGCCCCGCCAGCAGCCGCACAGTGGTTTATTTTGTATAATTTCAATGCACTTGACCCCGTAGTTCAAAATTAGCACACGACACACCAACACAGGCAACAACTCGGCGAAATATGAAATGTCGGCAATAATAGTGCTCTATGATCTGACGAGGTAGCTACCGAATTAGAATGGCTAGGCAGGTTTTAACTAATTTATTTGCCGCCTGGTAAGAGCTTGTAAAGTCTGCTGAATACCAGCTGCAGAGGATATTGCTGGTAGTGGTTCCGTCTAAGCCATCTTAACATATCACGCCTGGAGGCCAATCGCATAATTAGACTTCCACTTACCAATCCCCACTACGATAATTCGCGAGTCTGTTGAGCTGCTTAACCCTGTGAGCATCCAATCGGGTTAGCCATGATCTTAAATCCCTGGGTAGTGTTTTCTGTGCCGATGCTGGCATCTGATGTCAGGTTAGTATTACCTCTTAGGTAGTCTAATTGCATGCAGATTAAACGGCTTTAAACTGTCGTAGTCAGTTTCAAAATGCTTACCTGAAGTGGGTGCGGGCACTGAGTTGGTTGGAGTGAGTTTTCCACCTGACTGATTGAACGCAGAATCTGCTTCCTCCATCTGGTCAGACAATAAGGCAGCCAGAAATTCAACCAGACTTTGAACATTGTCTGTAATGCTGGCATGCACACGAAACACCACCAAACTGCCCGCCCTCTTAGGCAGATTTGAACTTCGACCGAGGAGACTGCGTTGAGGGCTACTTGATGTGGACGAGGTGGGTGAAGGGCTGGAAGCAATGACAGCCCTCTGGCGAAGTGGACTTTCGTTGAAATCACTCGAGTTGGAGGGCATACTGGCACGACAACTACGCCAGGGTGCCAGGTAGTCCTTTTCGGGGAGGGGACTAGTGAAAGGAGATTCTCCTCGTTTGATCGGTGCGGTTTCTTTCTGTAAAAAATTGGTTTTCATATCAGCGATGAAGATGGCGGCGGGGGTGAGGAAATAGGATTGTAAGAAAGCGTTCTAAAGACACGCTTGAAATCCTGTATTAGAAGTTTTTACTAGATAAGAAGGAGTACGGCAGTACGATGACGACAAGTTATTGGTGATGATAATGATGGTGGTGGTGACAGTCGTGGTGGAGATTGTAGTAGTAGTAGTAGTAGTAGTAGTAGTAGTAGTAGTAGTAGTAGTAGTAGTGACGGCGGTGATGGCGGCGGTGGTAATGATGGTGCTGACGAAGGTAGTAGTGGTATTTGCATTTGTAGTAGTAATGATTGAAGTTGTATTGTTAGCTTATGTATGGCAGGCATTGGACGATGGCACACGTCAAGTCACTGACTGTGTCTTATCTCATCCTTCGACAGCTAACATGCTCGGACATGCCGCCGACGCATTAGAGAGATAGAGAGGAGCACCTGAAGTCGAGCCAGTCCAGATCCAGGTCTTAGCTCTTTTATCATAAACACTAAACACGCATTGAACTTACAATGACGCACTTAAAATCGTGGCATGGAGGGCCGTCAATTGACGAGATAACCCAGTACTACTGGGGAGCTGGGGAAAACTGCCTTTCCAACGATCTCATAGACGGACTTCATGGATTTTTCTGTTGCCAGGCTCACATTCATTTGCAGCCGTCTTGAATCTGTCTTGCCACCGAAACATGATGTTTGTGGGAAGAGTGAATGAGGTAGGCGAAACGCGAATCCGTTCCACCACAAGCACACCGATATGCATGTCGCCTCCAAGCTCCCAAGAAATTGGCGGTGGATCCTGTTGCTTCCAACTATAGAAGATGGGAGCCTTGATTTTTAACAATCTTGGAAATCCGACAGCTTACTCCCCATCACTCGCTTTATTTTTGGATTTTTCATCCTTAACGAACTGAACTCATATCGATGGGAGAGGTGCCCATCGATTCTGATCAGCAATTATAATTGATGGATTAAAGAGGCTTTTAGTAAAGACTACACTTTAGAACGCTTTTCAAGGTATTTTGCACTTTTAAGTAAGCACTGAGTTGTGCATGGCGCTTCCCTCTTAAAGAAACACCCCAATTTAAGTACTCGCTAAAGCCCATCAGCACCAAAAGTTTGCCCCTCTCGATCGACGATGGTTATCTTCGTTAAAATGTACTTATGGTATGTGCGATGTGTGGACTGGTTTGGTCGTCAGTCCGAAGAGTTCACTGACGGAGGGGGAAGACACTTGATTACTGTTGTTATCCTTGTTTACTTTTAAGTAGGAAATCCTGTGTGTGTGTCCGGAGTCCACGTGAGCCTCGAGCATGTGAAAACTGTCCAAGAGCGGACTTGCGGTAGGCATCAAAGGACTTTAAGTAGTTAATGGGAACAACCTATGTGAACTTAAAGTTCGCAGGTGACACATCAGATGTTACACTGAGGAAACAATCAAATACTGTGCAGTGAGTGACCGATCTCATGAAATGTTAGCCGAAATTCCGAAATGCGTTTCCGATTATCAAAGATTACTTAGGTTGGGCTCTCATACATACTATCATGCGGTATGATCCTGCAAAATTTCGGACTTGACAAGATGTCTGCTTTTTGAATATACTTTTTTAAAATTTTTTGTCGAAGCCGCACTCGATAAAAAGGACTACTTAAGTAACATGCATTTTCCACATTGATTTTCGGTGGCCTTATAAATTTAAATATATTTTGTAAGAAAAACACGAAAAGAATATGCTTTCTTTCACTATTTTGATAGAGAATTACGTCGTTTCCATTTTTTCTACTCGAAGACGGAGTATATTTCGGTTTTAAAAAGTTTTTAAATTCCCGAATTATTTTGCTCTTGATTATCCCGTGCACTAGCCTTTAGTGATTTCAGTCTACAAGGTGCATGCGCCCCGCGTAAGGAAAATCATATATTTTTCTATGCCTTTATAAAGATACCATATAGATTCGACACAATTTTGCCATGGATACGGACTATGTTGTGCATTTCATGAGGAGCAGTGACAGAAATTGAGGTAAGATGCTGTATGAATGGACATCGCATGGCCTTAAAAAATCCCACAATTAAAAACAATTAAGACATAATTACACTACATATTCGAGTACACAATATGAAAACGACGAAGTTCTTTATAGAACGAGCAAAAGAAAGCATATCTTTGTTCGTGTTCCTTATAAAATGTGGTTGAATTTATAAGGCCACCGAAAATCAATGTGGAAAATGCATGCTACTTTAGTAGTCATTTGTTACCGAATGCGGTTTCCACAGAAAATTAAAAAGAATTATATTCAAAAAGCAGACATCTTGTCGAATCCGAAATATTACAGGATTATGCCGCATGATAATATGTACTAGAACCCTACCTAAGTAATCCTTCCTAATCGGAAACGCATTTCGGAATTTCCGCTAACATTTCATGAGATCGGTCACTCCCTGTAAGTAGTCGTTGGGAGAAGCTTATGTGGGCATCGGTTGGCAGCTGGTGCACCAGCTTTTCGCATTCACAAGTACGGACGTTTGGGCAACATATGTGGCATGGATAGGCCGGAGGGACTATGTGGCCTAATACTTTTCACTGAACCTGTGTAGCTTCCGGGGTGATCGTTATGAATCGAGATGGCGGGATCAGATGGTACAATATTAGAACAGACATGGAGGTGACCAGTCAGGACGATCCGCGTCCGCAAGGGGATCTAAAGAGATGAGAGGTTGTGTAATGTCAGATGGGACCTACTCTGCTCGCGTATTATTTAAAACCGCTGTTCTGCTCCTCCATTCCGCACAGAAGTTCGTCAAACACGCTGACCCTGTCCGAGGATTCTGGAGTGCTCTGTCTCGATTTCAGAGCATTTGCGAAAAGACATCAAAGGTGCTCTCTAATCGTTGCGGCACACTTTTTTTCCATAGGAATCAGTACAAAACCACACATACAAGCAGCCATCAGATCCTCTCGCCATGTAGCCGTTCTATCAAAGCTGAGCCTTCTTCAACTGCCCACGCCAGTCGATTTTAAAATCCATGTCAATTAAAGCAATCTCAAAATCCTCCGAAGATACCTCAGGAAAAAATTGCTTTGCTTCCTCGATTGGCTTTGTAAGATGAGTCAACTTTCCGCAGTGTATGGAAATGCTGTCAATTGTCCGAGGTTTGTCTATTTAATATTTGATCTCATCGTTCTCTGGGTGATTGACGAAATCTCAAAGTCAGCGTAGATTTTGACTTGAGGCAATCTTTTGAACGCCGACTAAGGATTAACGACTAAGGACGCTTGGGAAGGACCAGAGCGAAAGGCCCAAGATCTCAGATCTTTCATACAGAAGTGTCATTAAATCTAAGCCGAGCAGCGGCAGGACTTTGGAGGATTGTATGTGATAGAGCTCCTTTTTAACGGCAGTTTGTCTGGATGTTCAACAGATCACAAAGCTTGCTCTGCGGTTGTCGCGGTCCTATTTGATAAATCCTGTGGGCCTTGTTAATTCTTCTTGGACGGCAGGTGCCGCATCTCTTTATAGCTTTTAAATGCCGAGGTTGGTCATTTGTTTAAATATTTATAGGCCTGAATCCACCACTCACAGTTGATTGAATGTTCACTAATTGTATACCAGGAAGCGTTTTGGGAAGAAAGCTTGTGGTAAAACCCAGAGTCCTCCTATAATGAGGCTAGTGAGGCAAACACAGGGTAGTCATAATTAAGTTGGTAGTAGTGTTCCTTCTGATATAAACACCAGCACGGGTCGCCGCTATGGGGAGAAAAAAACACGCCCTGTCCAAGGGGAGCTGTTCTTTGTTTAGCACTTGGGAAATAATGGTTTCTGTCACTTGTGGTTCCCATTACACACAAAATATTATGGGACCGAGGGCTTCTCAAGAAGAAGCTATCACTGGCGCACAGTTTGAGAGTATGTTCTTCATGTGTATTTTTGGATACACTTAAAGTGTCTGACGGGCTCTTCGAAACTGCCAGTTTTTGATCTCTTTTTGAAAAGATGTCAAAACAAGGGAAGGAGGTGAATGTGGGTGAGCTAGCGCGAAGCCGTTCCTCCCTTTTGCATAAAGTGTAATGGGCAGGTCGAACTGTGAAGACAATTGAGTTTCAAGGCTTAAATATAAAGCTTTAGACTCTCCTAGACACTTCGGTGACAGCAATGCTAGTGGGTAACCGTAAGGAGGTTCCGTAGACATGGCCCAGCCGGTCATCTGACATATCGTGGATCATGCGTCATGAAAAAATTGCCATAGAAAAAATATTTGGTTCATTCTACATTCATTTTTATGAGGTTCTATAGGTACTTATTGTGAGAAACATTGTATTACACTGCTAGCAAACGGAGAAGCACGTGGCTTTAATTATCACAGAAAGCAGCGGTCGGACCCTACAAATGTGAGGTAGTAAAATACACAAACTTGGACAAAAAACGCCCACTGCGGACCAGGGGGCAGGCTTGAGCAATATTTGTTCTTGTGGCGTCTTGTGGTTCACCCAACACGGCCGGACATTAAACATAGTAGTCGGTCAATGGTTAGCCACGAGGAGCACTGTTGTCCTGGGTAGGGCAATATTGACTTCAACATTCCCACGTCCACCGTAAGCAGAGCGCAGGCGCAGTGGCCATGAAAATTAAACTGCTCACCCACACACCTGATGCCTACACACCACACTAGCGAGCGAGTGATAGGCCTTCAGAAAGCATGCGTCCAAAAAGGAACCATTAAAGAGTAATGGCATGCTGACCCTCATCCGAGAGAAGGACTGAGTTATTTCATCAACTGACAGACTTCTGAGCCAGGGCTTTTGGCGCATCAGGCTTGATACAGTTAAGAATGCACCGAAATGCCTCCAAGAAGGGTGCCTCATCAGTGGCCTCTCCGGGCGTCTAAACCGCTGGTAATGTGAGTGGATGTTGTGACGCGGATTTCCGTCTAATGCACACCAGCGCAGTCCTACTGACGGCATGCTATAATCGAAGTCGGCCTGCATCTTGGTCTAGAGCTACAATTATGCAGCTCGTTTGGGGATGGCTGGTGGGAAGGAGGCCGGAGCTGGTGCACAGGCACCAGCTCGCGGACTTGCGTGCAGAAGCCGAAATGCGACAAGGGAGTTCGTAACAATGGATCACATATACGCACAACACAAGCGCCCAGATATGCACACGCACACATTAAAGGGCTAACATTGGGCTGTAAATGATGGCTAGTGTGCTAAAGAAGTGGTTGGGCACTGGTAAAATGAGATTTTATGTGCCCACGGGCAACAGAGGTATAGACAGTCATCAATTTTGCGCCATGATTACTGCGGTTGCATCCTCACACCCCTCCATACTCCCTTCTTCCCGAACCACAAACATGCGAGCTCATTATGCGTAATAGCCGGGACTGGCAGACATAAAATACCCTACTGGCCTGACTGCGAGAGAACTGGCTGCGTAGGAAAAATCCCCACATTGGAGGGCTACGTAATGATGAGGAACAGAATTAGGCAGAAGAGTTTTTACAAGCGCTGGCACAAAAGATGTTTAAGCCACCTTGTTTCATGCAGGCGACCGGGCGGAACAGGGCGTGACTAAAACATGCAAACTATTTTGGGCGTCTGCTCAAATATTAACTTGCCTTAATGTTCGAATATTTTGAACATTTGAAAATGGAAGATTTGACAGCACCAAGATACCGGGCATGCAGACGCCCCCGAAATTCGTAAAATGCTGTCACTAGTCGAGAGACCGTGCAAGCTCTGTAATTTGAGCTACTTAATATCGCGCGGTCGAGCCAGGTCAACTCTCCGGCCTGATTTCAGAACGGGGTGCAGGCACTGTGTTTTACCTTGCAAAAATCAGCCTATAATAAAGAAGTTTACCACTGGCGAGGATGGTGGAGGAATGCATGGCCAACAGCCCTTTCGTCACTCTAGATTGCATTTATTCAAAAGCCAGACACAGTATAGCAAAGTTTTCGGTGGAAGTCTGCATAATCAGCCGAGCAGTTACATTTAACGACCCATCATTCGAATGCTTTGGTGGCTGGGCAAACTGTCACTCTTACGCATAGTGCCAAACATGAGGATTTCCGGCCTTTGAACGAAGATAATCTAGGGCGGGCGAGGCACTGTCGACAGTGTAAGCCTCTACCGCCGCTGCGTATAGCAGGCTTCTTAGCTCTTGGTTGGTCATCGCGATGCAAAACAGTGTTCGCACCCCGTCCTGAAACCACGCCAGAGAGTTGACAGGGTCCGACCGCTCAAAGACGCGGGTTCAGGTCAACTACCTTCCATGAGACGTGAAGTGATACTTGTGGGCGTCAGTTCCATCGTCGACTTGTATTACTGCCCCCCTAATTCGTAGTTTTCAAATAATAGACCGGGAAATGGAATGATCGACAGCACTGAGATACTCGAAATGTAAATCTCCGAAAGTTGGAAATCAATAAAATCTTTTCAAGAGTCTGAATGAACGTGGAATCTCATTTCATTTCTTTCCAGGTCGCGACGGAATATGGCTTTGTAGCGGTGATTAAGTCCAAGATAATGACAGTTCTAATAACTCTTCTAATACGTACTTTCATACAAACCTTCGGGGACTTATATTACCATTGTACTCAGCAAAACAAACGTCTCGGGAAAGTGGAAAGTAATTCTTCCACCAAAAAAACAATAAAAGAAACGAACCCTTAAAATGGTACAAACGTCTTGCTCGACGAGTCTTCCCATTTCTGTGAGAAAACCCGCGCATGTCGTCCACGGAGATTCAGTTTACATGGCTTCTCACACCTTGGCTACAAACAGCATAGTGGATTTTCACTCACTACGAGTCTCCGAAGAGGTCTCGCCCGAAATAAGCAATAAAGCAAGTCGAGAGCCGGTGAATCTTAGGGCCTACGAAATGTCTTCTTGAGGTCTTTAAGTGCGCTATTTCTTACCGGGTTTCTGGGTCTCCGCGCCAGTGCGACAAGGTGTGGAAGGCCCAATCGGCTATGGCAGTCTCGTCTACACTACCCCGAATTTTGGATCTCAAGGATTGTAAGTGTCTGATATGCCAGGATCACCAAACCATGGCCCTCTCAGCCTGGTGTGCGCTGGCAGTTCTCTAGCACCTGGTTCCCTGCCGGTAGAGGCGCTTGCGCTCCCGCTGGGTATGCAGATTGTTAGCATAGCTGTCCAGCCATCCTTTTCATCTTTTTGACCCGTCGTGGTGCAGTTGTTGTCTGTTAAAATTCCGGTCAAGTGTTTGCTGTGGACCAGGGACTGTGTCGGTGCGCCTAGGTGCGGCTTTTCGCCGTGCCATCCACCTTCTTCCTCTCCCCCCGTCTTCTTGACTGTTTCTTGACGCCGGGCTCAGGCGAGGGAGGAGGGAGTGCGGTAGATGCTGCGCGAGTCTACTCTCACTATAAACTAATTCGCGTGCAAGTCACCGTGCCTGCTTCACCCTGCTGTGGAGCACACGGTGGACATTGTCGGCAACGATGGTCGAGCTCTTTACCATGAATTTTAGCCGATGACTAGACATTTTTACAATCCTGATAAAGAAATTGCTTGCCGGTGTCTCGTCTTTCTTAACGCGGAACGTTGCAATTTTTGGTACCTGACAGAACTAGCAGACGTCAGCAACACCGACCGGAAGTCATAGAATAAAACTGTTTGACATGATCTAGCGCTGGTTGAGGTCGCACATCGCGAAATGCTCGGAGACCAATCAGCATGGCAGATTGCTCTCCTCAACATGAGATAAAAAGAGACAACTGCGTCTGGAAAAAAGGGTTATCCTCTTGCATAATCAGGTATTTTGTGCGTCATGTGTGTCGGCGAGTTAAGCAGAAGGGATTGGGACAGATGATAAGAAACGCAGATTACGTTCAGCGAAAATTATTATTTCCAAGATTCAGAGGTTGCCGATCACTTCTGGGGCACGGGGTTTATGGAATTTTGGGTCAGCTTAAATGTGCCTGTTTGCCTTGGTAAGGAAATACTTCAGAATACAGTTCCGTTTGTGATTTGCCTCTGTTTTATGATTATAGTTTAGGTCTGAGAAGGTATCACGGCTGGGTAGATACAAGGGAACTTGAGTAAAAAGACGGTTGTAAAACATGAGACATTTGAAGACGACAAAAATCTTTACAATCTCTTCTTCATCTGCGAACGGCCATTACGGAAAGTTGGGCCTCAGAGGTCGTAATTGAATCTGTAACTCAGTCAGTGTTCCCCAGGTCCCAGGTGATTGGCGCAAAATGTCCACGCAGTAAATTTAATAGTCGCACTTAAATTCCTATTTCAGGAAAGACCGGGCTTCCACTGCGCTATTCGGGGGTGAGGGGGGAAGTGATTGCTCGATATCAGACAGAGTGTCAGGATTGCGTAAGCAGTTGGATTATGTGATTCATCGCCGTGACGAATGGAACTCCATTTCTCCTCCCGTGCATCATCCCCCAAGCCCCCAGCAAATGACTGAGCAGTTTCCAGTGCGGGAATAAAACTGAGCCCCCCCGCGCACTTCAAAGTCAACTGACTCTATCTTCCAGATACGATTGCTGGGGCAGATAAACTTACATGTTAACCTGACTGCTGACTACTTGGCGCATTTTTATGCGGCGAATATATGAACAATGTTTAGCGAAGTTTGGCTGCGAACTAAACAGGGACTCGGGCCCGACGAAATACGGTCACAGACCGGCAATGGCAGTGCCTGGATCAGGGCAGAGACCTTGTACTTGCCTGTCGCGATTTTTCAAGGCGAGTTCTGCGAGAGTAAATTACTTGGCAAAGCCCCAGCGATGAAGGCAATATTGCCTGAAGGTGAGCAGAGGAACAATTGAGTCGAGACGAGTATTTCAATGGAACAGGCCTCACACGTCGGCGACACTCTATCAAGTCATTCGAGATGTTAGTGGCTTCTGTCTGCCCTGAATGACTCTGCTCTTGACATGAATGGCGGCTTTAGTGCCAATACTTTGAGTAGGATCGGACGTTGGCGTGAGCATTCTGACGATTGTTTTTGACAACTCCTAAACGCAACACCTTTCTCGCTGCCTCCCCCTCCTTCTAACTTCTGCGGCGAAGTTTTAACCTTCTTCAGCCTGGGCAGTACCCTGTGGCCCTCCTACCCAGGGGGAAGTGGTCGATACGACATGGGGACCTGCAGAACAAGATGTTCGAGATGGACGATATCCTTGTTAAAGCCTCCAAGTACCGTGTCGAGACCTTAATGCCCTGGCTCCAGGGGGTAATCGAACAACCAAGGGAGGATCGTTTGGGATGACTAGACCCCGACCACTCACCAAGTGTGAGGACTAACATGGTCACAGTTTCGTCGGCACTGTTATAACTTCAGTGCTAGCGGTACTCTCCGTCGTTTTCAAGATTTCTGCGACCCAAAGAGTAGATCCAACAAAATCCGATTTCAGGAGCGCGAGCGAACGTTCAAACTCAGACGTAGTTGCCAGCTGTCCAAGGCTGTCTGTTTTGTTGACCTTGACTCTGTTCATTGTGAGTACCCTAGTGGGTAAATAAAGGTCCATTAATTGCCGGCAAAAGTCCCTATCATGATCGAGGCCTGCTTTCTCTTCCCCCTACTCGAGCACTGGTACATAACAATCTTTCCAAACTTGCCACATTCGGGTAGCGTTCGACGGGAATGTGTTCTACCCCAATCCCTGTTTAAATGTGGAATTGAGTAAATTCTCAAAGGCACCTTATACAGTTTTGACAGTTTTAAATTTGCACCGGAACCTCGGCTGATTTACCTCGATCACGCTCGCCCTATCGCCCGCTAGCATAAAGCTGGGCTAGCCCATGGTCTGCAGTGTAAGGGACGGAGAAAGTTGTTAGACCAGACCGTTTGCCCATCAACAGAGGGATGATAAACGGGCTTTCACGTCTCTATTTTGATGAGAAGAAGGCAGCCCCTCGAGCGTAACAGCTGTCAAGTATCTCGGGATAAAGCTTCTGCCAGATAAGAAGTGTGACACACCATAATCGATGCTGCTCACAGGGCTTTCACAAACTCTAGACTGTATATTTGCGCCCGCCACAAAGATCTGAATGCAACGAGACTCTGTTAAAAGAGTACGGTTGTAAATGTTGGAAAGTGAAAGCGAAACACTGGACAATGGGGGAGAAATCGTTGCTGCCCTAAACTACATTGAATCTGAACTCATTGCAAAAACACCTCGAGGGTATCTCAGACAATCCACGAAAAACGACTAATGTAGTTTGGATGCTTTTTAGCGGCCTGGCCCATGTGTTGCCGCCTTTTGACTGATAGCATTGGTTATTCAAAGGAGCAAAGAGAAGGTCAACTGAAAGCCCTACTCAGAACAGTCTGCCGAGACATTGAGATGATACGTTGCCCCTTGTTATATTTGGTCTCGGTCGCTGATTTAACGAAGAATACTGAGTCCTACGGGCCCCTACCGTTATGCATGGAGATGTGTAATCTGCAACATCAAGCATAACTAAACCAGGCGCCATCACGCGTATACCAACTGAGCGCAAATATTCTCGAAGTAAAACCTCATGCTCTGAGGGGAATTTTTTTCGAGTGCGCAAGTGCATCGAAAAAAGCAAACATGTGACAGATAAATAATCCCTGCGTCGTCCGTTCGTTCAGATAAAGGCAAGATGTGGTTTGGTGGCCCCACCTGATGGACACAATACTGTTTGGGTTGGGGCTTAGGGTTAGGGGTCATGGCTAAGGGTTAGGGTTTGGGGTTAAATGTTAGGGTTAGCGGTTGGGGTTTAGGATTAGGGGTTATAGTTAGGGGCTAGGGTTATGGTTGGGGAAACTATTTCTCAACCATTGAAAGTACAACCGTGCGCTCCCAATAGCTTTTCTTTTGCATACAACTACTTGATCTCGTCGCCTGTGCCTTCCCCGGCTCCACCTGTAAAAACTCCTGTTACCACCAGTCCGGTAGTAAAGGTGACTTGGATTTCTTTACTTCAGGTGGGGCTACTAAACCACATCCGAATCAGCTAAAACTTAAATGTTTCATTCATACATGCTATTTCTTCCTCTGGGAGTGCAAGAAATGCAAAACTATGAGTGTTATTTTACAAGGGCAGTTAAAATTAAAATGACTATTTTCGGTTTATTTTCCCTCGCCAGCCAGTGGTACCCCAAATCCAGGCCAGGCGTCTGAAGATGGAACCTAATACAGTTAGTAATCGGACACTTTGAGGTAAACGCGCTGTCTCTTGATTAGTGGGTTCACACCCTTTCAGTCAAAGATCAGGCAAGGTTATGCATGGGTGATGTTCACCAATATACCCTGACCACGGATATTCACGAAAAGCTTTTCTGGAATTATTTATTTCCATCGACAATACTTCCCGATTGGTGCTTGCTAGCGGCTCTATCATAATTTCGATGAGATGCAGATCCGCAGTTTCCGGGATAGACAGGCTGGCCCATTTCAATCCCGTGGGTGCTACCCGTGATCGATTTTGAACTAAAGTTTCACTAAACTAAACAGAAAACTCGACAACGCAACTTATCCTTCGATAGCTCCGTCGTTATCGAACGAAATCCGGTGCTGGAAATCAAAGAACACCTCAACGCCGTCTTTTCGGACATACAGTTTACAATGGAGGAAAAGGAAAGAAAACAGCTGACCTTCCTTGATGTGTTCGTCTGTCGCAAAGATTCTAGTGGTCTAAAAACCAAAGTATTCAGGAAAGCGACAAACACGGCGCAAGTACTGTGCTACAACAGCGACCACCCTATCAGTCACAAATGCAATTGCGTAAAGGCGCTATACCCGCGTGCGCAGAACCAGTGTGCATGTGAACCGAAAGACAAGGTTGCTGAATTGCAATACCTTTGACGGGTGCTTATAGCGAATGGCTTCTCGCGCAACTCCCTCAACCAGTGTCTGCCCAAACGGGACGAGAGACGAAATCCAACCGGCCTCAAATTTTGGCGATCTATCCCATATTTGAAGAATGTCTTGGAAGCCATCAGCCGCCTTCTTATACCTCTTGGAATTGAAGTTGCACACAGACCGGAGGCCATCATAAGGCGTCAGATCATGAGGCCGGAAGACCCATTGCCACGGAAAGGAACATCTGGAGTCGTTACCGGGTCTGGTGCAGTTGTGGACAGGGCAACTATATCAGAGAAACTGGAAGACTACCCAGGACGCGGATAGTCGAGCATGCAACAGAAGTAAGG
>CACRXP010000081.1:1324958-1384371 GCA_902702965.1 Spirometra erinaceieuropaei
ACTTTGACTTCAGGTATAACATTCGAAAAAATGTAATCTGCTACCAAATAAGCAAAAAAACGAATATGTTTGCGCATGCTTTTCATAAAATATTTTTGAATTTGTAAGAGCGTCGAAACTCACTGAAAAAAATTTACTACCACTTCAGTTCTTATTTTTAACAGAACGTATTTTGTTCAGGCAGCCAGAAAGAAGTTAGTTTCAAAGCCAGCATCTGGAAGCAACTGAAATATCTGGCGATTGCTCTGCATATTAATTACCAATACAATCCTACCATAGTAATCTTTTCGAGTTAAAAATACATTTCAGCATTTCGGCCAACATCTCATGAGGTAGCATTTTTGCTGTATTTACTTTATCTCAGTTCATTTTAAGCCAGCCATTTTGAGCTAGAATGCGTGATTTTGAGCATGCTCGTGGTTCGCAACCGTCTCACTACCTCCACGACGCCCACCTGACCTATATATCCGTTAGCACCATATTATTTCGGAAATGTTTACAGCCCACTGCGAAGGACTTTGGACCTGTCGAGAAGTTTTATAGACAAGTCTGACTGAGCCCGGAACATCAAACGTCTGCATATGACAGCGTAAAGTGCATCCTTATTAAGAAATCGATCAGTTCGCCGACTTCTGTCAGTAGAATCACACGTGGTTCCGCATCGCCTCTGGCCAATCGCTCCTGTTGCCATGAAAGGCGATTTGCGTGTATTAAGAAGGACATAAATTTAATGTAAAGAAGACAGATGTAGTCGCCCCTTTCACGATCACTGCTTTTACCATAACTACCTACGAGCGTTTCCTCCGGCGCATACGGAATTGGAACTATTAGCGTCGAGTTTGCAGACACGCAAATCGTTTACCATCATGTTCAGGATTCGAGCTGTGCGTCTTTGTAGCCCCCCTCCCCTCCCCCACGGAGTGAACATCTTTTAAACGTCGATAGTTAAACAGGAATAATACTCTCCAACGGATAGGTTGGCGCGTGAGCTCCCGTGGCGTTACCGAACTTGGTCAGTATCATGCAGCAGTGGGCGTTGACCGGCGGCATACCAGTCAGGCTGTTGTGTTCAATCGGATCTCTAGATAAGTTAGATAAAGTATCTTGAGATAAGATATGCATACGTAACATAGTAGTTGTACGATATGAGATGAGACTGCGTGCAACAATACTAAGCCACTTAAAGTAAATCACAGGGACAATTGGAGAAAAACTGTGCTTTAAACGAAATACCTATTCGGCGACACAACAGCTTCAAAAAGTCAAAACAAACAAGTGTGTAGCACAAAAATCTAAGGTAAATAAAACAAATTTAGGAGCGTTTATAATCTTTTGGGAGATGCAAACACCTGTGCAACAATATAAACCGGCTAAATTGGGTATTTGGCGCAAGTTTCTTTCAAAGTAGTATTCCATTTGCATGCCAAGCGTCACAGCTACTCATCAAATCAAATTTATTTACTGAAAAACGTCTCGGCTTGCTTCAAAACAAGTATGAGTTCATATCCTATTTCATGGGAATCCTATGTGTTCACTTTCCTTTTTAAAGTTGCATATATTTTCCTAAGTTTTCCTAGTTGGTCAGCGATAAGCACAAGTCATTCTTTATCCCTCCAGCAGAACAATTATCTTCCCGGCTCTTTGACACTGGGGTAGCGTAATCAAATCTCCATCCACTAATTTTACAATATTACGATAGAGTAATTTTAAAAGTCAATAGCTTTTGGCACAGAGCGTTCTGTTTCCAGCCGACCCATTCCTCTATAAGTGTATGTTGAGACTCAAAGACTGGAGTAGCAAAACACCTTTTCAAAGTAGTTCATGCTTAATTGCGATATTTTCAGGTCGCGTTTTAAGGATGACCTTCGAAGTTTTGATTCGTAAACAATTCCATCCTTTAAAAATTACAGCTAACAACCTATGTTCTTCTCTGCCTCGTCAGCTGGGTGGTCTACCTCTTTGGAACAATAAAGTAAGTCAATTCTGGAAACAACTATTTGATTGCATTACACATTCCCTATCTCCAGAATCTTGCCGGTCTCCACTGTGTATATTGTAAAAAAGGGCACATGTCAGTGAGTAGTTTCCAAGGACAGTAACCGATTATTATTATTCTGATTTCCTCCTTTGGTTTTACTGTATTTATCAGTATTGTTTCTTCGGCGCGTGAGGTTTCATCATCTGTACTTTCGGTCACTTTAGTCCTCCTATGCACGTTCAAGCCATTTTTGAATCTGAGGTGCTAATGAGTCATAATTTCCTTTCATACACCTGATTGATTGTCCTGTTAATATCCCGCCAAGTTTTTCGTCTTTTCTTCAAAGTCGAGAATGAGGACACTGATGTGGAAGGTGTGGGCTAACAGTCGCCCAACATTTGTCGATCGTGTATGTTCCATTCCTGCTTGCCTCCGACATGACCGGCATAAGTACTAGGACAACTGCGCTGAAGATGGTCACCGAGATTCCAGATGTGACGTACTGTGTCCTCGAAGCTGCCACAGGTAGCCTACGCAGTCACCTCTAGACGCACAGAGACAGTCATAAATCCGTTTTATAATCAATTGAAAACAGCTCTTAATGTTACTGTCTTTAACCCTGACGATGGTCTTCTCCACGTGTTCGAAATCGCAAACATACGGTCGCAGAGGTTCGATACTCTGCCAGCCTAATCTTGCACTCCTGCAAGAACTACGAAGAAAGCATGGCTCAATGTCGAAATATATCAGGTGAATATTGATCAACTGCACCAGCTATAGCACACTGACGGTTAATTGCGTCCAGGCCTTCCTAACTCCCAGAAGAACCCAACCACCAAATGCATTACTGGCTGAAATTTGAAACCTTTTTAGGACGGGTCACATTGCAACGGGACATGGAAACAGGAAACCCCCCGTAGTGCATGCGCCTTTGCGCCTGATTCCGGGGAGATTGGTATTGAAGCTGGTGTCAAGGCACGGTTAAGGGTTATTGTTAAGGGGAAAAGGCACCCTTACTGGAATTTAACGCAGCGCCACGGGGAGCTTCTTCGCCAGTGAATTAACATATGCTTATACTGAAATTGCATTGCAGACGGCGAATGGTAGCAACAACACTGACGAGGCGGTTGGATTAAAAATCGCGGCGTCTGCTGTCTGCTCCCGCTCTTAACAACGGAATAGCCTAATTAAATTCAAGGCAGTTTTTTACACCGTCTCCCGTATGCGGCGCACATAAAACCAAAAGACTCATATAAACATCCTGATAGCTGATGCAGTGGCATTACAAAAATGTATTTTTGTCTAGTTTTTAGCGCCGGCACATTTGGAAGTTGTGCAAGAACGTGACCCTGCTCGAGATGGTCCCAGAGACTGAATTCAAGGTTTACGGTAAAGAAGGCGACAGTGACAGGTTTGGGTGGGGTGTACGGTACTCAGCATGCTTCAAATAATCTAGTGTCTCTGAGACCGGAACCATGTCCTAGATCGCATGAACCTTAAAATGGCTTCTGACGTGCAAGCAGTTAACGACTGCTTGGACTGTCTGCACAACCACGACAGCCTTCCCCCGTTCCCGTGGTCACATTGAAATAAAAACCTCGAGGTTCCCGCGCAAGGTATACCTAAACGCGTTCGACACACAACCCATCTCTAGAGCTTAACTAGTCCCGAACATTTCGCTAACACCTTCGTGGCGTGTGAAAAACCGAACACTCTCATGAACTTACGGGCGAACCGGTAGAAGTGTTCATGTCATGTCAATAGCCTCTGGTATGAGAATCGCATTTGACAGCCGTACAACTGACTGTGCTATGCGAAAACGCATACTGTGTGAACCAGTGATACGGCCAGAAAGGGTTTAATGAAGGTGAGGCTAAGTGCAGTAGCTAACTAGTCCATCGCACCCGTTGACGTGCTGGTCTCAGTTCCCAGGCTCATTCCCGGTCTTCTCGTTTTTGTCTCACCATGAGAATGTGAGAGAGAGAGTTGGGTGGAGCAAGCGTCGTAACATCAGACTTTGATATAAACTAATGCTGGGGAAAGTCATGTTTACGTACAAGCAACGAGATATTGGGGTATCTGGTGGTCCGCTACGGCCAACGTATCGTTCCCTTACCTCCTGCAAACCACATTTCACGCATTTGAAAGTTACAATAAGACGGTCGTTTGACCGTCGTTTCTTATGATGTTCAAAGTGTGTCCCACAATAGGGTAAGTGTAAGGACAGTGACTTGCGTGCGACTAGTTTATAGTGATATCAGACATTCGCAGTATCTAACCCACTCTTTTCTCTTCATCCACCCGCATCCAATGTCAGGACAGAGCCAAGTAGACCGGAGGTACAGTCGAACGCATGTGGCCGGTGTGACGTGAACCTGCGCCTAGGGGTGCTGTTACCCACCATCCCATGATTGACACTTGTTGTATGTGTGCAGATTAGTAACGAATGCCAGCCCCAAATCCGGTCGCCAAGGCGGTCCAGCGCTACGAGCATGTGGCTCATCGTAAACGGCACTACAATAAGATCATGGTATAACCGAACCATTACAATCAGTTTTCAGTCCTCCAGGCCGCGAATTCTACGCATCGCGACAAGCTAACAGTGAGTCTGGTTCGCTGTTGTGAGTAAAGGAAACGCGGGACTGTCCCACCCTTCCTCCCCTTCGTCATCGAGTAACGGTGGTAAGCCAGTGCACAGAGAACATAAGACTGGCCCAAGGAGTGCTACATGCTCGTCTGCGCACCGACCAGACATAACGCAGCTTTGTTGCCGGTTTTCGGTGCCTAAATACTGGGTTAAATAAGGTTTCACGAGCGATTATAGCAGACCGATCAAGGATGATGTATTTTTGATGGTACGCTGGCTTGGCGCTAGCATCTGAGATTGTGGAGGACTGAATACTAAGATTGAGTTTTACTTGAAGTAGCTAACCACAGTGTGTTAATCCGTGGTGGGTGAGATTCCCAAAAGTAAAAATCACACGGCGACAAGGCAATCAGTTTTACAACCGCGACCAAGTAATCCTTCCTAATCGAAAACGCATTTCCGATTTTCAGCCAACTTTCATGAGATCGGTCACTCACTGCAATGAGGCAGCAAGCAGGGCTTGAAGCACGTGCGGGCAAGCGCATGTGAACTGATACCTCATGTAACCGAGGGTGGTATATAAACACTCATCCTCCCGTGACATAATCACTCGCTGGATTTAAATTGTCGGGAAGATGCAAACGTACTCACATTTAATAAACTTTTTTACAAAGCTTACCACGTGATATCACCCAGGTGGGGCTGCAGGCATAAGGCTCCAGATCGCCAGATCGTCATTGCAGACTTAAGCTGTTGTCTCGCTAGCTCTCCTATAATTAAGTTCTAAATTCAAAAATTAAAACATATAAAACCAGATGTATGCAATGAAACTAAAGTAGGTGGGTTTAATCATGAAATTTCAACCGAAATTTCAAAATTCGTTTTAGCTTCGAAAAGATTAATTAAGTAGGGTTGTAAAATTAATCATCATTAAACGTTATTCTATAATAATTCAGTTACCACAAGATGCCGACTTTCGAACAAACTGATCTCCGGCTGCATGCAAGAACGGTATTATGCAAAAATGACTACCTAGTTGGCATGCCTTTTTCTCATTGATTTTCGATGCTCTTAAAAATCAATTATTTCTTGGAAAACATGCATAAAAATATTCATCCTTCCACTTATTCACTGGACAATTACATCTTCTCCCAATTTGTTACTTGGAGGAAGGATATGATTCGGTCTTCAAACAGCTTTCCAATTCCCGAATAATTTTGAGCCTGACCTGCCGTTACGCTTGCCGTATATTTTCCGCGTACGAAAAGCAATACATTTCTCTATGTTATTAGGAAGAGACCATATGGGGTCCATAAAATTTAGCAGTGGACCTGAACCATACTGTTAACTTTACAAGTCACATAAGTAAATGCGGAGACATGATGTCTTATATACGACTATTTTACGTTATTAAAAGATCTCACAATTATAAACTTATTAAAACCGAATTATACCCTTCCTTCGAGTATAAAATTGGAAGAAGATGTAATTTTTTTACCAAATGAGCGGAAGAATGAATATTTTTTAATGTTGTCCATGAAATATAATCGTACATCGAAAATCAATGAGAGAAATGCGTGCTGCTTAAGTAGTCATTTTTGCAGTATAATTTTGGCATGCGGCCGGAAGGAAGTTCGTTCGAAAGCCGGCATCCTGTGGTAACTAAAATACTGTATAATAATATTGCAGGCTGACTAGTTTTACCACCCTACTTAATCAACCTTTTCGAAACGAAAACGAATTTTGATTGACATTTCATGGGCTAGGCCACAAACTGTATTGGTACGAATAAAGTAAGTTTACGATTGAAAGGAGATCAAAGATACGCAAGCGTTTGGGTGGTACGGTTAACGTTTCAGTGCACACGTAGGCAGCCCACCCTACAGTATGCGGTGAAACAGATTAGCTTTGTCCCCAATGTTTGGCTAAAAACCCAATCACGTGATGTTGCTCGACCAATACTGAAATATTTATCAGCACAGAAAACTATTTCGGTACTGTTAACAAAGGGGTTGGACGTCGGTATATGGAACTTCCGTACTACAAGGGTCTATTCGTTACCTTCCAGGAAGTACGTATGGCCATCCCCAAACTTTGACCCTAGTACTAACCCTGACCCTCGCGACCCTAACCATAACCCTTCTACTCATAAGCCTAATCCTAACCCCCTGACTCTAATACTAAACATAACCTCCTGGAACCTAGAGCAGGGTAACCATTTAGTAGGGAGGGGTCGATATTTAACTTATGGTACCTACAGAACTGACGCACTTACCTTTGACATAAAATCTTTTAAGTTACTTTTGGAGGGAACTCTCGGGAAAATGGCCGATTAGGCAGTATGTGCTTATTAGTTAGATTTTGATCATTCTGGGATTAAATAGAAAAGTTCCATCTTTTGTGTATTTTGTAGGAAATGGTACCTACCCACTGTTAGCCTGATGGATGAGAACACTTGAGCTTGACATCAGCCTATAGTTATGGGAATCTTTGAAATGCTCTCAAAAGTTCTCAAACGAACTAATATTTCTGGATTCATTAATGCTCCCTATAAGGTAGTTGATGTTTTATATCACATTTCATGAGCGCCAATAAGCCCCTCCGTTTAAAATGCATAAGTTCGAATAGTTAATAAGGGCAACACGTTCGGCGTCTATGCCTGAACTCGTCGGAACAAGTGACAGTACATCGTAAATCTAAAACTATGTATAGACTAGCAAACTTTTAAGCCAAAATGCTCCCTTCCACCTGTTACAATATTATAGGAGGGTCTGCTGTTCTAAGAAGTATGAATAAACGGTTCACTTTCATAGCTTCTTGTGGAAGTTAGTTGTACTTAGCTTTTGAAAAAAAGATGAAGAAAACGCTCATCATATAACTAATAAGGGTTTAAAAGAAACACAGTCCAGAGCCAGCTTGATACCATCTTCGATTATCCTAATGATATAGTCTGTAGGAATTAGTATGACAAACAAACTTATGCAATTTGCTCTCCTTGACGGCATTGTTATGGAGTAAATATTTATGTCAACGGAGAAAGTCTTTGCTTCTTTTTGATGCAAAAGTCTCTCCCTGTCCGACTAAGTATGCCGTAGAAAAAAACTCCCCGGACAACATTTGAAGGTGTCGATTTTGTGCGATCACAACCTGTCAAAAAGCAGTATTGTTCATAGGAAAAAGGAAGCACAAGAGGCAAATAGTTAACACATTTCAAGAATTTATGGGCATGCTGTAGTTTGACTCATACACATGGACCCCTCATTGAACAAGATATTGTTCTCTCATCTGGCGAATATTCCATGTTCTTATCACATACCATCGCCGGTGAGGACGGCTGAACTGCCACCGTAACATACCACAACTGATCATATATGCAGTCATTACAGGCGAAGCACAATAACTGAAAACGCGAGGAGAAAAAGAGCCTTAATTCATGAGAAGGGAATTTTCCAAGACTCACGAGTGGATTCACACTCAAACCCACCAGCGAAAACATCAAAAGATAACGGGCATTTAGGCATGCAGATTTTATAATGCGCAATTGCCATGTCCTCATACGTTGGGAATTAATAAATCCTACGCTCCTCGCACTTGCATTTGGTGCGATTATGACTTGGTTTCCTGCATCCGAGTCCTAGGTGGCTGAAACTTTATCGTCAGCGTTTTTTATTGGCGTGGTAATTACATGTCAGTTTAGCTTATCAGCACTACTATCAGTGCTTACCCAAGCGTCCTCCCAGTGACTAACACCTCTGTTCAAACGAAATGCGAAGACCGTACAAATAGCGGATCGATGGTTGATGGACTGCAGGTGGGAGAATAACGAGTCAATCAACCCGCGATTCGGGCGGGATGTTCGGCTTCATCGAACGTGATTGTGAGGCTGGGTCCCACTGAGCAAACCTCGACTTGCGAGTCGACGTCATCCTTCCTCCTGTTCAGCCATCCGGGTTAGGACCAGTTTCCTAGTTTCCCCGATGTATTTACTTTTACCACAACCGCACCAGATCCGGTAAGCGATTTTAGATTCTTTGTACAGTGACAGCGAGTTTTTTGGCCACAAATGATGGTCGACCGTTGCTTTCGGTCTGTATGCAAGCTCAACTCAGATTCGGGTGGGGGGACTGTAGGCGACTGCTGAGACCTTTGCGATATATGCAACCGTTTGTCAAAAATGAGGGGAAGTGTGGTTTGATCTCCTTTACCTGTGCATGCAGCGATAAAAGAAGTCGCGTTTATTCCTATTGGCTCTAATCATTCGACAAATGTATATTCATTCAGCAGCCTGGTTTTACAGTCAAATGAGATGCGTCCAAACAAGATGATAGAACGACCTCACGGAACTGCTTTTGTGCCTGATTCCACGGGCGCTTTTGTAGTCAAGTATTTGTATCGTATTTCGCCACCTTTCTGAATACAAGTGTTTTTAAATTTGGGGCAGACCAGGCCATCACGAGAGGCCAGTTGGGGGTATTCTTTCTCCTCCGTAACACACATAATTTTTCAGATGGCGAAGAACGCATAACTGTTGAACATGAATCTCTTAGTAAATTCAATGGCAATGAAGGTTGTCCTCCAAAAGAAGCCCCGAATTCCGGTTTGTGATACTTGAAGAACACTAAAGTCGACAGTTGCTAGACCGCTTTTGCTATGAGTCCAGGAATCGGCCAGCCCAAGACCTCCGTTATTCGGGAGTAATTTGCATGGTCTCCGAGCCAAGAAAAGTGATGGCAGTTGATGTCGGATAAGAATATTCGTCTCTTTCGTCAACTTCGTCTCAATTCGGACAGACTCCACAATCTCTAGCCTGTGGATGTGCTTTGGTTTACAGCAGAACACCCACATTTTTGCTCCGTTAGCTCCTGCAGCGATCTGCATCACGGTTTTCGGAACAGCGTATGATGCAGCATCGGAAAGACCACAAGCTTCGCTTAGCAGATAATAGGCTCGTCTTGTGAGTCCGGAAGTAGGAGATGTAAAATAGTCTACATAGTCTACGCCATAGTCTACATAAGTGGTGGATGTATATATCACAGACATGGGGACAGAGCAGACGTTTTATGCCATAGCTGAAGCAATTTTTACCGAACCCCAGGCTGATTTTGACTGAGAACATAGCTGATTCAAACCTGCGGTCACTGAGAAACCAATTCCGTGCCTAATCTTCTATTTCGAATCTGGATTTCAGGATTTTGTCAGGTGAACCCTAAATTCTCCTGGACAGCCCTTGTTTTCATAAATTAAAAAAGGAGATAGCTGCTGTTCTCAGAGAATGCGGGTAATATCACATCACATGTGTCCCTTAGAAACACGAACTGGTCTTCAAGAAGACTCCATTGTGCGACAGCAGGTCAACAAACAAACAGAGCTGGTGCGTTAATAGTGAAGAAGCAGACATATGGAAAAGCAGCAGTGAATAACAACATGCTGCAAATGGCGTGAATGGTAGTATTCTCACGGACTAACGAACGATATATCACGAGCACCAAGTATTAAGAGCAGCAACTAAAACCGGTTAGTGAAATGAAACTGATATGTAAAACGTAAAATGACCTGACAGCAGAGCCTGACAGCGGAGCAGGGGTTGTCCAGATGTGTTATTTCGCCACATTAAAGCAGGTAATATGGTATAAGAAAATGGGATTAGATTGCCAGAGGTGAGTTGGTCGGGTACTCCGCCCTTTTGCTAAAAATACTGTCAAAAACTCATTATTACTTAATGTCCTGAGGTCATTTTTCAATTTCCAGCTCCCATTTTTTCTTTAGGCTTTTCTACATCGAGTCGGAACCTGACTTCGAAGAGTAAGTGCACATCCGAAATTATTCCACGTGTTTCAGTTTCTAACTTCTCCTAAAGTCCCGTTTATGCCACGTCGAAGTTGTCTTTATCCAGTTTGATTAGTGCTTTTGGTCACCCGAGCAGCGAAAAGAGAACGAATTCCTCTCTGCGATCGATCTGATAACCACAGAATGCTGTTTGACTCATAAAAGCATGTATGACTGTGTTTCCACCAACTTCATTTTTATCTCCGCCTTTTAGAAGTCGCGCCGGCAGGCCTCCTCTTCTCATTGAGGGCATATGCATGACTACGGCTTTGCATGTCATCAACTGGGTGGATTTTGTAATTCACATCTACCTTGCCTTTGCGCTCGCTCTTCGTGTAGGTTTAATTAGTTTACTTTCCCTCATAACATAACGCCTCCGTGATTGTTTACTTCGAAACCATTCTGATGTAGGATTCTTTGCCAGATGCTCAAATGTGCCGGATAGGTAACCGTTCAGATTAACTCTGTTTGGGCTGGATGCACAGTTGTAACACTCTGGTAAAGCTGCAAAGTGCGGGCACAAACGTGTATCTATATTACATTTTGCAGCTTTTCAGTACTGCGCCATCCTTCAGTGCATAGCTTTTGAAGTTAGCACTTTTTGAGGGACTGTAGGTGTGGAAATGTCTCTAGTGCAAGTTCAAGGGAGGCGGTTACTTTCAAAGATTTTACTGTTTGCCTTAAACGGAATCTTGTCCAACACGACAATCAAAGCCTCTCTTATAGATTAACCTGCGGATGTATTTGAGTTTCATAATGCAAAACCTCCACTGACGAGCCGAACCCCTCGCAGCTGCGCCATGCAGCGGCAAAACATCGGCGAAACACGCGTGTATGGGTTTTTGGCTAGTACCTGTGCTGTTAGTGTGGTATTACCTTACCCTAAAGTATACTACTAGCTGCCTGTCGGCAGTTAATGAATATTACGCGGTTACCCGCTGTGGCTGATGGACTTTGGCCCAAATATTCATGTATGAAAATTCTCGGTCTGAGCCTATAGACCTTGATTAAGCAGAACTACTCCAACTTCGTAGATAATTTCTCAGGAAATTAAAAAGTGCCAAACCAGCCGTTTTTTGTTGCTGCCTCTGGTGCTGGAACTTCGGGCCTGTCACTTAAGTAGGCACCGCATCTTATCCAATCCGGCACATTTGGGATGTCAACGGGGCAAATTGTCATAAATTAATATAAAAAGGAATTGCACGACGTATTCGTTAGAAAGATGCAGCATCTAACTGATGTTAAGAAACAGAGCACTTGAACGTAAAAGAACTTTTCGTCCTAGACGGTGTGGAAGACTTTGTTCCAACTCTTGTTGACTACCACTACCGCTCTCTATTCTGACAAAAGAGATTCAGTGTTGAATTTTTACGAGTCATTGCTTGACAACTTCACAAGAACTTATATTTGCGCTGGCTTATATCTACCCCCTCTGAGACGATCCTTCAGAGCACCTATTATATGTTGGTGTTTCTGCGTGTGTCAGTACTGGTGCGAGCTGAAGTAATAAGAACGGCATACGAGGCTGGCGTTCAACCATGTTTCGCCTCTGTTCTAAACCGAAGTTCACCCGAGAGCAAATATATCGATGCGTACTACACTGCGTAGCCCAATGCGCCCCCGAGCCGCTGGTTAAATTAAGAACAAAAATAAACGAGGACGGAAAATCGAATTTCCCCTTCTTGCACACGTCTGAACCCTGCATTTTACTACTTCTGTCCACCGCATCCAAACGATCCTTGATTCCATCTATCCCACATCAGAGGCAGGTTAGAGTATTGTCTCAGTTGGGGTGGCTATAAGCCAGTCGATCTTATCAACACAACGTTAACCAATCTGACTTTCAAAGAGCTGCAGTTCTACCGCACATTTTATACCTCGTTTCCGGTCGATTTTTGTTGATCCTCAGTGCAGTGGTAGTTTTCACCGAATTCCCAAAATCTTATGTTACTGTTGTTGCAAATGCTGTTAGTCAGAAAGAGTGTTGATGCAGTTGAACAAGAAATTACTCTTTGCAGCGGCTTTTGTCCTCTTCATCCTCGTGGGTGGAGCCTCACCAGTAAGATCTTCAGCTTCAGTCGTGAATAGAAAGAAGAGAAGCCGGATGCAGTAGAATGCATTGCATTCTGTACAGAATGAATGGATGGTAGATTGGAACAAGTGGGCAGCCGAATGAGGTTTACGTCAGGCGTCGCCAAAGCAAGCGTCCAAGTGGCATCGGGTCAGGAGTCAGGACCCCTTAGGCAAAGGCATGTTTGAGCCGGCCCTAAAACTGATTTGCCTGTATGGATAGCTGTAAATGGCCCCGAAACTAGACTGCCACTGGTACGTGCTTTCAAGTACATGCGAGAGGCGCAGTTTTGCAGTAGGCACCCCAAGCAGGGTCACTATGGGGACCGCCGGGTTCGGAATGGTTTCTGTTACTCCCCGCAGCCGATAGCACACTGCACAATCCCCCCGCCTTCGGCAATCCAATGCAGGATTGTTTCATACGGGGGGTGAAGCCCTGTCGCAATGCCGCTATGGCTTCCTGCTTTTTCCTAAGTACCGGATTTTCCATATTTGTGTCCAGGGTATAATTGTGAGGGTATAATTAATGCATGCCCCTTGACTGGTTATTTATCAGACCTGGGAGTAGATTCGTTTCGCTGCTGCGTTTACTGGCGGTAGTTCCACTATCCGCAACTGTTGGACGTCGTAAGTAGCTGGTAGTTAGACTAATAGACAGACTTTGCCTTCGCGGGACGAAGGTGCTGCACTATTCAGCAGCAGGTCGGCATGACCGAACTTCTTCTGCGGGCTTACGACTTTTTAAGATAAATCCCATTTACGAAAGTCCGACTTCGTCCTTTTGCAGATCGGTGCATCTCCAGATCGCGCTGCAACTTTCTTCAAAATAACATCCGTAGTCGATGTCTGGACGATCCCCAGCGCTCTTCTTTCTGTCTTCCAAAACCGCTACCACGTGGGTGAGCATAATATGCACTACCGATAACGAATTTCTCACCTTTTTACGATTTGCTATTTAGTTATTCGGTCTTCTACTACAGTCATAGTAATGATTGTAAAAGAAGTCATATTAAACACCTCCGTGCCCGGCCACCTCTGTTAACTGGAAGTTATAGGCTTCATCCAATCAGTACCATACTCAGGTATTGTGTACAGGAAGTAAACCAATTGTGATTTAAATGGAATCAAATAGGCCAACAGATCCCTGTTGCGCAGGAGATTATCCTTCATACACAAGGCCGTCATATACCAAGCCGGTGGGTGTCAGTTGTGGCAGAAGTCGAATCAGTTTCTTGACAAAGGCGCATAGGTTAATGCCTAGGAAGACTGTTGACGAACCATTTTCCCGGCGCAACCGGTTGCAGTACGGAGAGAACAATGCGATTCCCGTAACCACTGCAATCATCGGAATGATCACTTTACAGTGATCGGCGAAGCCAGTGGCTTTTTGAACGCACTGTCACCATTTTGCGGACCGGTGAACTAATCCTACAGAGGTTGCCTGCTGTTGAAGCAAATATAAACGAGAGCCCTGGTTGTCAGAATGTCTGACACTGTGTGTACACTTTGTGTTTACTTAACTGGCATCCACGGCTTTTGCGTGTTTTTTCTACAGACCCTTCACGACTGCATCGCACTGGACTAAATTCTTTCAGACTGGCCGCTGAAAGCAAGGGGACCCATCCCAAATGATTATTCGGGCGTGGTGAAAACCAAATCTTACGTACTTATCAAACCAAGTTAAACGGGCAATTTTCAGCGATATTTTGGCGATTAAAGTGTTGACGTTGTTACGTGCTGCCCAGTTTACCACTACTTAGGCGCCAGCAAGTAGTACTTCGATTCCAACTACCTTCTTGGCCTTGTGACAAAAGCAAGTCTTCCAGTAAAAAATTGACAGGCTGACTGACGGAAGTCAACAACAATAACTCACCCTGTTGTCCCATCACTCGACACTTAACTCCGATGACTTTCCAAAAAATCGTTTTTTGTGTTACATGGATAAAAATGTTTTTTCTTAAGACCTGAAAGAATACTTACTTTTGACTTTGCCCCCTCCCTTTTGTCTTACAGACCTAGGATTTCTTCGTGCCCTGAATATTTTCAACTTTGGCGAGGTACTGAGTTACATGGGCATCCTGTCGTCTAATCGACTGATCCAGAAAGTGACAATTTTCTTCTCTATGTTCGCCATGTGGATGGTAGCCAGTGGCATGATCCACTTGGTAAGTAATACCTCAGAGAGAATGAAGAGTTTAATTAACTTCAAGAACATATAGCAGGAAGCATCGAAAAGGACAATTCCCGGTCTCCGCACACGGCATGTTATCATCTAATTTTTCCTAGGAGCTCTTGCAAAAAAAATTCGAATAAGTATTACTCGTCCCTCAGTGGACTGGGAGCGAAACACGCTACACATGCTGCCGGCTTCGGCGTTTGTTGTCGTTGATAGTAGTAGTAGTAGTAGCATTAGTAATAGTAGCATTATTATTATTAGTAGTAGTAGTAGTAGTAGTAGTAGTAGTAGTAGTAGTAGTAGTAGTAGTAGTAGTAGTAGTAGTAGTGAACACGGCCACTGAAGATGGGCATGCAACAAAGTCTACACATTTCGCCCCGATGAGCCAACTGTCGAATACAAAGCGTGGAAATAGACCCATTCTTTAACCTTTTAAGCATCATTTCAACAGCTATCAGCATCGACGACGCATTTGCAGCCAGGCTTTCCAGATCAATCAAGTTTTCGTCAAGCTATGCAATTGACTTTAGAATTATCGGCCATCCTCCGCAAAAACAAGCTAAGGATGTACAAAGATGTCTCTTCTAAAGGGCAGGAAATTGGATAAGTTACCAAAACTAACAGAAAAACAGAACTGCATAGGCACAGGACCGTAGTAGCGCGAAACGAATTCGTCAGTTTTCATTGGTCGCCAATATGTGCCCTTTGCGAATGAAGTTTGTATCACCATAGTAAACTTACTTCCAGAGATCAAGGATAAAATATTTTAAACATCTTAGTGATTTCTCTGAAGAATACAGATAGCAAAGGAGCTACCATTCGCCGGACGATACTGCTTTCTCTTGGGTTGGATTTTAGACAAACTTAGGAAACCTATTTTGCTGCAGTTTATAGTACAATATGAAAGCTCGACTAGGGTCTAATTAGTCAATTAAAATGCCTGGTAGAATATGACGGATCCTCCTGTGTCCAATTCGAATAATACAAACGATTCTGTTTAAACAAACCTAGATTATACACCTCGGCGACTTCTGGAAAGTGGATCATGGCGCGCTCACTTGGAATTTCTTGGATTGTTGCTACTTTCTTCTAGTGACCATGTCCACTGTTGGATACGGTGACTACTCGCCACCACGTATGCTCGGAAAAGTGTTCATTTGTATTTTCGTTCCTGTTGCCATAGTAAGTCCCTGTTGACACTGTTTAAAACCCCGGGATTCTCTTTGAACTATGCCCTTTTAAGATTGTTTACTGTTTTTGCGAAGAAACACCTATGTTTGCCCCATAAATGTTCACGTAAGTGTTAAATGGCATAAACAGTCGGAAGACATGCGTTCAATGAGTATTACCAGGCTAGACAAACGAGACTGAAGGAGGCCATTTCAGACCAGCTAGTTACACTCTTGAACCATGTGGTGATTTAGCGTTATCAGCGATTTGAACATTTCGAGATATTGTAGAGAATTTCTTTTACTGGCCTGACAAGATTGCAAGATTGATAGTGCGGCATGGCTGACAGATGATAGTAGTACAATTTAATATTAACCACTTTAGTCCCCCTTGCCTCTGCTATTAGTAATCCTTGATAAAAGACTGTCAAAGATGCATTTTGACCAGTAATGAGTCTCACGCGTACTGCGGCATATTATTTCTTGTCTCAGGCGTTTCCACCCAGCCTCTGATAGACTGAAAGTTCGGTTTTAGAAAAGGAACCTTTAAATGCCGTCGAATGCTTATCTGCATTGGAGCGGATAGCGTCAGCTTAGAATGAATCTTGCGTTAACGGCGAATCTCTGATCGAGTCTTTGCCTAAACCATGCCGATGGTTTATTTTAGAGCATTTTCGCGGTGTTCGTTCCGGAGCTTTTCCGCGACTACTCTCGTAACACCCTTGAAACTGACGAGTACCAAGCCCTGGCAGGCCAAAAGTAAGTTTGCGAACGAAGACCAAAAGTCTATAAACTTGCAAACTTGAAGGCAGGGTCAGTTACCCTTTAAAATAATTGTCCTAATGGTTTCGTAAAAGTCAGCAAACGTTTATTGACCTGAGGAGTTAAACATATTTGTTGTTTGCGTACGCGAGAATGGAGTTGTGTCTATCTCAGTTAACTAGTTGCCTTAAATTGGGATTATTTTGCGGACTTTAATAGGACCATCACTACGAACTCTTTTTTAAACTGATAAGTTGTCTTAGTCTTTTGGGCTTGACGGATACTAGAAAACCGGCGCACCACTGTGCATAACTAGATTTCAGCAAAGAGGGACGATAGAGTATGCTGCTATTATGACTTGGCCGACTTCGGCCTGGTAATTGGTTGCCTGTTCGTGACCTTTGCCACCCATACGGGGCTTGTTTGCTTCGTGAAGCCAATAGATCGGTGTGCGCCCTTGCCTGAGTAAATAACTAAATTGGTTTTCCGCATAAATCAGTGCTGCAAGTCTTCTATTTAGTTGTCTATTTGGAAATTTCGTTCCGGCCGTGAACAAAATGCAAGAAGACTTTTGCAGCGATCGGTGTATAAGACGTCGCCTTCTAGAGGGCGGATTTGAATGTCCGCGAATAGTACATTTTGAGCAAAGTGTGAGGATTTTTCATGAACTATTTATACTAGTACTACCCTTTTTATGATTTTTATTAACTAAGGCGACATTGGCTTTCTTTCACTTCACATAGGCACGTTCTCGTGTGTGGCCACTTTAACAACGACAGTCTGCACAACGTTCTCAAGGGGTTCTTCCATATCGAGCATGTGTCACGGAGACGAACGATATGCATGGTGATTTTGAGGGTGTAAGACCTCCGTTTTTTGATATTAAACTCGTGTAATGCTGACTGCTGAGCCTCATACGCTTGCCACGTCCAACTGACTGCATTGTATGATGAAGGTCTTATTAACTTTGAAAGGGTCGCTTCATTTTAATCAAATTTTGATAGGATTCAACTCCAACAGCCGGCTTCCAGATCATGAAGTAAAAAACCGCAGGCACTGCCTCTGTGCAATCGTCCACATTTCTGCTGGGACCAATTGTGTCATATGTTAGCTCTGCATTCACATAGTTTACCCAGGACATCATGGCTGAAAGTAGCTCTGTGGTAATTTTTACCTAAGTTTACATGTTTACAGTTAATGTTCCAAAGTCAAGGACACAATAGTGCACCCCATCTACCAAGATAAATTGACATTTAAAAACAATTCGCTAACACTGGTAAGATGTCAGTTGACTTTGTTTAGGCCATGCATGCTGACATGAATAGTCGACGCTCTGGTAGCATAAAGGGTGAGCTCAAGCAAGAAGATAAGATATAGGTCTTGTTGTTCTAGTTTCCACCGGTTTCGAATTTGACCGACGACTCCAGCGGAACTTTGCAAAAAATAACGGAGCAAACACATGTTGTATGACCTACAATACCAACAGCACGGATACTAGCTGAAAACTCGGACACACATGTTTCGCCGATACTCGAATCATTTAGTCCACGTTAACTTCTTAACGTCCGCGAAAATCGAAAATCCCACCAAAGTTTATCCAACAAGTGACGAAACAAACACGTAAAACCGCCATAAAATGCTCCTCGTGTTACATCTGGTGGCGCCGACTGAGATGTATGTTATGTAAAAAGGCGTTCAGTGGTCACGTTACGAGTCAAGACCTTAATAAGCGAAAGAAACGCTATTTCGGATGTCAGATTTCCTCAAGCCTGGAGTTAAATAAGGCTGGCTGACGACTGCCGGCAACCTAGAGATGAACATTTCAGTCGCTCTTGTCCTTGTTGCGTATCTCTTCTTGCGCATATACAGTTGATAACCTAACTCATGAAAGACGTCGAAATTTGCGAATGATTGCTAATCGCTCGCCACCCGACACCAATGCGTGGACCTAATATCTATGTTAATAAATAAGAACTGTAAGGAAATTAAAAATATTAAAGAAATATTAAAAGCACGGTTATGTTTTGTAGAAATACGAAGTTGTTAAGGAAAGCAGAAGCTCCCGAAAACGTCAATAATGCTTGTAATTGTGTGAATTTCAGTTTTATGTGTACAGAAAACCTGTCTATGCAGAGCGCTGAGCAAACGCGACAGCACAAGTAAAATAACTCCTAAAAATAATCTTTTAGTTAAGTTTACATTTAAATATCGTTCGTAAATTAGTCTAACTTCGGGTTTGGTGGCTTAACAATAGCCTGCATTTTGAGTACAGATTTTAAAACGATTTCCTCATGACTCGTTGCATTGTTTGCGCTTTTAAATTTGTTGAGATGCAGAACCGAAGTCCAGGACAATTATAAGCATTGGAATTTGCCCGAATATATTTCAGCGTTCATTTCTGCACAAATTTTTGAGCATTTTGATTGATAAAATTACGTGGACACATTTTCAACACAAGCACAGGACATTTACTTAAAGGGTCTGGACGAACCAGCAAAATGCGTAATGTTTAAGACAATCGAAAATTTGCGTTTCATTTTCTGCTATTAGGTCTCATGAGATAGCTCACATACTGTATATCCATAATGGTTGAGGGGCGCTCATTAAGCGCGTTTCAGCGAAGTACCCGTACAGTCAAGTACAGTACCCGTACAGAGGCTGGCCATTTCTGACCAATAAGCTGCCATCAGCCAGTCATACCCAATCCCAGGTGGGAATAACCTGATGCTATATACTTATTCCTCGTTATACTGCTGCCTGTGATGGCCATAAAGTGAGACCCAAGGCTCAACGGGACGTGAATGTGGCGTAACCTGGTCGATAAATGCACTTCCATCACTATATACATATACGTATTGTAGAACTACATACATATGTATTGTAAACTATGTATATATCCCTACTGATCTCAGCTGACAGGACATTGTGCCCATGGCTCAGTGGCAGAGGGTCAGATTATTCAACGTCCAATGATTAAAGACCCCATGGTTTAAGTTCCATATTATCTAGAACTTGGTGCTGTATAGTTGGCTGTTTACAGAAAAGAGTCCAGAAATGACCATCCTGGTTCCCCTAGTCCTTGTTGCTATGTGATCGCTTGCAGACCCTTAAATCGAGTTTCAAAGCACAATGGGAAAAGCAGGTTCCGCTGCCCGACCTGTGAACGACATCTTAACATAGTATTCCCGATCAGGACAATGGGCCTGTGGCTAAGTGGGAAGAGCGCCCAACTAAAAAACCAAAGATCATGCTTTCGAATCCCAGTTGCTTCAAACATAGTTGGGCAAGGCTGACTGATGACGGCTTATAAGTCAGAAGTGGTCATCCAAGCCTCGCTTGTCATTACGGGTCATCTCATTCTGTGCATATACGTATACATCTGGCAAAACCGATTTAATTTTAAGGACAACTAGTGAGATCTCGCACTCCAAGCACATAGATGTCCCTCATCCACCACCGCTTCGGGTATTTTTAGAGTAACTTTATGCACCAGTAGTTGGCGTAATCACTTGATTTACTCGTTCTTCTTCAAAAAACAAGTTCCAACAGAACTTAAACAAAATGCCATATGAAATCTTGGCTGAACGTTTGGCTACAGCTTCGGAAAATGGCTTAATCCTCCAAGTAATTGCTAAAAGCACTACATACAGGCGGAAAGTTTTTCTCTCTCTGTCGCCTAGGGCGCCTTTCGATTTGGCCATGAAGTCCATACTGACGAGGTACAAGGCCTGGGTGAACTATTTCCAAGGCACACCAAACAATCCACAGGATCTAACGCGGGTCTGTTACCGCACCGCGCATGGGGCCCTCGTTCTCGCCACACCGAACTCAAGCCGCAGCAAGGAAGAGGATGGGGCCAACATCATGCAAGCCATCGCCCTCAAGTCACACAGTGACAACATTCGTGTTCTCGTCCAGCTGAATCATTTTAGCAATAAGGTGGGTTGACCAGCTACTGGAGCCAAAAGCAAATGACAAATGAATCATCAGTATCCTCCTCTCCCCCCCCCGCGAAAGTCACCCGCAGGTGACGTTTACCCATGTGGCCCAATTAACGGACAGAATATGTCCGAGTTCAGATCCACTTTCAGTTCTTCAATCATGCCACCTAGGTCAACAGCGTTCCGGCTAGTCTTGGAATATTCGCTTATGCAACCGGCGTACTGTGAGTCCTCTGCTTCAGACGGACGAACCGAACGGGTCCATGTTCACATCTCAGATTTCTCGACGTGACTAACCGCTAAGTAACCGCATGCAAATATTTAGCAAGCGTCACCTCGGTCCTTTCTGGCCGACCAGAATTCCCCGATACTAGGAGTTTCACAGCCAGAAACGAACTGCCCCAGCAAAGTAGAATATAACTTCTCGGAGAAATTCCAGTTGGGGATGAACTGAATGATACTGTGGACAGGAAATTACTTTGCGTGCTTTTCATCATAAAATCAAATGTTGTAGAGAGTATCTTTCTGAGTGCCTTATCTGTTGTCAAATGGAATCATAAGGGGTAGATTCAAATACCCACTCTTTAAGTTTACTGATAATGCTCAAGCCTATCGATAAATTTCAGAAGTCAATATCCGATAGTCGGAAACATCCGTGCTAAAACTATCTTCCGTTTGCGTCTATTTGGTCAATAAGGACAGTATTTTGGGTAAGCTCAAGTCTGTGTTACGGACAAAATGAAGTAGACTGGAAAACACTTCACTAGATTGTATTCCACAATAGATCCCGGGTAAATGAGTGGTCTGCAAGCAACGGGCATAGGGTTATGTGGGAGAAAGCAATCACTTGACAGCTTTACAAACAAACACTGTCGCTGTTTATCGTCGGCCCGCTGATATCTGGTAAGAGGTTTTTATACACCCAATTGAGCACTCTCAACTTCAAGAGCCCAAAAGTCGTGGTTGGTACGCAATCAAGGTCCCAAGATCATATGGCATTTATGAATGAATTGTCCCAACTTTGTCTAAACATTGCAGTCATTTATGTCACCTCTAGAAAGAAACAGTGCTACAGTATTTCATCATACCACAGTCCAAATATCCGATTCTCTCCGTCAGAGAACTCTTTGAAGTCAACTAAGAGCCCATGCGTTAGTCGTCTCGTTGACCTGAAAACGCGCTACCAACCAACGCGACAGGAAAATAAACGTTTGTTAAATTTACGTTTGATATGCTACAGAAACTTTTGAAAAGGAATTTTCAGACGAATGTTTAGATGTGAAGTTTTTCTAATTGCTTGACATCTCTAATCTTTGCTAAATAACGAGCTGTTTGCCACGGACGTAAGTAGATTAGCTCACGTATCGTCGGGTTATTAACTGATCGACCGGATTACTACTTCGCAAATGAGGTTACCGACTATCATATACGTTGACTGATCAAGAACGCCGCAGTTTTGCCAGTTTTTTTTATTAGAAAGTGTTGATTTCTAGTTTCGCAGTCATTACTGTTGCTATTAGTCAACGCCGGTTTATTCGAACTCAAGAAAGTATAATACACAGCAGCAGTTAATAAACACGATACGTTGCTCATATCCTTTGCGGGAGGTTTGGTCTTGACCGAAGTTCTGGCACCTCATCATGACCCAAGTGTTGTTTAGGTTTACATTACTACATGAGGCAATGAGTCAGTCTTCTTGCGATTAAGAAGAGGGGAACAAGCCTTAGACCCACATGATTTCCACTGATCACTCACCTCAGAAAACCTTCTCCGTCCCAATTCTTCCTACACAGTCAGAAAAATGTGGATTTAAAAATATCTGCCTTTTCACGGCTTTTTTCTCCATATCGTGTACGTGACACATCGTTATTGTGAGAATTTATGTGGCTGACAGTTAAATTTTACTGCCAGCGTTTTATTTATAAAATCCAGGCGCCAAAAGCAGCGTATACTTCGGAACAGCTGCATTCTGGCCAAAGTCCTGATTGAAATTGTGACTCGGCATCGTTACAGTGTTACTAACCTTGAGCGCATAAACACCTAGTATTGGCTTCTAGTTCATAGGTCTTAGTCATCTGTTCTACCTCGCTGACGATCGCAGACAATCTCCGTATAATGATGGATTTTGTTTACAGTGTCTAACGGTCACTGATGTGTATAGCTATCGGCTACGTCATAACCATAATCAAATCGGCCACGGTTACCAGACAACATGTGCAAGGAACGCAAAACGGCACTGTTTCCTTTCGGTTTATAAAAATGTCACTTTCCAACAGTTAGCCTGCACGGGAACAGCACCAGTGTCTTGCTCGTCTATACAATACCTAGAATTTACTTCACGCCTTACTCATAGTTCTTCAAAGGCGGGACGGAATTTTAAACCCGCAACTGTTTTCCAAATGCAGGAAGCACGGGGAGTCCCTTGGGAGCTCTGACAAACCGGGCTCCTCGCAGTTGTGCCCTGCAGATGCAGACGGTTAACAGACGACTTGTCTCGACTTCTAAGTATTATTTGGGTTTGAACTAGGATGGAGGGGTTTAGAATTTGATTTCCGCAGACTGAGTTAACACACTTAAACTTCGATGAACTGGTATTTAGCCTTCGCCGCCAACAGCATTATAAGTCGTGTACAACATCATCCCTACCACTGCATGATTGGGCGGGGTCTACTCGCAACAGCGGTCTCAGTTGCAAAAAATGTGTACTACCGCTGGACGCTAGAATAAAATGCTACTTGTCACAATCCCCGGCATCCCACCAATATAACCTAACGGAATGACCTAATAAGATTAAGAAATCTCCGGTAGGGTACAGGAGTATGGACACCGTATAATAGGCGACCTCGCACTAAACTTCAGGGGGTTAAATTTAGTGTTAGGTTTAAAGTCAGGACGCACAAATAGGTAGCCCTTGGATCTTAGCATAAGGCCATCTGTATTACCAAAAGCGTACTTATCACAATTTCCAATCCCAAACTACCTTCAAGGTATGTCAACGGCGACCTTTTCGTGCTACTGTTATAGGTCTCAGCGACTCTATTGGAAGTCTCGTCGGTCACAACCGCTGGTCCAACTTTTTGAGCGTTGAGACTGCAATGACAGACCAGGTAGTAGAGACGATGAAGGACGAAAAGGGGGTGTTGTGTTAGACAGGCCTTGCTGAACCTGATACCTGCTGGCTTTCCTTCTCTATTACAGTGTCTTCTGAACAACTTTCCCCGCTGGACCTGCCTCAACAAGGATATGGTTATCTGCATGGACGAACTGAAGCTCGGTTTACTGGCTTACAACTGTCTTGCACCGGGCTTCTCCACACTCTTCCTTAACCTGTTGAATGGCCATCGTATGAAACAACCACCTCATAAGGTAACCAACGCCAATTCCACACCAAAGTCCGCGTCCTTGAGCTGCAAAAATGTAGAGAAAGTGAGCGAAGGCTGATCCCTGTGAGGAATTAACGGTCACAGTAAACGCATAACTGTACAGGGTTGTCCAACCACTCGGGTGAAATCTGGTTTCGAGCATACATGCGGTTCAGAGGAACGGGGGTGTTTTGACTGACGAATGGACCAAGACAAGGGTAACTTCTGTGATGATGCACATTTACACACTGAGGAAGTTCAAGTCGGCGAACGTACGTTTTCGATTATTCTTCATCAGGCCAGTACATAAGTAAAGCGACCGTCAGTACTCATGTGGATATTCACCTTTGACATTGTAGTCTTTGATGAAGTCAGAAGCAACATTTGCTTCGGCAAGGGGTGGCGCTGTAATGCAAGTACTCATTGAGTATCCTAGACACCGAGGGGTCCTTGGATTGCTTAAGGTAACTCATGTGGTTCATTGAGGCCGCTGGTGTTGTGTTTGTAGCCGTTATGGAAAGTGTAGACGAGGATTTTCGCCAAGTCCGTCAGCGCGCTCAAACACATTTACAACGATCTCGAGGTTAATAGTTGAGCAAGTTGGATGTTTTAGAGTTGTGAAAATCCCCATAGCTATATTCAGAAGACGAAGTGGCGAGCGAACGTCCCTTTCGATAACTTCTCGTCAGGCCAAACTCTCCATCGGGGTTGAAGTTTGCCTCTTTTCAGTGGGGAAACCATCGCACATGAGGTTCTTGTCAGACTGGGCTAAGATTGCTTGTTAGCCATTTCGTCAGATTCGGTCTTGCTATTACAGCAGAAGGGGAATTGTGTGAATTTTCCTCCTGCAGACCAACCCACAGCTGCTAAGGAGTTTCCACGAGATCGCCTCGTGTTTATCAGTATGCGTCTTGTAATATATTGCCCATAGGTTCTTCATTTTATTCTTAGGCTACTGAGGGAGTAGCACCATCCAGGGCGTAGCGGTTCGTAGATGACAATTAGATTCCGTCTGTTTCTCGACTTCCGGACTGTGCCAAAGTATTCAGTTTATTTGTAAACACATACAAGGATCGAAACCTCTTTACGTTACTTTCGGCTCATACAGGATGCCAGCACAGCCTCATATTGGCCTTTTTAAAGTCGGCAAATGTTGTCCAACTTTCGTTCACACTTTCAAAAACGAGTGATGTCTGCTTCTCCAGTTTGTTGCCTTTTAACTGTAAACAGATTAGGCAGTCAACTTTTTAGCTGAAACGTCTTCTACTTAACTGAAGGATATGAATATCGATTTGAAAATAAACTTTTTATAAGTCAGTCAGCAAGCCTACTCACCCCATATTCAACCGGGACTATTCGTACGCAAATCGTTCTGTTCACGCCAAATTGTCGAATCCAAATTGCTTATGCTATTTTAGTTTGAAAGACACTACTGCAACCCCTCTTCCGTATGATCACACCTGTTGATCTGCAAATAGGTTAAATCGTACGCTAAGAAAGAAGGCCCATTTTACTCTCGATTACTAATTTGCACAATATTTATGCGCACTTCACGGGTCAAGCGTACTTTGACTTGCCTTTGGAGCACAATGGGGAGAGAGATGAGAGAGTATGGCGGATCCGATCAACAACAAATTCCATCCTCTGTAAACTGCCCGAGCTATTGCGTTGAGCCAAAAACCAGGTCAAAACAGCATAGGGAAAATACGTCTTTCGTCCTACATCAGTCGCTACGCACAAGCTCGTTGCTGCCCGACTTGATTGCGACCATCGAACGCCCTAGGATGGCAAAGAGGAGAGGAAATTTAGTTCGAGCCTCTGCGATCGTTCGTTTGTATTGGATAAACCTGACACGTCTTTTCTCTACTACAGATGCTAAGGGTTCTTGTTGACTGGTGAGACGTTCGGACTTTGTGAACTCAGAGTCAGGTAAAAAGTAGTTCCTCATGACGAGACCATGTTTAGATTCCAGTCGGTGTGAAATCCTAGTTGATTAGGCCTCGTTAAATCGAATCGCGGGAACAGCGCGTGCGTGGCGCGCACGATTACGGACGAATTTCAGACCAACCATCGCACTCATACACATTCTCAGTCATCCTTAATGTGTCTTTTTGATGAAACACGATGGACGTGAGAGAGACGAATGGAGTAGAGGGTGCCCACGTCGCGCCTCAATGAAATCAAAACTGCACACACAAAATCGCTGCTTCTCAAGATGGTGACAATCTTCTTTGATTTCACCAAAGGAACCACGGAATTAGCAGTCCTGGATATTGTGAGATACAGAGACACTTCGAGCATTCTCATCGGAATGGGAATAATAAGCAATATCTTGCAAAGTTAAAACGAGACTAGACACTGTGCTCTACTTAAAATTGTTACGAACGTAAGTAGAGAAATATTAAATCATCTAAAAGCGAGGTTTTATGAAAGAGGTCAGTGAATATCATATACGCGGTCTGTTATTAATAGAGCGAGTTATTTCTTGTCACACATTCATAGTGTTGGATATCAAGAAAATGCTAAACCAAATGGTGTCGTAGATACAGTTCCTGTCATGCATCATTCGGTGAAAAGCTCACTGTCGGTTTCCATTTTAGCCAAATGTGCCTTATATGGGCGCCGAAAATATTAATTAACAAATTAAAGTGTTTGTCCTATTCTCAAAAGAAAAGTGCACATAAACTTACTTGTTGGCATCAAAACTTAACAAACAAACCGCAGGTGTCCGATCTGAACTCTGTTGCTTTAACCCAGCGGACAGAACGGAAACTTAGAGGACTTTTAAAGTACACTTACAGTGATCGCGGTAGTGCATGCAACATGGAATTAGGAATTTGATTGTTTTTTCCAAATTGTTGAGATTACTTAAATGGGGCTACAACACACTTCAGCGCTCAAGGTAGGCGCAGGTGAGGCAGCCCTACATCCGACTACGTCAACCGTAGTGCACCTTTCCTATTTACTGCTTATACTGGGGGGAATTCAGACATATCCTCACAAAAAGACCAACAACTTCATTTGTATGATTTTTTCTGAAATGTTACGTATTGCCAAAGTAGCACCAGAAGGAGAGCAGTGTCTGGACCTAAAATTTGCAACGACAATCTTCTTGAGATGCCAGCATGATTAATTGCGTAATAAAATAGCTACAGGTCAATGAATGGTGTTCAGGTGGAATTCAACACGATCAACATTTATGCTAAAGTTTCATGAAAATCCGGAAGTTTATTTGTAAAGATATGAAGAGCAGTATTGAGATGTATATACAGTGAACCTTGGATGCACCCGTAAAGACGGGACCACAAGTTTTGTTTATATGCACACATACCCCTTTTAACTTTTCATGACAAAATATCCCGTTTATTAGCATTGCGTTCCATAAAAGGAAAGCCACTATTGTTATCAACTCTCTAGTCGTTGGACCTCTGATTCACGCTTCGTAGACTGCCACCAGAATCACTCAAAGTCACGGTAGCGTCGCTTTCTTTGATCTTGTGCGACTGCATGAACGTGCACGGACATCCCGTTCTGCCATAAGCTTCCATTTAATTCTAGAAGGCGGGCCTTTCAATTGTTATTTGCTGCAAATTGCATTTCACGCCGTTTTCTAGTGTTCGGAAGGTCCCTTGGCCTGTCATTCTAATCTTGTTTAGGCTTGTCCTAGGCAAGTTCGTAAAGTCTAACGCCTATGTTTGACTGCTGGTACGCTGGTTATACCTTTCTACCTATTAGCCGATGCACTGGTTGCCCTTGGTGCCCACTGAAAAAAATATCCCGCCGGTCAGTAACTTGGATCCAGGCATAGTGCAGCTCAAGGCCAACGAAAATATACATGATGCCGGCTGCCTTGCTGAAGACAACGTGACGATCTCATTCACTTCCCACACGGTATTATACCCAGGGTCAGTATAAACAAGAAAGGAGTAAGTGTGGACTCATTTTGGGCGTAGGAACTCGGCTAAAACAAACTGACGACGAAATATAGACCTAGAGTGTTCCTTTCGGTCTCAGTTCTCCTGGTCGGTAAGATTCCTTGATGACAGGCTTCTTGTCGACCGATTACGACGGTTCGCGCTGGTCCTCACAGACTGGGCACACGGCCGGTGCCTTTTACGTTAATTTGTATGCTGACATGGGCGGCATCTGTCACGCTCCCCTTTCCCCACATACACACACATCTTACCCCCAAGGTAAGACATTGTCATGCTGACAAGAGGTGAGGACGGGCGCGATGAGCGGCAAAGCTAAGCGGGGCGTCTACGCGTACATTACACGACCTGCTTCCATCGCTCGCATAAACCTGCCGTAAGAACGCCTCAGATCCCAGATGAGCGTGTATCCCATAAAAGGTATGTTGAAAAAGAGTCTGAATGCCAGTTCTGAGAAGGGCCGAGTTGTTCCGTCAGTTGGCAACCATTGCAGCCACAACGTTCAAGTCCAAGACATTTTGATCAACCCCGTCGCAAGACATGTCCTACCTTCACCTAAAGGAACACTTAACCACCGCTACGGGTCAAATCATAATCCTCCACAGTCCTGAAATCAGGGCAGGCTCTTCTGCGTCAGTCTTGTGAATTGGATTGTCATTGGGTTATTTAGAATTGTCAAGTATCCATACGATTTCCAATGCCCGGAGAACTGTCTCTATCATCCAAGCCGATATATTCAACGCATTATATTTTTCATCTGTCAAGAAGGATACACTATTTATAGTCATTTCGAAGTTAGCAGAAGACTCGCACCTTATGGGTGTTTGCTTAAAACCACATATTTTTAGTATTCCAGGGGAAAATTATTTTGTTATAAAAAAGATTTTTGCATTTTGTATATTTTTCTCAAAATTTTAGTATTTATTAGGCGTTTTCTATGTTGGCTTACCAAAACTAATTCGTAATTTTCCAGTTATTCATAAAAAATAAGCTCTTTTTTGCCTTAACCTTAAAAACTATGTACTTCACGCAAGCACGGGGAATTCAGGAAAGATCCAACGCAACCAAACATCCCCAACAAGGTTTAACTCAGGGCGACACTTCTGGCTCATTATTATTATTACAAATAAACTGAATTATTCTTCGGCTTTGGTGCATTCCATAATGACAGAGATCATCTCAACTGCATACGCCGAGATTAACTGCCCACTAAAATTCCAGTTAGAAATGAGCTTAATTTCCTTGCCTACGCAGACTGCATTTTGGTAATATAAACGTTCTCATTGGAATCGACGCACCTATTTATTCTTTTATTTTTTCAGCTGAGTCGCCGAGAGAGATGGCGTTGCGACTATGAGTATGGCGTTTCTATGGAAATTTACGACGTCTGTCTCAGCTATGAGTTCGACAATCTTTGTGCGCAAGAACTTGCTCTGTGAGTCCTGTGAATGGAAAATTGGTTAGGACTGACATATGTGGCCCCGTAAACAGTGCATGAGAGCAGTAACCGCCTGAAATACAGGTGCTCTTGTGCCAACTTCCAGTGAAATTAGGGCCCGGGTTAAGCTAAGGCTCATGTTTGAGGCTAGGTTTAAAGTTAATGATGACGAAAATAGGGATCAAATTTAGGATTAAGATAGGGACTCGTATTAACTGTAGAGTTAAATTTTAAGGTAGCGTCGGGTCAGGATTAGAGTAACGACTTAGGCTTATAGTAGGGTTATTTTTGAGTTACGACACAGACATATTTTTCCCTTTCCGGGAATCGTGCTCAGGTCCATCTTCATTACTTGGACGGGCGTAACTATTCACCCTTCCTTTTAAGGGGGCCTCATAAGTCAGTCCCACTTGGAAATTATTTCCGTCATGAGTATTTGTAAGCATCTCTCAGGTAATAATGGATGTCTCAGTGGTGGACAGTCTCCAAGTACGTGGGATATGGCAATACCCCATCAGTAACCTTTGACAAATCTAATTCTACAACAGGCTTCCAGAAAGAGGGCGTACTTCGGCATCTAAACAGAGTGTTTATTCGTCTTGACAGTACCAAATTAACGACATGTAGGTGACAAAACTCCGGTAATCTTAGCAGCAGGCCTCCTTTTCATTTCATCGATCATTTTAGAACTTCTCATATCTCCCTGTTGCTGCTTTCTATACGATTCGGTTTGCCGGTTGGAGCACTGGTTATTCAGTTAGTTCCCCTAAGGAAAAGGAGCGGTTGAACGTCGTAACAATACTTTAGACCTATCAGACTTTCCCGGCCCATATTGCGGAACGATGGACAAATGTATTGCTGGTTTGCAGGCGGCGTGAGTCACTAGAATAGTCCTCTGATATTTGCACTCCAAAGTGCGCGGTACTCGTACTTTTCCAAGGTTGCCTCAACGTCAAGTATCCTCTCAGGCTTGCTATAAACTCCTCTCTGAGAGGGACATTGTCAGAACGAACAAAAAGAATTTGGACGTGTGGCCGCCCCTCCAAACAAGACATCTGTTCCAAGGCCTCATTTTTTGCATCTTTTCTGGAACACATAGAGCATCTCGTATTGTTTGTTTGCTAGTAGGGTAATATATGGGTGAGAGAGCGGGCTCATACTGTCATAAAACGCCAGCTGTGCAGCTGGCTCGAAAAGAAGCGCTCCCGAGCTCGGGGTTCGTCGGTTAACAGAACTTCTTTCAGCTTGACCTTCAGTGAAAACTCACTTAAATTTGTTTGAACAACCCTTACGTGGACATTGCAAAGCAAAAATACCAGTACCATTGAAACTCCGACAGGTTTGATAGTCATGAAAACGTTAAGAGTTATCAGTTTGTAAGCGCCTCAGCGTTACCGACTTCTCTTTTTCCTAAGTCTCTCGTTCTCAGCTCAGACGATTTTCCTTTATAGTCGGACATCGAACGTCGAATGTCAATGCATCCGGAATGTGTCGGCTTGCATCCAAGACCACAATAGAAGAGAATTACATTTCAAATGGCGTTACCTGTTTTTGGACCGATTATGTATAAGAGCAGCGAAGGCAGGTGCAAAAAGACTTCCCCTTCTTAGTAAACTGGCGTATTAAAAATTCCACGTTGTCTGTGAGTGCCGTTTTCAGCAAACCCGAAAACAAGCAACACCATTTGTTGGCAGCCTGTTTCGCAAAACAGGAAATACCCAATGCACAATCAGTGACCAATGTTAGGGACTGTTAGCCGAATTTCGGGAATGCGTTTTTGACCAGGAAGCATTGCTTATGTGGGGCTCAAACGCAGATTATCTTGCGATAAAATCACACGATATTTTCGACACGCCAAAATGCTGGCTCTTGAATGCACGTTTTTCTAGCTGCCTGCAAAGAGCCGCACTGAGCAAGAAACGACCACTAAAATTGTACGTTTGTTTCTAGTGTAGGTGGGCTAAATCATGAAATGTTAACCGAAATTTTAAAATGCGTTTTCGTTTCGAAAAGATTAATTAAGAAGAGTTGTAAAAATTATCATCCTGCGGCATAATTCTATAGTATTTATTTACCCCAGAATGCCGTCTTTCGAATGCACTTCTTTTCAGTTGCATACGAAAAGAATACTCAGTAAAAAACGACAACTTATGTAGCATACATTTTCTCACTGATTTTCGATGGTCTTAATCATTCAATTACATGTCATGAAAAACACGAATAAAAATATGCCTTCTTTCGCTCATTCAGTAGAACATTATGCCTTCTTTCAATTTTACACTCAGAGGAAGGGTATAATTTGGTTTTTTAAAACCTTTGTACTTCCCGATTAATTTTGAACCCGACCTGCCGTTACACTTGAATTCAGGGCTTCCAAGCTACAAGCCGTATATTTTCCGCGTTCGAAGAAACATACATTTCTTCACGGTATTAAGAGGAGACTATATGGGTTTATAAAATTGGCAACGGTATAGAGAAGGACCCCACTTTACTGTTGGTAGACTGCGGATCGTGTCATACGGGATTGGCGATAAGGGAAGTTTTACGGGTGGAGAGGCGCACTAAACAGCGAGTTTACGAAACCCAGGGAAACACAGAAATTGGTCGGATTGCTCCTGAAAGGTTCATCGTACGCTTTCGTATGACAACAGAAGTGAACTCGGCAACTAAGAAAAAATAAAAAGTAAATTGCAAAAAAGGAGTTTGAGTGATGGTTTGAAGTCATGGGGAGTGATTGTTACTGGCAGGGTAATGTCTGAAGAGACATAAAAATGAATGCCAAAATAAACGCCCATATGACGTGATTTACAATCTCCCGTCAGTTAAGCGGGGTTCTTCTCCATACGGCGCCCATAAAATTCTGCGGTGTGCTTGTGCCATTTTGTTAACTTTACAAGCCACATTGGTAAATGCAGGGAAATGGCGTTTTATGAACACCAATTTCACGGTATTAAAACTCAAAATTAGAATTTTTTTCAAAACCTAGAAGACGTATTATTCTACTCAATGAGCAAAAGAGTGAATATTTTCATGTTTTTATTTCCCGTGGAATATAATTGGATGTTTCAGGCCATCTGAAATCAGTAAGAAAAATGCATGCTGCTTAAGTAGTCGTTTTGCTGAGTATCCTTCTTGCATGCGGTAGGAAAGAAGTTCATTCGAAGACCAGCATCTTGAAGCAACTAAATTACTAAAAACCTATGCTGTAGGATGGTCATTTTCACAACTCTACCCAATTAATCTTTTCGAAACGAAAACGCATTTCTGAATTTCGGTTAACATTTCATGAGTTAGTCCGCCTACGGTATTTATTATCCATACCCCATTAAATTCAGATCGGTTGTATAGAAACTTTCGATTAAAATATTGTGACTTGGATTTTATTGATAGCAAGTCAGGTCCTCTTTAAACCTCATACTCGAAATTCGGACATCTTTTTGGTTTAAAGGTTTTTTAAGTAGCCGAATAGTTCGAAGCTCGGCCTACCGTTGCATTCACCATTAGGGTTCTCAGTCTACGAGCTGTAAACTATCGGTGTAAGATTAAACATATATCTATTTGAGCTATTAAAAAGATATCATATGAGGCTCATAAAATATTAAAAATAATTTGGACAATGTTGGATACTTAAAGAAAAGCATTATTAAACAGTCGGACACGAGGTTATTTGAATGGATATTTCATGGTCTTAAAAACAACTTATAAAAACAAACCTTCCTTAAAACTGAAGGTTAACCTTTTTACATTACCGAGCGCTGTTTTGTGGGCGACCTAGAAGATAAGCGTTCAAATGCACATATCCCGAAGTTACAGGAATATCCTGTGATTTTGCCACATAATAATTAATATTTCAATAACGAATCTTTTCAAAACGAATCGAATATTTCCAAACGAATCTCAATTAGCACTTCATGAGATCGGTTGCTGACCGTAGGTAGAACCATACCAGCACGAATATGCCGAACAATTATCATTTTATCACAGACTTCAAAAAAAATTCCGCTATATGTTGGATTAAATTGGAATCTATATCCCTGCCGTTCTCAAACCCCACACAAAAATGAAGGATTTACACGATACGTCTGGATGACTTCAGATCAGTGAACGTCCACAAAAGCAGCTTTGAAGATTTCAGAACGTCAAGACAAAATTATTAGTTGCGTTTGCCAACTCTAGCCTTTTATTGCATTACGAAATCCTAGGGGAAAGTTTTTTTTAATTTGTTTTGGGAAACTGGCTTTCTTTGCTCTAGCGGTCTAGTATGCTAGGACTAGACGTATTACATGTCTTTAGACAGATTTTTCTTTTTCCGAATCAAAAATAGTCCTTTCTTCATGTCCATAGATTTGCCTACGAGAAGTGGAACATCCTTCTACTGGCTCTGTATTGTACCGATCCTACGAAACCGAAAGTGATTCTTCATCCGGCAAGTCAGAAAGACCTTACCATTGACATAACCACAATGAAGGCGATCGCAATCGCAACCAATTCCAGTGTTGTCAGCAAGTAAGTTGACTTAATATCTCCCTCAAAAGACGCACTGAACGTTGAGTCAGTTGAAAAATTATGCAGGCACTGTCTGCTTCTCCCAGCTTTTGAAAACCCTGTAAGGGAATTGGTTGTTCCCCCTACAGCTGAAATTTTCAATGGTCTTAATAACGCGGAAAAATCGGATGATGAGTCCAGTGGCTCCACTATCCGCATTGCCTAAAAAACCGGATGCACAGAACTATTCTAAACTTGCATTCTGAAGCATATGTTGTGTTGTACATTAGTCCATCTGGCTGGTTTCCCTCAAGTTTCAAGTCTTGATATCGTGATGTCTACTTGGAAGCCCATTTCAGGGAATTGGGTCTCCCACCTCTGGGGAAAAGGAAGACAGAAGTTGAGATCCCAAACCACGTTTTCATTTCCTTGAGCTCTGTAGCATGCACACTGATTATGTAGAGAAAGACAAATCACTGGGTCGTCAAATATGAAATTCGCGGTGAAGCCTAATGTCAACTTTGTAGTCTTCTTTTTTTCAAGTTAGCATTATATTTTGACATTTTTTGATTTATTAAAAGGCAACTACACATATTTTCTCTTTGTAAACCACTTTGCACTTTAAAAGTATTAAAAATATTTTACATCATTTTCGTCTATGGATGAAAAAGACGGACATTCGTACAATGATGAAATACTAAGGGTTATTTTGCTCTAAGACTACTACATGGGAAACAGCATCAACTTGATTTGTTATCTTTCCTTTTGGCTACTTTGACGGTAGGCCTGAGTTAAAGGTAAATAATGATGAACCGAAAGCCATAATAGAGTGATAGCCATCGCAATGTACATGTAAATTATAGTTGATGCTTAATGTTAGCATTATTAATTTATCTAACTAAAGTCGGCAAAGCAGAAAGTTTGATATATGGGCTTCGAATAGGCTGAATGGAAATCAGAAACAATAGTGTTGGAAAACCTAAACTATATTGCATTCTCGTCAAAAAAGTGACTCACTTTTGGGTCAACTCTTAACGTGTGGTGAGAAATAGACCAAATACGACAACCGATGATGTTCAGTACAGTGGTTAGATGAGGCAAACCACCAAAACACAGCCCCATGTGCAATATTCATCAAAAGAATCTGATGGTGAATTTTTAGTTGTCCGGAGTAGGTGTGGCCCATTGCGGCTTCATTAGGCCTACCTCAACGATGATGGTGAAAGTATACTGCAGCCAGCTCAATTAACTGATCAAAAACTTGCAAAAACAGCCTAGATTTGGTCAACTGATCAACTTCTGTTCTATTGCACGACAACGTTAGACCAAACACCGAGCAAACGACAGTGGTAAAACTACGGAAGTTGAAATTGGAAATTTTCAATCATCCACCATGTTTATCAGGTCTTGCTCTCACTGATTACTATTTCTTCCTGAATTTAAGTTAAAATGTTTCATTGGAAAACAACTTAACAACGTCAGTGCTGTAAAACAGGCCTAGCAAATTTTCCTTGGCCCTCGATTACCGGGCTTTTACACCACCGGACTAGACAAGCTACCGCTGAAATGGCTAACGTGTTTTGACAATATGAGTGCATACTTTGATGAGTAAAACTATTACTTGTATTTATAAAAAACAGACAAAATTTGCTCTTTTCCTATAAATTTCATACTTTTCGACCTAATATCTAAGACTGCTGTTCGCAACTCTGGAGATATTGACTGGAGTTTAAAAACAAAGAACCTGTGAATTAATTGCCGCTCTACCTGTAATGAATATTCGGACAGGCGACACATCATCCTCCCACGCCTGTATACAAGAATCCGCGCAGTCCTTCCCAAACAGGAAATACCGGCCGCTTATCGGTTAAGATCTCTCATAAATGCAGCTTGTTCTGTGGTATAGGGACGCTCGCCGATCGTTTTTACGGAACTCACTCTTCCCGTTTTACCTTACGGTTCTCTCTCAAGCCCAGCCTTATGCTTTTATCCCACAGTGCTATGTGGATGTTGGTTGGGCCCGAGAGAGAGTCCGTAAGGCACAACGGGATGAATGAGTTCCGTAAAAAAATGACCGATAAGCATCCCTTTACCACTGTACATTCCCTATCGGAACCGACAAGACGACGAGTTTGTGGCTCAATGATTAGAGGCGTTGGATTTTTAACCAACAGGTCGCGCAATCAAGCCGTAGGTGTTCCACATTTCCCGGTTGGGTATGACTGGCTGACGGCAGCTAATAAGCCAGAAATGTCCATCACAGCCTCCCTCGTCTTTGTCGGCAATAACATGGAGCTTGCTCTGTCATCGATTCCAGCTTTGGAGACGGATTTCTATTCTATTTTGGAAGGCAAGAAAAGCCCCATACGTAGTTTCACTATTCTGCAAGTTTCTCCCTTCCCTATTCATAAAAGTAGTTGGAAATGGATTATTCATCCTTAACTGCTTATCGCCCGGACGCTGCGTTTCGTAGCATACTATCTCGTTAGAATAAAACACATCCTAAACCTTTTTTTACTGTAAGATAAACTGTCAACTTTCAGCTAACTTGAGAGCGCCAGTACTACTCATTACTGTTGTTACTTTTCCAAATGAAGAAGGAACCCACCTACTCACGGCTCGCCTAAATGCAAACATCCCTCTCTATGTTCGTTAGACCTCATGCCATATTCCTCCAATTCATCATGCAGCTGGTTTGCCCTTGACACATTGTACGCTATCATTTCCGGCTGAAGTTGACATACAGGTTATTTTGAAAGGCATTTTGCTGGACCTTGGTAATTTCTTTTGGCCATTTACTCATTTCAGTTTGCGGAACTTTTGCACCTCGTGCAAAGCCCATGAGACCGGAAGCACCTGCCAGTGTCCCAATCGTATTCGTTCAGTTATCAAAGCGGTCGGCGAAAAACAACGTGAGTGTAGCTGCTGGGTGCTTTTTCTCTTTACACCACTTTGAGGCTTAATCCAAAAATACCTCTTATTTGTCGACATTCAGTTCGCTTTGATAAAAAAACCAATGACTGCTTTCACACATCAGGGGACTTCAGTAATAGCTGCCGGAGACAAATAGAGTCCGCAGGGCTAGGGTTAAATTGGTCGCTTTCGTCGGAAAGTGCGCTAATTAAAACAGAAGCATTAGGATTCAGTCTATATAGAAGTAACTAGACTTCGCCATGCTAGGCTCTGAAAGGTATTTTAGGTTTCTGGTCCAAGGCTAATTACATTTATCCGCGGATGGTCGTATTCCCATGACCACAGAAACTGAACTTCGTCTAGACGTACGTGTAGACGTGTAGCGCGAGTAACGTTAAATTGGCTTTTTATCTCTATTTTACCAATATTACTATTTTTAGACACAAAACTGTGTACTGCAAATGGTTAAAAATACCCCTTTTAGCATGAAAGAGGTTCATTTACGTATTACCCCGTATCAAAATATCAAACCCCCCGGAAACTGCACATTCCAGGTTAGGCTCGAGAGGGTTTTATAATTTACCAACCAGAATCGATTTACAATTATTTTTTATGTGATGGTATTAAATAGAAATATATTAACCCTGTTTTGTTTATTAAGCCGGAAGAACGCCTAAGTGACCGTCGTATTAAACAACCACGGAGTTTTTTCATACCTTATTCAACGTCTTATCCGATATACAGCTTGTAATTACAAGAAATCGTGATTGACCGGGGAAATATTTTAATTAGTATTTGCCATTATTTACTAAAAAAGCCATCCGAATCACTTTTGTCATAGCAAATTCTAACTATTAATTTGATTTAAAGTGGCACAGTCTTAAAAAGTGCTGTCATCTCGACAACAGACACCTCGCAATAAACACTGAAAGCGATGTAGTGTAAATAAATTCTTAGATAACTTGGTATAACAGTTGACGATCCCACCCCAAACCTTTTGGTTTCTTACTTCTACTTCGACCTGACCACATTTATTGGCTGCCTGCGAAATCAGGCCTGACGATATCCCATCAACAGTGATTTGTTAGTTGCTTTTGCATTTTCTATTGGTTTGCTGATATTTATGAGCGAATTCTCCCTACACTGTCTAATGCATTATGCAGGAAGGATTCACGTTCTGTCTTTTGCGCAAACAGGCATGTAAATCGCTTTAATAATCAGAGGCAGAGTGATCACCATTGGAAGTGGCCTACTTATTTAATCGAGCTCGCACTAGGGACTCTTAGTCCTGGCCACATATCGGTTTCCAAAATTTACGCTGAATTAAAAATATAATGCCTAAAATTGAGATTTTTCTGCAAAGTTGGTTCTGACGCAAAATCGTCACTATGTGCAGAAGGAACTGTAGTTTGTGAGTAAACAGACAATCCGGTAGAAAACGTTACTGAAATGAGCTGATCTACACTAAGGATCGACAAACATCTCCGACTCAAAATAATTCATATAATATTCATGAAATTTCATGTATGAATTCTTTCGAGTGTCTCTGAATCCGCCTCGTTGCATCAAGTTCTGGATAAAATCGCCGGTTAACATTACATTTGGTGGAAAAATAAAGCATTTTCGATTTATTTTGTAGAAAGTTAATTTTTCTTCAAAAGTCCTACGGGATGCAACTTTTTATTCATGAAACGCCCAAAATTATGCAAACTGTCGAGACGTTCGTTGGTTTTTAATATAACCTATTATTCGCGTATCTAGTAAGGTTGTTTATAGCGTATAAGACATGATCAATATGTACTGTATCACTTTTGAATACCAGACGGCTTTTTTATAGTCACATGTATCCAAAGGGATTACTGAAATCGCAGACCATTGCAATACACAGCTAGGTTGCTGAATTCGTCTTGTTTTTCTCCAGGTGCAAAACCTAAAGTAGTCTTAACGTTCTACAATACGATTATGAGTTACAACTCACTGTTGAATCTTTTCAGGGGAATATGGTACTAGTTAAACTCGTACAACACGTCATACATTGCCCAAAAACCATTCATCTCTGCAGCTCAAAGTAACGTTGCCTCTGGATTGTTTGTTTATAAATATGAATTGTCGACATCGCGTGGTAAAAAATTTCCAACTAAAATGACCACAGTACTAAGAGTAATAAATTATGTACCTTCAGAAAGATTTGAGTTTTCAAACAGGACACGTTCCGTATGCGCAAAAACAGCTTGTTTACTTGCATTCCACAAACAATTGTGTCGGTTTTGAAGTGAGCAAGGGTTTCTTTTATAAACTTCGGTCAGTTAATTTAATGCAGTTTATAGAAGAACGCCAGTCAACGTGCAGGTCTGTCTGCAATGCTTTGTAGCACTCTGCACTATCTAGTTTTGTGTGAACTAGCCCCTTCTCTTATCGGTCAAAACAATAAATAACACTGATACACCCAAAATTCATTCTGACCCAGCTGTGAAAAACTCGTCAAACTCGGTGGGATTCGAGCCCACGACAGCAAGCAGAAGGCATGGGTACAGCCAACACTCTAACCACCTGAGCTAAGAGCTCCTACCGGGACCGTGAGTTTAATCACATTTGAACAAATTTACCCGCCCAACCTGGTCAACGTATCGAATCCACCTAATCTGATGCAGTAGGCTGACTACCCGGACAGGATTTTCTAGGTAATCAGTCTAGAATCTACCAGGTGACTGTCATGCTCACTTATTTAATAGGTGTTTCGCAGATTTTAAGTGATTTATTTTTGTCTGGTAGTGATATGGCGGATTCTAGATTAACTGCTCGCGAAATTCTGCCTTGGCAGTCATCTTTATGCATCAGATTTAGTGTACCTCATGCGTTACAGTAGGCTCCGTAGGTAATTTAGCCAAAATGTGATTAAAGTCGTGGCTCTCAGTGGGCCTTTTAATATTATTGGCTAGAGCGTTAACCGTACTCAAGCCTCCCCCTTGCTGTCGTGGGTTAAAATCCCGCCGAGGCGCCGCGTTTTTCACAGCTGGGTTAAAATAAATTAGTGAACGTCCGCCAAGGCATTCAATACCCAAAACCTCTATGTTTATTACTTCTATAATGATGCAATAGGTTCACCACAGAGCGCATAATTGCGCTTATGTTAGTATCGAAAATGTATAGAGGAAAACAGTAGCACCTTTACCCAGAATAGGATTTAGCCGCGTGGTTGAAGGTGTCAGTCAGAAGTTAGCGTACCACTGTCTGTAAATTAATTTGGGTTTCGTTCGACGGTAAACGGGACTGGAGAAACGCTTGAATGAATTTCTCTCTTTACTCAAAATTTTAATTAACGTTTTATGAGGCTCGGCGCACCCTACACAATTAACTGTTTTTTAATCACTCAGACGAGGGCTGCAGCTTCCTGCTGTTTATTCGACCTATCAAAAGGCCGGCGTCGGCAAATTAGATCGTCCACGGTTTCATTGAAAAGGACTTTTAAAAAAACGGCACTAGCAGTGAAAGCATACTTCTAGTCCGAAGTGCATTATTTACTTCTGTAGATTTCCCTATTCGCACCCTTAACATATAATTTATATTACTGTACCCAAGAAGATATGTCTTTCTCGGGTATCTTTCCTTCAGGTTGTTTGGGCTTGAGTTAATTCATCCCGACGTTATTCTTCTCCTATTTTCCTTTTTATTTTTGTTTTCCTCAAATTGTCCTTTGCAGGTCTTATTTGCGAAATGACGCAGTCATGCTGGAATCGATTATCGAACCTCATAACTACAGTTGCCGCGCTCCCTACCATTGATAATGTATCCGATCTCAACCGATATGACGACGAACCCACGACCCAGTGATTTGGGTGTCAAACTTCTAACCACTGGGGAGTGGAATTGAGTCTCAGGGATTCTATGTGACTGGTTTATCAGCGTTAATGAGCCAGAAATGGCCATTCCAGTCTCTTTTGTCTTCGTCAGTAGTCTATTTCTGCATCTACTGCTGTTAGATTGCTTTCTGTGTATTATTAACGCAGGCTCTTTAGTTTACCTATGCCCGATGCAAAAAGAAAAAGATGATCAATTAAGTAGGGCGACAGAATAGGAATTCTCCCTCGTAACACTGGCGGTCTTCCACCAAATGATAGGAAGATTAAGGTTGGGGCTAGATTTAGGCGTGGGGTGGGAGTCACGTTAGGGGTTAGGTTAAAGCTTGGGTTAGGCTCAGTGTTGGCATTGGAATAAAGACGCGGGAATAGCTACTGTTCATACTACAGGAGAAGGGTTTCCTATTGCTTGTCTCACCGCTGGTTTTTTCTGCGTATTTGGCATCCGCTTTGCTTGTGCTAAAAGTGTTACAGTATGAGACACAGCTTTGCTTGGTTAGACCTCAACGACGGTTTTAAATCCCTATCAAAGAGGGGTCCTCCCAAAATGATTATGTTGCCTGTTGGCTTGTTTGTGTGTTCCTACTCCAGTAGCGCATTTTTTCAAAAAATTACTCTCCCCTTGAATGTAGCCCCTCGCTTTCAGTTTTGTTGATATTCTGTTTTTTGAACCTCCTTTCCTTATACAGCCTCTTTAAGCGAACGTATCTTTCGCCGTGGCCCTGAAAAAGGACTTTGTCCAACACTATTATTAAAAAGAGTTTCTACACAAACATGACGAAGCTCTCGGTAGAGAGTGCGATCTTGCTTTTTGTTTTTATTCTATTCGCTGGTAGGATAAAATGTGAATATGTTTAGGATTTACATTCGAAGCTCATATTTTAGGGCCTTTTTCTCGAACATTGGGTTGGACAAGAGTCTGTGGATGGAGCACATTCTTTCTGTTATTTCAACGACTTTTCTGGTTCACACAAACACTTAACGAGGTGCGCTATTGATCCTCCAATTTGCAAAAGTAGACTTCAGTAGAAGAAACCTTTCCACACCAGGATCACGGCCATTTGGTGAGAGGTGACAGCTGCCGGAGGCAGCCAATTACCCGGCTTGCAACAAAAAATCTCAGCGCTGGGATGTCTACAAGGGGCCAGTTTAATAGCCTGGGTTAGGGCATGGGATAAGATACCCCAAATTGTGAATGGCCTTGTGCTAAGTTCCAGGAAGAGTTGGAGTTAGTTTTAGGGCTGGAGCTGGTGTTAGGACAGGGAAATCGGACACCGCCTAGGCAATTAGCGCACGACTACCTGTTGTACAGATACGTACTTATTCCCGTATCCGACCCAAAATGGACTCACTACGGTTGCATTGTTTTGCTTGCCCTTCACGCAGGGGACTAAAGGAAAATCATTAGGTTGGATATTTGCAGCATGCCTGCAATGGTTGTCCACTAATAGGTCCCCAGCGACACGTGCAGATCACCTGCACTGTTTAATTGCTGACCAAACTCTCTCTCTCTGCCTGGACATAACTTGCCCTACGTTGGCCCAGCATGAGCTATGAGTGCCCGCCCTTAATGCACGGCGACTGCAAAATAGAGACCCCTTCAGCGTAATCCAGCGCTTGTAAGTTAGCCCCTACTCTTTGGAGCGCGGCCTGATTTCCGTCGCTCGATGGAAACATGGCTTTTGATCGTTTATGGGTCCTAGACTCAAGGACTTCCTGACTAAAATATGTTTTCGGCAAGGCTAGGGGAGTTTTGAACAGGCGTGTTGATGCGACCTCCCCTCCTCAATTAGTCGTATCCCAAACCGAGGCCACAGGCGGCAAGCCAGGCTGGGTTGGTCAGCGAGTCAACGTCGCCCTGTCAAGTCACATGCGCACGCCTTGTCGACCGCGGAAGGAAATATTTCCCCAATTGACACAGAGAGAGAGAGCATGCGGACATTCTTATGGTCAGGTCTGATGTTAGCATTTATTCAGCGTCAAAGAGCAGTCGATTTACAAGATACTTTCGAAGATTTAAGCCTAAACAATTGCAAAATCGCTAGATACCAACAACGCTTTTTGTGGACCTGAGAAAATTTATTTTTTTGATGTTGAACATAAAAATTTACGTAGGTAAAACGCAAAAACTCAGGCACGTTTTTGGCCCTTTTTGCCATGCGATAGCCGCATTCCATGAGTTATATTAATTACATTCAACCGTTGTCAGAAACGCCTGCTAACCTGACTGACGTTGGGTCTTTGGGGCTTCTTCTTTTACAGGTAGACTATCTTCTCTGAACGGTCCAGGCAATGAGTCGCAGAAAGCCTCCGAGTACGTCGACCCTTTGATCTTTATTATTTGATGAGCTTATAAGTACGTCTAGTAGACAGCTTGATGCTAAAATCGTAGTAAACTTAGCTTCAAAATAAGGTAGATGACATATTTTAAAGTACATCCTATTATTTGGTTACTCTCCTCGGTTCTTCCTTACATTTTTCACTGACTGCACGACGCCGGCATGTACTTTGGGGAGTTTGTTTACGGACTATTACCGATCCCCAAGGAGATGAGACTATGGTACTTATACAATACGCGACCGATCTCATGAAATGTTGGCCAAAATTCTAGAATGCGTTTCCGATTAGAATAGATTACTTAAGTGGGGTTGTTATACTGATTATCATGCAGCATAATCCTATAGCATTTCGGACTCGGCAGGATGTCGGATTTTGAATGCACTTCTTCTTGACCTCCTGCAGAAGCCACACTCGATAAAACACGACTACGAAAGTAGCATGCATTTTGCCTATTTATTTTCGATGGTCTTATAAATTAAAATATATTTTATAGAGGTGTATAAAAATATGCTATCTTTTGCTCCTTTTGTAGGAAAACACATTGTCTTCATATTTTATGCCCGAAGAAAGTGTATCTTTTGGTTTTAAAAAAGTTTCTAATTATGGGATATTTAAGACCGTACGATGTCAATACATGCAAGACCTCACATGTGCATTTACTAATGCTCATCATGAAATATACACCACAGTCCGGATCCATTGCAAAATTTTATGAATGCTATGTGGTATCCTCATAAAGGCATAGAGGAATATATAATTTTCCTTACGCGGAAAATATGCACCTTGTAGACTGAAACTGCTAAACGCTGATGCAATGGCATATGAGGCTGGAAATTATTCGGAATTAGGGAACTTTTTAAACCTAAATATACACTTTCGGACATCCAATATGAAGACGATGTGTTTTCCTACCAAAAGAGCAAAAGATAGCATATTTTTGTACATCTTCTCTATAAGATATATTTTAATTTATAAGACCATCGAAAATAAATAGGCAAAATGCATGCTACTTAAGTAGTCATGTTTTGCCAAATGTGGCTTCTGTAGGAGGTCAAAAAATACATTCGAAATCCGATATCCTGCCGAATCCGAAATATTATAGGGTTATGCTGCATAGCAATCAACATAATAACTCCACTTAAGTAATTCATCCTAATCGGAAACGCATTCCCGGATTTTGGCCAACATTTCATGAGATCGGTCACGCACTGTAATTACTTAAAGTGGTTGTGGCCGGCTCCATTTGGTGGATATTATTTGACCGCGTCAAGCATGGCTTGTATCTGTCGTGCCCTTGTTACATCCTTCTCGACGCAGACAACTGATAGGAGGCGCCAGCACAGAAATCTTGGACGGATGGCAAAGAATGCGCACAAACTACCTGGGGTCGTATTTCCTGAGAGAGAGAGAGAGAGAATTATAACCCCTCATGGCGTCGTTTCAGGAATTCTGGACTGTCTCTTTTAAGACCTTGTCAGTGACTGACATTTAGGACACTATCAGGATCCAAACGAGACAGTACTGCTCAGCAATGCAGCCTTTGACTGGCTGATTTGCTTTTCCAGACATGGTCAGTGGGTATCACTTCTCTGCAGGACCGAAAAGGGGCATAAAGTCCGCTCTTAGACAATGATAGGAGTTCGCTGCTGAAATCTTTGTCAGAGTGACACATGGTAGCATCTAGGATAAAGCACTTGAGCTTTCTAGGCCACTAGGCCGATTGACCGGTTTCCTGGACATTGGGTGGTCGTTGTCGCGCATAGATGAAAATTCTGCGCATAGGAGCTTTGAGTGCGGGTCGACTGCTTCAAATTTTGCCCAATTTTGCCCAAAAGCATGACTTTTGAATTTGTCAGAAATATGAGCGAAACGCGCTAAACTCAACATATTTGCAAAGACACCATAAGATTTTGATGTAAATATTTAGTTTCTGCATCAAGCCTTTAGAAGATGAACTATTAACTAAGATGCTTTTACCAACTTTATATGTCGTCAATCTTAAAACCTCATTACCGACCAACCTCCTTGAAAGCCGCATTTCAAACAATGGTGATTTTTACAAACACTGTGCAAATCTGTTCCTGAAGGAATATAACACCAATGGCTTCCGTTTTTGAATGAGGGTAAGATAAAGCTGTACACTTACAGGCTCTCGAACAAACCCAATCCAGTAGGTTTCCTGGCGAAGTGGATACTTGAATGTAGGCAATTTTTAGGACAATTACTGGTCGAGAAATACTCTTAACCTCTTCTCTCTCCCGTCGCTTTTGGGAACTTCCGGCTGACTGAGTGTCCCTTTTGCGTCTGTCTCGTCCGCTTTTACAAGTGATTAACTTACTATCGCCTGCTCCCTCTCCTTACTTCCATTTTTACTTAAGTGATGATGAAAGTGCTCCCCAGTCAGCAAACCCGCAAAGCAATGAAACTTCACCTACTGACAGGATGGTTCCATCTGATGGGGCTGAGGAGGTGGTTGCCAAGCGGGACTGGAATGAACGGAGCCGTTCGCGTGCGCCCCATCTCTCCCGAGCTCTTACAACTATCGTAGGCCACTCACCACGTTTCACCGTTAAACCGGCGGTATACTCTGGTCCCGAGGCCAGAACTATCACGCTCCAGACTCCTCTAGGTGACAGTCTGCTCTCAGCCCCTGACCCTTACCCCTTGCCCTATCGGCCCTACGTCCGCAAACACATCGACAGCACAGGCACCTTCCATTGGGTTCCAAGCACGCCAATGAGCAGGGTCAAACTTGTAAGCATAGTCCGACTGGTGACAGTGGTACCATTGCTGGTCACATCTGCTTAACTAATTTGGCCTTATGGCTATCAAGTTTTGTTCTGGCATATTTTTGCATGAAAATCAGGGTGGTTTTACTTAGTTATGACTTATTATGATTGCTTATGATAAGTACAGTCCAGTCTCATCATGCACGGACGATGGGCATGTGGATTTAAACTGCTGTTGTTCAGTTGGTTATGGCGGTTCTAAAAGTCGGCACCTGAAACTCCTGTTTCAACAGGTCGTTACCCTCTTCATGAAATGAACCTGAGATTTCCGACTGACAAACAAACGAAAGCTGGCAATAGTGCATGATCGCTGTACGTCGCATGTCATAAATACGAACCTATGATTGCTGCATCAAACAAATGGTACAATGTGGAATTCTGTGAACGCCAATGTCATTGTTTTTTTTCATTTGTGGTAAGGCAAAAATGCAATGGTAGAAAGAAATAAAGGGAAGATGTGGTATGGTAGCCCCATCTAATGGACACAATACTGTTGGGGTTGGAGTTAAGGGTCAGGCCTAAGGGTTAGGGGTTATGGTTAGGGATAAGGGTTGTGGTTAGTGGCTAGGGTTATGGTTTAGGGATTAAAACAACTATTTCTGAACCATTCAAAGTACGACCGCACATTCTCAATAGCTTTTCTTTGCATACTACCACTTGACCTTGTCGACTGTGCATTCCCCGGCCCCACCGGTAAATACTTCTATTACAAACGGTACCGCATCAGAGGTGACTGGGGTTTGTTTACTCCAGGTGGGGCTACATATCCACATCCGGCAAGATTAAAAAATATGCTACTTCAGACGACTTTAGTAAAGATACCTGTAACGTTTCAAGGAGTCCACGCATTTTCCATATTGATGTCGATTACTTTTGCAACCAGAGGGCATATCGAGTAGACAGGTTCGGAGGACTTCACTACACGTGAAGGCAGAGAAAATGTCCATTCATCCAGGGTGCTCCCCCCAATAGCACCTAACACATATGCTCCAGGCAGGCGTCCAAGCAGAAGTTGCGATCACCAGCCAGCGGTCGGCCATGAATAGGTCAAAGCAGATAACGAATAGGCAGATTAGAGTTCGTTCGTCGGCCACGGCTATAATGCGACACAGACAAAGAAGCAAAACGAGTCAAAGCCAGCAGGAATACCAACCTCATCAATCAGATGATTGAGATGACTGAGTGTCCATAGCGTCAGCACAGATCTATTACGGTCCACGATCTCGCCTCTTCTTCTACTTCTTCCTCTTCTATTTTGTCTCCTTTTGGGGGACGATGGATGCGATATATATATATATAGTGAGTGACCGATCTCATGAAATGTTGGTTGAAATTCTGAAATGCCTTTTAGATCAGGAGGGTTTACTTGGGCGCGGTAACATAATCCTATAATATTTCGGACTAGGCAGGATGTTAGCGTTTGAATTCACTGCCTTTTAACCTCCTGTAGAACCCGAGTCCGGTAATAATTTCCAATTTATGTAGCAGGCATTTTTTGCGGTTGATTTTCGATGGTCATACAAATTCAAATATAATTTATTGAAACTGCCAATAAAAATATGGCTTCTTTTAGTCGTTTGATGGAAAGTCACGCTGTCTTGTAAGTTCATACTCTTAGAAGCTGTCAAATAAGGCGTTAAAAAGGTTTTTAATTATGCGAATATTTAAGACCGTGTAATGTCTATTGATGCAGCATCCTACCTGTAAGTTTATCACTGTTCCTCATAAAATGTACAACATGGACCGCATCCGTAGCAAAATCTTAGGGTATCTTTATAGTATCTTCTTAAAGAATATGCGATTTTGTTTACGGGGAACGCATACGTCTTATAGACGGAAATCACTATGTAGTAATGCAACGACTGATCAGGCTTTGAATTATTTGGGGATAAGAAAACTTTTTAAAACCTAATTATATTCCTTCTTCGGTTATATAGTATAAATACGGCGTGGTTCTCTATCAAACGACCAAAGGAGACATTTCATTCGTAGTTTTTATGAAATATATTTGAATTTGTAAGACCATTGAAAATCAATGAAAAAATTCATGCTACATAAGTGGTAAATTTTTACCGAACTCGGTTTCTAGAGGAGGTTAAAAGGCAGTGAATTCAAACGCTAACATCCTGCCAAGTCCAAAATATTATAGGATTATGTTGCAAGATAATCAGTACTACAACCGCGCTCAATTAAACCCTCCCAATTGAAAAGGCATTTCAGAATTTCAGTTTACATTTCATGAGATCGGTCACTCACTGTATAGTCCCAATCCTTATTTTAAATGCCCGCATAAAGACGTCATTCGACAACAGCCATCTAGCGTCAACAAGTATCTGGCTTTGAACATTGCCAATTGTAACGACCGACCTCGTAGATGGTTCAGTGGCCATTTCCTCACCTGTATCTCTGTTGGGTGTCTGAGGTGACATGTAAGACGTTCAACTGACCAACTCCAGTTCAAATCTAAGCTATTCCGTGTCTGGAGTTTTTGCGACTAGCTGGTGGCCGCTAATGGAACAGAAGTGGCCATCAGTAACAATTCTGGCTTATTATAGCTTATATCGATCAGACGCAATCAGGATATTTTAGAGGCACTGACAGGAGTGCTTAACCGGGATGTCGATTATCCTTTTTTTCTCTTCCTGATAATGCGAGTGTTTTAAGCTTCTTCTAATTTGCTTGCGGTCTACTTTCATTTGAAAAGAACGAAGTACTTCCACTGAATCTGCCGACCTTAAAAACCATAAAATTTTTTGGTAGAATCACGCAGTTAGGTTGGTAGATGGCAAGGTTTGAATATGTAAGGTCGCGGAGAATATAGAGCGCAGGTGGGGTGTTGATAGTAGTTCTACTAACAGGACGAATGGAAACGGCAATTAGTGGAATCTGCAGAAGGCATGGATAAAACTCGAACTTCCGTCATATGTTTGTTTGAGTACTCCAACGAGATACCGGATCAGACAGGGTAATTTAGATGTGAATAAGGTGCGTGTGAATAGGTGGAAAGCAGGTAATCCAAAGTTATTGGTCAAAGAATGCCGGACTGGGTAGGACGGTATACGCAGATAATATTTATCCAAACCCGATCAAAAACCCCTTCCTAACCCTCATATTTCATCTAGCCTTAATTTCGACCCTAAAACTAATCATTTTCTTGCGTTTGGCTAGATAAACTTGGTAACGTTAGGCGTATACATCAGACTGTAGCTCGTCAAGCGTTGTTAATTGGATTAACGCTGGTAGGAGTTGTACCTGTACTCCCTTTTCTCCATCTGCATATACCTGCCACCAGTCTAGCTAAAGATGCTTCCTGATTTAGACACCGGCTGAGGCTGCGAGGTGTCGGTTCAGGGACCACTACCTGCTGTGTATTGTCGGTCCAGTTGCCGGAGGGGGTTTGAATCTCAGGAGCTTTGTGTATCCCCTGCGTTTCTACTGGATGGAACCACGCGACATTGTCATCCTCGGAGACCTCAGCGTCGTCACAGAAGCCGAATGGGAGAAGATCAACAACTTGCCAAATATTACCCTTGTCCAGGTGGGTCAGGGCCCTGTGGCCTACCTACTTTTTATTCTGACGGCAGTACGGCACGAATACTATACGAGGGCATTGATTGTGATTAATATTTTTTTTGTAGGGCAGCCCCTGTAGTCTGAGCAATCTTAATGCAGTGCGACTCAGCCAGTGCGCAGCCTGTACCATTCTGGGTGAATCAGTGTGCACGGACGGTGACGACCAGTGTCTTCAGGACAAGAACACCCTCTTCTGTGCAATGACTATTCGCTCGCTACTACGAAAATCACCCAGGCTCGTTGATGTAACTACAGAATTGCGTAAGTCAATCAGCTGACTTTTTTGTTTAAAGCGCAGTTATCTGTGCTGCTGTGGTAAATGACACAGCATAGAAATGCATAGGTCGAACGAGACCAAGATGCGGCGCACCTGAAGTTTGTAGAACTGCTCTCTCCCTTCGATCAAATCCAAAATTTTCCACTGACAAGACTTGGCAACAAGGACAGGAGGTGGACAGGAAGTGCCCATAATTACAAGCCAAAATACGCCTGTTTTTTTTTCCTGGCTGGCAAAACTAGAATATACAGACAACTTCAGTGGGCGGGGGCAGTCTCACCAGCCCTCGGTTCTTTGATAGGATTGTTTAGAGCCGCAACATTTGCGTTTTGCACAACTCAGTGCGACTCTAGATTGCAGTTCGGCGGCAAATGCGGTCAGAGACGAATGACCACGTCAAAGAAAAAGGCATACAATGTGATCCAGTCAATCGAGGTAACTGTCCTTCGGTCAAAACAAATCCAAGAAGTATCAACAACGGCACTGATAATGCTTCGCCGTCTTACGACCACGGCTGCTATGGCAATAACTCCACGCAGGTGCCTCCCCTGTAGGGGGTCCTCAGCCGGACAGCCAGCCATTAGATCTTAAAAAGGGATATCGGTGCCTTCCGTGCCTTTTGCTTTCTCTGCCCTCCTGATTCGTTTGCAGTACTTTGCGTTGGCTTGTTGGAGCTTTTGACGATGGACTGTCCCCAGATAGGGCGAGAGATAAAGATAGGGCGACGTCGTGCATGAACAAACTTCCGTAGCTGTTTATGCGTCCATCTAATCCACCACATCACCCTCTCGGAAATCGAATGAGGTTTGGGGAAGTCTCATTAAAACCCCCTCCCCTAACGTCGACTCGTCGGATATTTCCTGCTCAGATCTAAGTCCCGCCGATTTCACTGATCCCGTTAGATGACCCGCAGCATCCTGTATCGTCCCTTATCTTCACACGCGATAGTCAGTCGGGCGACAAATTCTGAAACTTCGTCTCACTTGCAGGAAAGCCCGAGAGAATTACGTTTGGTTGCCATTAGCTGACTGGTCGCACAAAGACAATTGAATTTGAAGAAAGCTGTCCTTAGTGGAATGATTATGATGATGATGATGATGATGATGATGATGATGATGATGATGATGATGATGATGATGATGATGATGATGATGATGATGATGATGATGATGATGATGATGATGATGATGATGATGATGATGATGATGATGATGATGATGATGATGATGATGATGATATCACTGGAGCAATAAGGTTATTGGCCCGACATTTCGGATTTTCACTCGAACACATCACCAGACATGGTCAAAACACCCAACAGAACACTTGAAAAGATCCAATTTTCCATCTACTATGTATGAGTTGGCCTTCATGCCCCGAAATGGGGTCAAGAACTACTGGACCTGGAAGATCGTGGTCGTTCACCGTTTTCCGTTCAGAAAAGTCATACGGAACAAGGAAAACTGACGTCTGGAAGTAATGGAAATATAAGCCACCTTCGCCAAATCGTCCGACGTAGATCCACGTATCACATGCGTATGTACGGAGTCTCTGGGCAATAGGAAGGCGAAAACTCGAAGGTCAGGTACTTAGTGTAGTCTTATTCAGGCTTGTGGCTTTACTGGAGAACTGTTAACTGTTTGGCCACCTAAGAGTCCCCACAATTGCAGGGAAATGCCTCTTGATAAGTCGAGCGTAGGTGTCTATTTGGCAAGGCCCATAGTAGTCCTCTACCCCATTGTCGGAACGAACAACTAATATAAGTAGCGGACGCACAAGAGATGCAGAATCTACGGGATGTATTTACTACACACCCACATGCCTGCTAAAACCAGAAAATCAATGAACGCATTTGAGTTCTTCTCACGGACTCCTAGACTGTTCTGTTGAACATAGGCTGCGTTCTGAGGCGGAAAGTTAACAATTGGGGAATTTCACTGATCCACCTAGAACCAGGTAAAATATGTGTCGATGAGCCCACTGATTTCGGGGCGCAGTCAGAGCCGTCTTGCAACGACTAGAGTTTTCCAAAGACCAGAGGCCAAAATCATAGACTGTGTATGTAGATTATGCTTTTGTCAATGATTGCTTGAATCAAAGAGAAGTCGTTGCACCTCATCGCCCCGTTTGGATTTTGTTATATTCACACAGAGACGACCAAGGTGGTTTGGAGGACAAACTTTCATTGAGGAAAACCGGCGTCATGCCTTGGCCTATGCATGGGCGTCTTTTATTGCCTTACCTAGTTTCTAGAATTTCCTCGCGCGCGCTTTGGTGCGCACGTATTGACCGGGTGCACGCGTATAAAGAGCACAGAGGCTTCCAGAATAATCGACCACCTCCTGATTGACCGTCTGTGTAAGCCATTGGAGTTTATGGCTGAGTACTAAATTCTGGATGGCTGGTTGTGTTTCCGCCTACGGGGGACTCCTTGTAACAGATTTGTTGCTTAACGCCTCTAACACTGCTCCAGAAAGTACACTTGATCTGGTTAACAAAAACGAATATCCAGACCGAGTTATTTTCGGAAGTGAAGCCAAGCAAGCCAGAAAGCCTACTGAAGTCCGTACAAAAGAGAGTTTTCTTCATATAGATGCTATTTCACGGTGATTTTACGGGAAAGGGAAAATAGACTTGATTAAATAAAACCATCTTCTCGATTGGTTCAGTAAATATGGTACAAGCCTTCTTCTCAATACAAGAATAAGCGGCCTTTCCTGACAAACTTTATGTGCATATCCTTCTTGCCTGTGGAACAGAATTTGTTTGTTTAACGAGTCAGCGTTCGATAAGAAAAGAGGAATCTATGTCAGCATAGTTTGAGATGGACGTACATAAGCACTATCTTTGCATTTATAGTGAATGTTAGTCACCATGTAAACCCCGGAGCATCCTTCTATAACGTTTACTGGATCCCAAAATGTACCCAAAACCGCTTCAATAGTAGCCTTTTGATAGAGGCGAAGGCGACAGCAGTAACACCGGACATGTTGGTTATCTGAGCACAGAAGAGTTTGGGACGAGCTTCCCAGCTATCATAATCAAAAGCTAATTAATCCGTCTTCGCATGCGCTTAGTATCGATGCTTTCGTGATGTCGGATTGTGTTCATCCCTTATCCCTTCCCCTCACATCAATTACTCCCTTTTCAAGCGACACACTGGCAATCTATTTATGATCGACCCAGAATCGACCACACATTATACATTTGTTGACTTGGAGGAAAATAAATGAAAACGTATGTACATTTATCAGTTTGCCGTCTGAGCTTGTACGTCTTTTGGCAAGCTGAGTTTTTAATTATCAAAATATTAAGACGGACATCTGAGATATGGGGGCGTGTGATGAATGCACAAAAATAGCCAGTTGTTGATCGTGCTCAACAGAGGACCATACAATTCAAACATTTTTCGTACTCTCTTCCATTTCTTCTTGAAATTTATGTGCAAAGCATCCCAACAGATATATCCGCCGACGTAGGGCTTATCCGACTACGTCGCTCCGACTTATTGAGAATCTTCATGGGTTTTTTGAAAGGCGTTTAAGAAACTTTTGGTATATGTGACACGGCAACAAAGATGCTGTCTTGAAAGTGCATGTGGCGGGGTGGGATGCAGCCTATTGTGACCGAACGGGATAGTCTACCTCTACCAGTGAAAGAGTAGGGCAACTTGTAATGAAGAAATGAGACCGTCTATCCCAAGCAACTGGTCACATTATATACGCGGGTTACCAAGATGGCTGGGAGAGATCTCAAATTGCCTGGAACTGGCCACCAAATAAAATACGCCGGTCTATTGAGTCGCATTGAGCGCGCCGAAATCTCGCAAACAAACTTAGATGGGACCCCGATGGGTCTTTAATAAAAATTATTTATTTATCTATACGGACAATTCCGGTGGCTTTAAACGAATTGCTGAAAGCTCAGTGGCTAAATATGGGCCAATTCCGAAATCCCACGTTAACTATGCTCATGCGTTGCCTACTTTTGTATGTTTGCCATATATCTGATGACGAAGTCATGGGCCATCCCTGAAAATCCAGGATATAAAGTTTTTGATTTTATAGGACTCGTGGTTCTCCATCTACATGTGCAAATGCGCAAATGAGGAAACTCGCGAAGGTTACTTTAAGTCCAAAATATAGTTTCATTTAAAAAGGATTCCGTAAGAGAAGTTGCAATACCGATCATCAAACAGCATAATTTCGAGGTAGTTAATGCACGTTAGCAAGTTGACTTCTGTATGAGCGTCTTTTCAGTCTCTAGGAATAAAAATCACTAAAAAGTCTACTTGCACAATGTCTGTTTTTAATTGGGTGGCAGCACTTGTGTAGGTCCGACGATACTCATGTTGTGGTTGTTGAGGTCTCAGTTGAACCTTACACTCGAAAAAGGGTTGCATTTCTGGCTTGGGAAAATTTTAGCCAACGGAGATTTAGAGATGCTAAAATGCATATTTCAGCAGCATGTGAGCCGCGCGTTTATTTATACCGCTTTCGACGTGCATAAAGTGATTCATGTCTATTGCGAAATTATGAGAGCATTACGTGACCATTCCCAAGTGGCATAAATAGACGCAAGCTTTTAGCTAGACGAAAAGGACATGATACGTAATTTAGGAACCCTTGAGATAAATGCGCTGCAGCTTATGTTTAACGTGACAAAGGGAATGATTTTTGTAAAACTAAAAGACACCCTTCGGCTGCGTAATTCCTTTTAACGGAATGCAAGGAACGGACTTGCCGCATTTTTGTCAAGAAAATGCGATTACGTTTACTGGGGCACCGAAAATCTATGAAATGAATGAGTATCGATCGTGTGGGTATTTTTACTAGTAGGACTGTTGAAGGCGGCTGGAAGGGAGATCACCCAAAATTCCTCGTTCTGGTGTGCGTAGTATCTTCAGATTATACCACGCGTTAGCCAGTATTACAGCCTCAGCTAAGTCATTCTTATTGATGGTTAGCACATTTTATAGTTTCAACCGATGCTTCGTGCGTTTCACAACCCACAGTCAATGCCTGATCTCATAAAATGTTGACTGAAATGCCAAAATGTGTTTCCTATTCGATAGGGTTACTTACGTGAGGTTGTAAGAGTGATTATCTTGCTACATAATTCTGAGATATTTTGGGCACGCCAGAATGTCGGCCTCTCAAATTATTTTTGCGGTTGCCTAGAAGACCCACACTTGGTTAAAATGACTACATAAGTAATATGCCCCCTCTTTATCGAGTTACGATACCCTTGTAAATTCAACTATATTTAAAAAACCTCCATAAAATACTATTTGTCGTGCTAATTTTGTATTTTGAAGTTGTATGTCTTCTTTAAATTTTTTATTTTAAGACAAAGTCTTTTTGGGTTTCAGAAGGTTTTCCAGCTCGATTTGACGTTAATAGCGTTTCTATGAGTATTAAATTTGGAGAAGACATGCGCTGATAGCAAATAAGTGCAATAACGAATACTTTTGTGCATGTTTTCTGCAAAATATTTTTGAATTTATTGGGCCATAGAATTCGATAGAAAAATCCATTTTACTTAAGTAGTCACCTTTTTACTAAGCGGTTTCTGTAGGTGGCTTAGAAGAATGTATTCAAATGCCAACACCCTGAAGTGTCTGAAATATCATTGGATTATGCTGTAAGTCGATCACTAACTCAAACCCACTTTAGTAAATCTTTCTAGTTAAAAACGCATTTCAGAGTTTCGGTTAACTTTTCATGACATGGGTATGCATTAGTGAGTGACTACTGATGTCCATATTTACTAGAATTTAACCGCATATTTATTGTTTTGCAGACTACGAGAAAAATGCTCACCACTTCAGCTCTTCCGAGTCACACAAGCTGGACTTCAAACTGCCGCTGCGTTTCCAGGAATCTTTTGCACGCGGTATTGTCTTTAGTAACACCCTCCTCTACAGTTCCATTAGTTCAGTAAGTGATCTGTTTATCTGTGAGAGAGCTACCCAGTTGACCTGTTTCCCTGTCTTGATGAGGAAAGGATGGTGAAACACTGCTTGAGCTGCTAATTATACTGGTGTCTTATGCATAGCACAAGACTGCCGCCTGTCTTCATGCCGGCGACCGCTCCTGTGGAACTTTTAGTCGCTTTTTTAAATCACTTAGTTCAGAGCTACGTAACATCGTATGGTGGTCCTACAAAATTGAATCCTGAATAGCGCTGCACTCCTAGTCATTTTACCGCCAATGCGGCTTCTGAGACGGCATGATTGGGTTGAAATCAAACACCCTCGCTGCACTGGCCTTTAGGTTCCTAGTCCGTCACAGAGCCAACAAAATGTCTGCGATGACTCCCCTATGGTTGTGTCTCACTGGGTTTGCAAGTTTAAAGATACAGAGGGAAAAATCTTGAAAATAACTCCTGGCTATAAGGGCAGCCGCGACCAAGGAGACTGTGGGCGTATGAAGACAGCCTCCAGTTTTCTTCCCGTAAAACTGTGGCGAGTTTCAAATAACCGGCTCTAGCATGCACTTGCAAAGTCGAACCTACATTCTGTGTTTCGCCCATTACACCTGGTAACTTGACTACTAACAGGTGTTCTCTAATTGCAATTTATCTGAAGGGACAGACAATAAACAGCATGGTGCATTTGAAAACACTTGTGAGATATGTTTATCGATAGGTCCTGGTGTCTGCACGGCGTGGTGACTTTCCGTTTGGCTTCCTGTCTCAATTTCCCTTATAAACTTACGATGTGACTGGCTGACAGCCATTTTTAGGCAAGAACTGGACACCGAATATTCTCTTTTCGTTGTCAGTAGTACCGTTCAACTCACGATTACTCATCACTCCGCAAAACCCCCTGATGTTCCTCGACTGGTCCTCAGGATAGACAATTATTTGCAAATTCTGCCTTAAAATCGGATTAGATCTATAAAATCAATTCACGAATGAAGTTGATCATTTCCGGACCCAAACCATAGAGCTTTAGCTCATTGCTCAGCTGACGGAGAGTTAAGCTAGTTACCAGCCTGTTTCGGGGTTGCATTCGCAAGATTTCCTGATTTGGACTTGCGTTGTGTCAGGCTGCTTACGTAACATAGGCCAGGAATATTGTTATGTACTTCTACCTTCGCCGCTAATCGCTTATGCTTATTCGCCGCGCGTGTGCAATTTACTTTGATATCGAAGTAAGCATTTTGGCATCAAGTAGGCCCAACTTGGCTATCAAAGTTTGCTGGATTAGGGGACTGAAGGGAAATTAAACACTTGTATCCACCTATATCCATTAAAGTGGCATTAGAGTGCTAGTTTTGACTCTAATTAGGATCTGGGTTAGGCTAAGGGCGGTCGTGAGTGTTTCTGACCGTGGAAACCACCAATAATAAACTCACTAAGGGCGCAAAGCTTTTTCTGCATTAAACCACGCCAATGATGCCCAGTAAGGTTCCGGACATCATAAAAAATCAACCTTGTTTAGAATTACAGATAATTTTGTTGCGCTCCACCTGAAATGTATTTTTATAAAAATCAAAAGCCACCCGGTGTTCTTTCATATTTGGCTGGGAAAGTATGAATGTGACCACTCAAAGGCAGGGAGGTCCTAAAATCCCTGCTGACTCTGCGAAGCACTTAACAGTGAGCACTTTAGATGGAATTCAGTCATCAGGACGTTTTCTGCTCTCTTGCATGCCTATTTGAGTCACCACGCCCAGTCTCTCCCTTTCAGATGTACTTTAGCTCCGCCATCCTCGACTTCTTCAGGGTTCTCTTTTTCGGTCCGGCGGTTGAGGAATTGGAGTCAACCACTGCACTCCAATATGGTAGGTGAGATGTAGAAAATAATTAAGTGCAGCCAAATTTTAGTAAGCAAGGTCGATACAGCCTGTAATCCGAATAGGAAGTAAACCAATAAACTGTGATGTATCACACCAAACCTACCTTGTTCATCCTGGACGCCAACCAGGAAACAACTCCTTTAACCTGATGTACATTGTTCACACACGAACGCACCTGAAATTCAGTCAAATACAGTCCAATCCCAGGTCTAAATAACCTCGACCCTCTACACGTCGAACATTAAGTCATACACTCTGTGATTGAGTCCATCGTCCTGCCGGTTGCGATCGGGGAAGTGGATTAACATGTCGGAAACGCCCACCGGTTTGCTCAGAGTGCGAAACATGCTCACTTGGTTTTCTTCATGAAACAGTGCTCTAGGACGATGCAGAGCAACAGTTAATGATGCCAACAAAGGCGAGGACGCCTGGGATGGCAATTTTATTTACTGATCATCGTCAATCGACCATGCTCTAAGACAGTTTTGAATAACCGAGAGCTGGAACTTGAAAGGTACTCTGAAATGTTAATTAAAAGCGCGAGCTCAACCGAAAGGACAATGGACCAGTAGCTCGATGATAATGCGTTTGATTTGGTGCTCAACGGCCAAACAGTCTGGGTTTTTGCCCGGAGTTATCCACACAAGGGATTGGGGAATGACTGGATGACAGCGGTTTTAAGCCAAAAACGGCTACTCCAGCCTCCCATGCCTTTGTTAACATTCCTTTTGCATACCTAGTTGTTGCTATGCGACTTCCCCCGGACCATTTACTAGAATTACTAGGCGGAACAGACTGAGTATGCTCTAACCAAATTGGCGAACGTCTCTTCCACGTCAAAACCTGCACCTGCTCACCTCTCTCGCCAACCAATCACACATGCGCACGCGTATCCAGCCAATTAGATTTGATGTCGGCATTCACTTTGACTCACCTAAAAATTCACATCCTGATTGGCCCACCAGCCGGTACGCGTCGTCGCGCTTCGATATAGGATAAAGACTTCTCACTGTGCTTCTTCTGAAAAGAGCTTGATCGGGGGATGCAGTGGTTAAGACTTTACCGTTAATTCAGCTACTGCGGCAAGCGTACGAAACCGTCATTGCTATAAATCGTTTTGTCGTGTAAGGGAAGCTTCGTCTACCGGTTTCTCCCAATTTTGTCCGCGTTATCTGATTATCAGTACCAGTATCAACGTATTTCAGGGAAAGTTGGTATGTACCTTTGAAATCCCTATTGGTTACATGCAGAGGACGTATATGGAGAAAATGGAAAGGAAGTAAAAGGAAAGAAATACAAGGGGAATAGCAAAAACTGTACAGATGAACACAGAATTTCATGCTTTAACATCACTTAAAGGCACATGAACTCGGTTTGTTGATTAAATGCAGCAGAAAGTTGAAGCACACTTTAATATTGGTAGTAGTATCGTCATAGCACTAAGTTGTCAACGTTGGCTATCAAGGTGGCTGTAGTCCGGCGTTATTGTGGTGCGCCCTCCAATGTTGATCTAGCCTCCGTTTAAAATGTCTACGGATCCCGACGTAACAACATCCTCAGGCAAAGCATTCCAAACTCCAACCACCCTGTTGGAGAAGAAGAACTTTCGTGTGTCTAGCCAGGCACCAGTCACACGTAGTTTGAGTGGATGGCCTCTCAGGTTAGTCGTAGCCGTCAAATCGAGGAACTCTCCTGATGCGAGGCAGCAGCCCTGATTGCGCACGATGCGGAAAGCCTGTATCAGGTCCCCAAGTAACTGTCTGTAGCTCAAAGGAATGAGATCAAGATTAGCTAATCGTGTTTCGTAGGGTAGTGACCACCGTCCAGATACAAGCTTCGTTGCTCGCCAATGAACTTTTTCGAGTATGCCGAGGTCTTTAGCGGTCCAGGGTCTCCATTCTTGGATAGCAAATTCTAGATGCGGGAACACAAAAGTTCGAAAGCCCTTGGCGAAGCCGTCTTCATCAAAGAATGAGAACGCCCGTTTGACGAGGTATATAATGGACATCGCCGACTTGGTTACCTTTGAGCATTGCAGCGAAGGCTTAAGCGAGGTTTTGATCCATACACCCAAGTCCTTCTGGGCGTCGACTTCTTGCAGTGGATTGCCTGTCAGACGGTAGACCGTGCGGT
>CACRXP010000081.1:1384542-1400009 GCA_902702965.1 Spirometra erinaceieuropaei
ATTTGGAAAGTGAAGAAAATTTGCCCCACAACACTTTTGTCCTTCAAAGTACTATAGTACTGCGATGTTTTCAGGCCGTTACCTTGATCAAGGGAACTGACAGCAGGGATTCCACCCACGCTGTTGAAAATTCTAACCGACAAAAAGTAGCCTAGTTGTTCACCCCTGTCGTCAGGAAGAGAGAAACGTTTTGATTGTTCCCAAGTTTTGAGGACATTCCAGCTTAATTTCGATGAAGTTCATACTAAGCCGAATATGTATGTTCATTCGACTTCGACGTTTCCCACATGAACATGCTATTTTTGGACCGGACTTTTTATTTACATATTTTATTCGCAATGTAACCATGAAGTGCTGGCCAGCATGACCTGATCGAGGTATTCTATTTAAAATGTGTTCGACGTAATTCACATGTTGTGATTAACAAGCCGAAGATATTGTTTTATCAGGTCTGCAGTGCGGTGACAGTTCAAAGACTCCCTATGCCGGCGTAAAAGTGACCATCACCAGTATGAACGAACCACCCTTCCGGAGTCTTTTTCAAAGACCAAGCAAGGTAGGTCAGAGAAGTGAGTTTTATTAAGGGGTAGACAGGCCCATTCAGCCAAGTAAGACCATTTATTACTGCTCGCCCTACTTGGGCATCTGAATAATTCTGAAATAATGCATATACAGTAGATGTGGTAACTCATGAAATGTCAACCAAAATTTCGAAATGCGTTCTCGTTTTGAAAAGATAAATTAAGTAGTGTTGTAAAACTAATCATAATGCAGCATAAACCTATAATGATCCAGTTACCTCACGGTATCGGCTTTCGAAAGAACTTATGTTCGGCTGCATGCAAGATCTATGCTCTGCAAAAAATGACTACTTAAGTAGTATGCAATTTCCTCATTGATTTTCGATGTTCTTGAAAATTCAATTATATTTCATGGAACATATGCATAAAAATATTCATTTTTTTACTTATTCGGTAGAAAAGCACGTCTTCTTTGAATTTTATACTCGAAAGAAGGGTATAATTCCGCTTTAAAAAAGTTGCTAATTGTGAGATTTTTTTAATACCGTGAAATGGCCGTCCACAAAGCGTCATGTATCTGAATTTACGAGTGTGGCTTGTAAAGTTAACAATATTGCTCAAATCCACTGCTTAATTTTATGAACCTCATATGGTCTCCTCTTAACACCGTAGAAAAATGCGTCGTTTTTCGTACACGGAAAATATACAGCTTGTAGTTTTGAAACCCTGAATGCAAGTGTAACAGCAGGTCGGGTTCAAAACTATTCGGAAATTAGAAAAGTTTTTTAAAACCGAATTATACTCTTCTTTTGAGTATGAAATTGGAAGAAGACGTGATTTTCTACCGAATAAGTGAAAGAATGAATATTTTGTGAATGTTTTCCATGAAATATAATTGAATTTTCAAGAGCATCGAAAATTGCACACTACTTAAGTAGTCATTTTTGCAGAGTATAGATCTTGCATGCAGCCGGAAATAAGTTCTTTCGAAAGCCGACACCCTGAGGTAATTGGATCATTATATATTTATGCTGCATCATGATTAGTTTTACAACACTGCTTAATTTATCTTTTCGAAACGAGAACGCATTTCGAAATTTTGGTTGACATTTCATGAGTTAACGCATCTACTGTAATTGAAAAAACAACGAGAGTGGGATGTCGTAATGTCTCTCTCTCCGCCCTGCAAATCAGTCATTACTCTGACTGTTTTTCGGCGAGTATGCGCCCTTGTAGCCTTTTTCTCAAGGTCGTTTCGGAGAAATTAACTTCTAGCAGTCGATCTTGTAGTCAAAACGACCCAAATAGCTATCTAGTTCGTTCCTTTCACCCAGACTGGTTCGCACAAGTTAAAGTTTAGTATGAGATTGCTATAGTGGTATTAACTGGCCAAATCTCAATCCAATGAGATTCATATGTTCCCGCTGCTGAATATCAGACTACTTAAAAGCGACGCTCTTCTGGCTTTTTTGTTGCACCAAGACTAGTAAAGAGTGTTGAACTGCTGCTTCCTCCCAGTGCGTAAACATGACCCTGGTTCAAACGCAAGCCACCCTTTTGCCGCCAGCACATAGGGTGTACAACTCATAAACGCTAGACAAGCATCACTTTTTGGAAATCCGAAGACATAGTATGTGTTCCTTATCATTCTGAGCGTATACAACTCACTACTATGATTAAAGCCGGACAGTTAATTTCAAAAAAGTCATTTATGTGCCTTGGTTATAATATTTCGAAAGCCTTATGTAAAAATTAAAGGTACTATTAAACTATAATAATCCACTTTGGGACTTTAGTTCTTCTTCAGGATGTAATAACGTACTCGCTTCAACTAACGGCAACTGCAGCATAAAGTGCAGGAGTTAGGTACTGTTTTTATGCGATATGCAAGTCACTACTCTTAGGTAGGTGTAAGGTCTATATTTAAGGGCAATAGGGGAAGATTTGGAGACCTTATTTAGCAAAATCTGTTCTAAGCAGAGCATGAAACCGTCGCTAGATTTCGCATTTTTGTTGCGGATTCATTGACCTACTTAAGAAGCTATTTGCGAATACTAACCCATGCTTACTTTCCATATGTTACGATGCTGCATACTAAGTCTGATCATTTTAGTATTTACGGGTTTCTGGCTGTTTTCTTAGCGTCCACTGCGATACAAGGACGTGTTCTCGAGGGCTATGACATGCTGGCGCACTCTCTGTCTTGGACTTTACCGTCTGGATCAAAGAGGATTTCGCTTCGTCTTCACTAACCCACCAAGAAATATACAAGTGCGGCCGGATGATCAGGTGGGCGAGCTTGAATCCACACAAGTTTTGACATTATTAACACAAACAGAATGCATTCACATTTGGACTTAATGGGGAGGATTATGATGACTACTGTTAGAAATTTACGCCTCTATTCACAGGCAGGGGCAATTTTTTCGTTATTTTCGGTCGAACACGATAGTGTGGGCACCGCAAATTACAGATGGTCCTTCTTTATATTTCCCGGGGAAGTATGAGGGTTAAGATTATGGCTAGGGTTAGGGCTGCGGTTACAGTTGAGATACGGGAATAGATACCCCAGAAATTTAGCGTGAAGCAACGAGGAATTCATATTTCCGCTTCCGACCAAATTTCCGCTATAGTGTTTGAATTTCTTCTCAAATGTTATCCATAAACTGCTGAATGATCGCGACCCTTCTTTCCTTATACCCGATCCCTCAGGTTACCGCAGAAAAAACACCTGGAGCTTTCAACTAGAGAGAACACAGAGACTATTTTAAAATATTAGTTCTTCAAAAACCTATCGAAACATCTGCGTTGGTAATGATTACATGAATGCTTGCCTCATCTTACCGCTATCGTATCTCAGCCCATTCCTCGCCGAAAAAAGGCCTAGATTCGTCCAGCTTTCTTCGTTATCGGTTACCGGTCATCCTAACAATGGTGATATCTCCTTCCTCAAAAATTTTGTCAAAATATCGTTCTGGATATTTCATCGCACCAAACAGTGGAGTTTCGGGAAGGCAATTAATGTCAGTTAGTGACCCGGCATTTTGCTTATTTCCTGGGCTGTCCATGCGAAAGTGGATTTACCCTCCTGTGATCAGTTAGTGAATAGAGCTGCCGTTTTATTTTGAATCCGGATTGTGTAGTTTAACCGATTCTAATAATCTATCGACATTAATTCATGCCTTAACTTCATCTAAATTGACTCACACGCACGACAATAAAAGTCGTGCTATGTAGGGTCCATTAGAGTCTCCTTAAATTTACGTTCTTGACTTCTGCCGAATATTCTCTTGTACACATTCAATATTTTTATACATGCATACTGGACATGACCTCCTGATTTTCAGAAAGCCCCGAACAGACTCCGTTACCAGGACCATAGGATAAAGTGAAGTACTGTTGGTTTCATGGGTGAATTTCTGACAGAGGGATACCACATGCATGCAGTACGCGTTAAAGAAATGAGGTGCTGAGTTCGAAATTCAGACTAAGTTATTTTCGCCCATTCTCCGTGTGTATTTTATACGCAAAAAGTTCTAGGAAACATTCGTTAAAAATTACAAACAGAGGTTTTAAGGGATAATGTAGCAAAATATATTGAATTTGTAAGCATTAAAACGGTTTATGAACCAACTAGGTGTATGAATGTGGAATTTGGATTCATTATATTTCGATTAGTTGGCAGGACTTTGGCGTTGAACATGTCTTCCATTCTCTAGACCAAACAGCAAACTTTCAGTGATCACGACAGTCGGAATTGCCTGGCCAGTTTTCTTTAGTTAAAAGCAGGCGTGGTCACAGTGGACCAATCGTCATTAGGGACGTGCAGTATGAATCCGACTGGCGTAGTATTAATTGGAAAATAAGAATGCAGATCTTTTTAGTACCTATCTACGGTAAACAGTTACAAGCAAAGTCTTTATTAACGGTATAATGGCGAGATATATTGAATCATGTGACAACTGAGTGTGCGGTTGAGCCCTCGAAAAAATACCAGATTGTTTCGTTCTAACGTATGCTGAGACAAGAAGCTGAAAATTATCTGACAGCCGCAAGTCAAGAAAAACGGAGATTTGCCCCATACGCTTATGTTGCCCGAAACGTAGTCTACCTATGGACACAACTTTATGACCACTGGGAAATGGAGCCTCACCTCCAAAAGGGCAAATTATTCTTAGTACTCGATGCCCGTATAGCCAATTTCTTCATAAATATTTTAGACTATCAGACCAGGCAAATCGAGCTGGTGGATGAAAATCGAGTACTGCTGAAGCAGATTACAGAAATGATAGTTCAACCGTTGTTACTGGCGATGTTCGCCTTGAACCCCCACTGCATGTTGAACGAAGGAAGGGTATATTACGCGTGAGCTAGTATATAACTATAGTTGACCTGCCCTCCATCTACTGGCCTCTGTCCTCCCTCGCCCACCCGTGCCCGATCTTAAAAGGAAGTCATGAAGACCAAGGGTGGAATCGGACGCAATGGCTGACAAAGCCAAACAGCCCCTCTACGCTTGTCACACTCGACTGGTTCACGCATAATGGATCATTGTTCCACACATGCAAAAAGAAAGGAGTGACCCGGATCCCAACTGAGTGGAAGTGCCCTAGAGGCCACATTCGGAATAAGACATCACAGTCTGACTCTTCGTCCTGAGAGGAAGGCCGAGTTATCTCGCCATTTGGCAGCCTTCCAAGCTCCTCGCCCCTTTAGGTCATTGCGATAGTTTAAGAGAGTGTGGCATTACCAATAGTGAGGACTACGCGCTAGATGCCGTGGAGATGTAGTCCGCAGAGCCTACCTCACTCTCTCCCTTCCCTCTCCCAGGCGCCAGTCGACTGTCCAAGTCAGCAGTCATCGGATGCGAGATCGATCATGGTGGCTGACAGGTTTAAACAGCCCATCTGCGAGTGCCCTCCCCCGCACGATACAACAGATTTTCACGCGAGGAGTGTGGGCATTAGAATATCACAAAGACCGGAGAACACGATCCCACTTGCGTGGGGGGTGTCTATTAAATTAGTGAAATAAGACACTCGCACACAACCAAAAATAGCTACTTATTAGAATTGCGGACTATATTTATTTAACTGTTTAAAACACTGGAACAGCCCACCCCACGCCCACCAAGACGTTAAAGCAGAAAACGTAACAACGGTCCTCACAAAAGACATTAATTTATTTGGGATTAATATTTGCCCGACAGTTTGTTAAAAATCGAAAATGCAATAGATGTGTATAACGTAGGTGACTAATTAAAGAAGTGCACGTTGAATGTAAGCGCGTCAAAAGAACCAAATAATGGAAAACGATAGCAATTATAAAAGGTATATACTTTGGAAATTGTTCATTTTTATGTAATGTATCGGCACGTCAGTCAGGCACTTGGCTGTTGGTCATGCCTTTTGTTGTCATTCATATGGGTCATTGTCCAACTTTTACTGTCCTTATAAACCTTCAAGTGTGGGCGGTATCGCGAGCACACGCACACATTTGCTCAACTCTTGTACGTTTTACTTCCATAAAGAAAACTATTGCCTGTTAACTTTTGTCGATAAAGCTGGAAACCGGAATTCTTCGAAGTTAGGACGCTCTTAGTTTATTGGAGAGGACGTGATTTTCATTCAAAATTTAGTTTAACTTTTGTGAGCAGAAAATTTTATTTCCTAGCTGCTGAATGTGTTCTGTATAAACTCTACTCGATTGCACTGCGATGCTCGCCCCGGCTAGTCCTTCATTTAACAACAATTCAAGGCCCAAACGCTAGTGCATCGTGATGATTCCAAAGTACAGCTGACTGTTCAGTTAAAAATTAGAGTAAGATGTGGTTATATAGCCCCACCTGATGGACACGATACTCTGGGTGTTGGGGCTAGGGTTAGGGGTAAGGGGTTAGAGTTGGAAGTTAAGATTAGGGGTTAGAACAACTATTTCTCAACCACTACAACCGCGCATTTCCAATAGCTTTTCTTTTGCATACAACTGCCCGACCTCGTCGCCTGTGCGTTCCGTGGCCCCAACTGTAAAAACCCGTATTAAAGGTGGCTGGGGTTTGTTTACTTCAGGCGGGACTACATAAGCCCATCTAACCGAAATTAGGTGCTGGATCCAAGTCGGGTTGACTTCATTCCTCCCTCCCTCGCCAACGAGTTATTGCCCAGTCCGAAACAATTCAACTGACGACAGATAAGCAGTCTCACAGACTGAGCACAGTCCGATTAGTGCAGGCAAGGAGATATTGTGGTCCATGGTCTGGTCATTACAGTGGCACTGCAGCCAGCTAAGGGCACAGCGCATGCTACAGTTCAATCGTAGCAAGCCATCGCTGCCCAACACTGTGGGCCCAGCAGCAGTAACTTGTACGTGAATTAGTTTGCAGTGATGGTGGACTTGTGCAGCATCTTTCGCACTCCCTCCTCGCCCATCTTCGTTGCACTGATGGCAAGACGAAGTCCAGACGACCGGAAGCGGACTCGAGCGCGGTCGCTGACAAGGCTTTGTAGTCCGTCTGAGCGCGCCACCCACGATTTGGTCCCGCCTCATGGACCAGGCCACGCCAAAGTCAATACCTCCCACACATGTCAGATGTGCATGTTGGTACATGTGACCTGTCACATGTCATGCCGGGGCCGACAAGGTTGATTGCATGCGCGCAGTTGGAACGGCACGTGTTGGGTTGCGAGGAGTCGCGCGCATGCGCGTGTTGTAAACTAAGTGGGTGTGTGTGTGTGGCCTAGGGGTGCGTGCATACAGGTATGACGTGGTGCGGTGAGTAAGCCTGAACTGTGATATTTCACTAGAGATTTTCATATGACGGAATTGGCTCTCGCGGTGGCCGAATGTCCTGTGGGTTGCAGGGGCGATAGCGAAGTTTTCTGATAAGCCGGTTGTTTGGTTATGGTGGTGCTGCGGTAAATCCCACTGCCGTGTATGCGCATACGACCAGAAAGGTCCATGCGGTGCCGAATGTCCCGTGGAAAGATAGGCAGGCGAGAAATGGGCGTGGATTCAGCCCCTGCTTCATCTGTCGCTGTGCGGTGGATACACAACAGACCGGCCAAGCCGGTATTCAATCGGAAGGTGCATTCGCGATGGACAGCAGCCAACGCCGAGCCTACACGCGAGAGGAGCAAGAGGTTGCGTGCCTGTTGTGGAATACATTTATATTCAGTCTTCAGATATGTGTTTGTTCAATTGGGGTAAAGTGTGTTGACGAAGTGTGATCTGCGGTTTTCACTGGAGATTTTCATGAAGGTGCATACGGCCGAGTAAGCTCGTGTGATTACCGAATGTCCTCTAACAGTATGTCTAAGTTAGACGCGTGCGACGGCTGCATGTCGGTACTCAAGGCACTGGCACGCTGGTCTCAGCGTAGTGGATTCGCAAGTATCCGACCAGGCCGTTCCGTGATGCCGATGTTTGCGTTTTGTGAGACTTGGGGCGATTTAGTCGTGTTAATACTGCACTGGGTACGGATATGTCCAACGTAGTCACTTCGTACTTGAAACGCTCATCCATACTGTGGACACGATGATAGAGATTTGGAGTCGTTGGTCCGCGCCGCTCGAGTCTTCTTAGCCTATCATTTTGCCTACACAGCGGTTATTCAATTGGCTTTGTCAATGGATGCATCACACCCGCCGATTTTAAACGAGGTCCCCCGAGGCATCCTGTCCGATTTACTAGTCCTCAGGGTGTGCTCGTAACTACGTGTTTGTCCGCCCTGTTTGCGAGCATTAATAGCGACGTTGTCCCCGGAAGCACGCGCATCGTTTATCCACGCGGTGTAGACGTTGCATCTGCCTCAGCATAGCATGGATACTGAAGATGCCGGTCCTTTCTAAAATATCATCGTCCGTTATTTTGACTTCAGTATTCTCCGGAGGTGGCTGGGGTGAGACTGGTTGAGTTTCCTTATTTGACGTTCGTAGTCTGTCCATGTCTCCACATATAGGTCAGTAGTCAGAAGAACAGCTTCAGATTTATGTTAAAGAGGATGGCACCACGTTTTCAGAAAAAATATTGAACTGACTAAAGGTTTTGCTGGCCTTCGTGATTAGGCTTCTGATTCCGTCGTACATCTTGATTTTTTTTAAATTCTGCTCTCCAGCTGTGTGCATTTGTCTTCTAATGTATGGTGTCTTCCATTCGCATTGACTCTGCGTTCGTTATAGTTATCCTTTGCCGCCAGTTAGGACATAATCAACCTCTGTAACCACCACTACTGCTATTACAGAGTTACTGGCTCGCCTCCGCAACTTTGCAATATGATGACATCTTTGCAATTCTGAGGTATTTGTCTTAGTGTCCACATCTCCAGGAGTAACGAAACAAGCTTATCCATGAGCTGGGGACCTCTGCATTAGTAAATGTCAGCTAGGATCACGTAGTCGTCCGGTACTTTGGCGAGAAGACATAGTTGCAGTGCCCTTGTTGTCGCTTGAAAAAGAGGTGTAAAATTAAGGTTTTACTTGTTGCCTACATGCGAATGTCGGTTTACAGTTTCTCTTCAGATCGTGGACGGATGGTTGAGGACACGCATGAAGCGCCTGACGTAACGCCTCAGAACCTGCTCACTCTCGCCTGAGTAGTGACGCCCAAACTAACCAATTGTCGGCGGTTGTCGTCCCCATGCCTTTAGATAGCTGTCGTACAGCCTCAAGCAAGCCGAAACATCAGCCCTGTGCGGGGAATATAAGTTAGTGCGCATTGGCCTCCACCTCGGTGAGGACGGTAATGAGCGCGGCTACCTTGACGCAGGGCGCTGACAAGGTTGCTCAAAAGTAGTTCCATGCGATCAGCTCATGGATGCGAAATAATAGTCATAAAGGGGACACGGGGTTGTGAGATTTCTCCAGAGAGTAGTTGGGATCAGGAAAATAGACTCGACGCCCCACAATTCGACCGTCGTGGCCGACGAGGCCCACTGTGTGCTCCACAGCAAGGTGAAGCAGGCAGGGCGACTTGTGCGTGAATTAGTTTATAGTGGGAGTGGACTTGCGCAGCATCTACCGCACTGTCTCCTTCTCCCCCCCCCCTGGGCCAGATGTCAAGACATAGTCAAGAGGGACCGTGAGACTCGAAGTGTAAAGTTATTAAGATTGACAGTGAAGGAGAAACGGGTGACAGACCCAGGCAATGACAATTCAACGGAGAGACGACAAAGCTGTCTCGCCGTGGCTGAAAAATGTCACAAAAAGTATGCACATGCACAGCAAGCCCAACAACTTTTGATAGTCTGGCGCTTTTCACAATATACTCGATGAATGCGACGTCACGTGAATCAGTCAGCTGATTAGGGGTGTGGAGATCGTCAAGTAGTTCACCTTTAAAGATTACTTGATTGGTGGCATTTCACACTGAACTGTCTTGGTCGTAATGACTTTATGTTGAAACGCAAGTGAGAAGACCCTGTAAGGAGCGTGCCAGAAGCAATCTACCAGACGATAGTTGCTACGAGAGGGGATAAATTCCCGGTAGATATGATGGCGACGTTCCAGTTGTTGTTGTTGTTGTGGCAGGGAGCGTGGGATGGGGTCAAAACCAGTGACAGTTCCTCAATGCCGTTTGTAAAGCCTACTTGATATTTTATTTAAAATGGCACGTGAAGGATTTCGTCCCCGATATGAATTTGAAACTAGCATAAACAGGCGGGTTTTTCTGGGACAAAAATCTCGTGTCTTCTTCCTCCTGCAGTTTCATAAGAGGAATAACGAGCAATGAATCCACCGGAAGCCTGTTCCGGAATACAACTGCAAAAGCAGCAATGGCTCACTGCTGAAAATGCAATCCAGTCATTAAAAAGGTCACTTGTAAAAACAGTAGAAGAAAAGAATAAGTTAGGAGTGTGGGAGTCAAAAGGCCGGTGAGTTAATAAAGCAAGAACAGTTGCAATCGACGCCTTGATTGTTAGCACAAGTCCAATTTTCCTCTCCTCATACAGGGTTCGTACATGTTTTGCGGCATCCGAGCTGCTCTTGATCGAGCAAGGAATCAGAAGGCTTCCATTTGACCAACGTAATGTCCGTTGTTTACGTTTCGTCTAGTGAGAGAACAGTGGAGGTTTTTGTTCCCCAACTTTAATTGTCGTTTAGACAATTGTTCAACTTATGTGGTTGCCAGTTACTTTTGTGTTTGTCTACTATACCTGCATCCGCAAGTGCACGTGAATTCATAAACACGACTTGGGTAACGTGCATCAATTCGGAAACGCTACTTTCAGCATGATTTTCCAGAATCCCTCGAGGCACACTGTTAAAAAACGATGCAAAAGGCGGACGGCCTTTGTTGGAATTTCCTCGCCCTTATAAATGAATAATGGTTACATATTTGCAATTTTATGGTATTATCCCCTTGGGACAGTGGAGCAAACTCCTGCAATTAAGTCATCGCCGATGGCGCATTTTATGCCTCTTGGCGGAAAGACTCACCGTCGAGTTTGTAATTGGTGCCCACATCAGGAAGTCAGTTTCTGGCTTCTTCTCAGACCGTGGACGGATGGTTGAGGACACCGTTCAAGCGTCCTGTCCATCGTATCAGGATCTGCAACTTCTCCAGCAGGTGGGCTGTTCAGCCTTGTCTGAGCAGCGGCGCGGTTCCGCTTGGCTGCACTGTCATAGACAACCTTGGCAACAGCGAAGAAATTCTTTAGTCCACCGCAGTCTGCACATCCTTGAATTCCTCCAGCCCTGAGAGTTAACTGGACATTGTGCATCTCCCTCGACCTCTGCTTCAGACGACTTTGTCATCAAAAGAACCTGGTATCGTTGGCATCCGTCCCGTTGTTTCCGCGGGTTATGCTTAGGCAGTTTTTCTACGATGGCTCGCAGCGAACATCGTTGTCGTTATCGTTGGACCGGCTTTGGTCATAATAATGTGCGCGACCGAGGACTTCAAGGACGGTGACCTAAATGGCATCGCAGTGTCCCCTCTATTGGGGCTCATAGGTAGTAGACTCCCAAGTTCGCATTTTCCGTATCGGAATTCATACGACTGCCAAAATTCAGTCGGCGTGCAGTCGTACCCAACATCGTATTTGACTAAACATGTGTTGGCTTATCTTCCGGGTGTCTGGGGGTTACAGCTGAGACTTCATCATGGAGATGACGAGACAGTAACTCGTTAAGAAGAATGTGCGATCACTGGAATAAGAGGTTTGTTGTCCTGACGTCTCGTACTCTCACTCAAACACATCATGAGAGATCTATCAAGCATTCTGCATCAGTTATCGTCTTGCTCACCTTCACGTCATTCTAATTGCGCTTGCGAAAGAAGACATAGTTCGGTGGCTGTCATTGACGTACACGAGGGTTAGTCCACATATAGAGGTGAGGCAGGGTGTTACTTAGAAGACTGTTCACTTCAGGGCTACCACTGTAGTTGTAGCTGCTGATCCCGTGACTGCTCAGCACCCCCACCCCCCAGGTAGCGTGGTCTGTGACTAAGCGATCATTTAGGTCATCAAGGGTAGTAAATTCGGCCGCCCTCGGCACCTTTGGGAAGAAGGCATGCAGGTTCTCGGAAGAATTTTTCCTCACTCCATCGGAGCTGTCCACTGGGGACGGAGGAGGTCGCGGACATTGGCGACGGTAGTTAACAATTAACCTCATAGTGGCCGCCCTACGGTTATTCGCGATCGTTAGGGCTCTGCAGCCGGCAGGACAGCCGTCTCACGACGGCATTCCTGGTAGCTAAAGAGACCCCGAAATTTCGTTATTCTGCCCATGGGCGTCCGCTCCAGGGGAATGCGTATCCGGCACCCATCCCCTCCAGTTTTGTTTAAAAAAGCGTGTCTTAATTAGGGCCGCGAGGCTTAATTTGTAGTTTCCTGGCTGCCTGACATTCTTATCTGGTCGATGACGGCCACCAGGTGTGACCGTCTTGCAGCGCACGCCTTATTGGGATCGCAGATGACAGTGGGATGTCAGGTTAAGCATGATAGGAGTGACCACCAAGATCACTTGTGCGCTTGTTGAGAATCGTCAGCGGATTGCTTACAAGCCCTTGCAACATCTGAGCTTATGCCTGTTCTATCCAACCCAGATGGTGTAATCCATATGGATCAATTTCTGACAGTATCTCTGCCACAGAATGCTTTTGACAATGTATCACCATGTAACGGCTGTCGAGTTGCATTGAGATATGGGGAGTTACTGTACAGAAGTAGTTTGAGTTGCCGCCCACAACAGTCCGTACACCCTGGAACAAAGTTTACACGTACATTCGCGCAGTTATTTTGTATATAATTTGGTTCCATCAAGTACGCTAGCGAAACCAGTCGCATTTTCAAGTAGATTTGAATGAACTCTGCTTAGCCGGATATCTATTTCTAAATAGAATTGTGATTTTACCTTCGGGAAGCTTGCCTGCGCAGTAGGTTTTAAACTCGAAGTCCGTGTAACGGCGCATACCGTGTTTCAAAAAATTAGAAAGATTTGGACACCTTGAATGCCCTGTAGGGAGCACTTTTAAGCGCTGGATTTTATGAAGACCAAATTTCTAACGAAAAGGGCTACCTGAAGATAGCAATTTGGAAGTATTTCCCGGAGAGGGTATTTATATTTATGGCAAGTAGAAAGATCGGTTGTACAAAAGGGAATTTTCGCCCTGTCTCACTCCGTGAATGGATATTTACCTTTGTACTCGCCGAGTTTGAATGGAGTTTCAAGATATAGGAAAGTTGGCAAGAATATTTTTAAACATGACCTGTGTTTCTGCTTTTTTTCCTGAGGTCTACCAACAACATGTTTGTCTCTTCTATAGGGCAATCTCATATATTCCTCCAAATCCCTATAAATAGGTCTCCCAGCGCTCACAAGAGGGGGCGCTGTGCGAGGATCGCGTTGTACAGTAAGTGGGCTAACTCATGAAATGTCAACAAAATTTCGAAATGGGTTTTCGTTCCGGAAATATTAACTAAATAAGGTTGTAAAACTAGTTGGCCTGTAACATAATTCTCTACCATTTCATTTAGCTCAGGATGCCGGCTTTCGAACAAAATTCCTGCCGAGTGCATGCAAAAACCGCACTCTGTAAATAAAGGATTAGTTGAGTAGCATGCACTTTTCTCATTGATTTTCGATTTCCCTAAATGTCCAATACTATTTCATGGAAAACATATATAAAAATAATCGTTCTTTACTCATTCGGGAGAAAATTACGTCCTCTTCAATCTTACAGTCAAAAGAGGGACACAATTTAGTTTTTAAAGAGTTTCTAATTGTGAGACTTTTAAATACCATGAAATGGCCGTTAAAAACGTCATGTCTCTGCATTTACCAATGTGGCTTGTAAAGTTACCAATATGGATCAAATTCACCGCTAAGTTTTATGAACCATATGTGGTCTCCCTTTATTACCGTAGAGAACTGTATAGATTTCCATACGCGGAAAATTCACGGCTTGTAGTTTTAAAACCCTGAATCGAAATGTAACGGTAGAACGGGTTCAAAAGTATTCGGGAATTAGCAAAGTCTTTGAAAGTCGAGTTATGCCCTTCCTTTGAGTATACGATTGGAAGAAGACGTCACTGTCTACCGAAGGATTAAAAGAACAAATATTTTGTGCATGTTTTCCATGAAATATAATCGACTTTTTAGAGGCATTGAAAATCAATTAGAAGAACTCATGCTACTAATGTACTTTTTTTTCAGAGTAGAGATTTTGTATACAACCGAAAAGAAGTTCGTTCAGAAGCCGGCATTCTGACGTTACTGACCTATTATAGAACTACGTCGCAGACTGATTAGTTCTACAACCCTACTTAATTAATATTTTTGAAACGAAAACGCATTTCGGAATTTCGGTTAACATTTCATGAGTTAGCCCACCCACTGTATATCTTTCAAGACATTTAATTGACTATGAGCAACCATGCGAACGCGCCGATTGTTTCTTCATAACGAAGTTTTGGAAAAGAAACGCATCTCTTCTTTAGCTATACAATTTAACTAAAATGAGTATAAGAAGGCTGTTCTGCTCATCGTGCTTAGGGGATTTAATCAAAAATAGCATTTAAAACTACCCAAGAAATGGTCACTAGTTAAGTAATTATTTTTACCAGGAAGTATTTATATAGATTGCCAAAAAGACGTCCAATCGAAAACCATCATGCTGCTTTATAGTACAAAACTCTGGTTGGTATTTTGCTTACCGCTCCATTACTTTATGCGCCCCTCGTGCGTAACTTAAAAAATGCCATTTGGAATACTAACATAATGAACAGTGTAGGAATAAACAGGAGAATATGTCTGGGCAAATTAGTATTTCAGTTGCTGTTAGGTATGCCCTTTGTTTTGGTATCATATGTAGTGAATTTCAGCTGTTACTGGAGGCTTTAAATAAAAGTGTTAGCAGTGCTTGCACTGTCAGGGATATGTTGCCGAAGCAGTCAATATTTCAAAGCCGTACGATTAAGTTGTTTCGGTCTTGAATTCGTCTACGTGTACCAGCTAATGGGCAGATTTCCTCTCGCGAGTCATTCCTGCCACTAGGCCTGTAGGTAACTTGAAGTAATCGCACATTTTCAAAATTTCTTTTTTCCCTAACAAGGTCATCTGCTTTATGCCAACCGATGTGGAATGGACAAGACACGAGGCATCTGAAGAAACCTTCGGCTTTCCTGCAAGCTCTCCTGGTGCCTCAGTCATTTGCAGAAGTAATGCCAGCAGCTTTCGGGCGCGTAGCATGCATGAGGCACGCAGGAACGTCTCCCAATCGGCATCAGTACTGCTCCAGGTTTCAGCTCCTGTGGCTTCTGAGACTCCGTTGTAACAATTGATGAGCATTCTGAAAGCGGACACTTGGGTCTAGCTCAATCATTACCTAGATGCAGATGTTTGTCTGCACCTGTTCGGCCCAGCGCCAATAATACCACCTGATTTTTTTGTTAGATACACAACCCCGCAAATAGCCTACGGGTACTCTAAGTCCCTCCTTATGTAC
>CACRXP010000081.1:1400134-1445642 GCA_902702965.1 Spirometra erinaceieuropaei
ACCTTCTCCCGCCTATAGCTCATCGAACTGTGTAAATGCCCAGGCATTCCTGTATTTTTTTCACTCATTTTTCGGGCTTTAAAATTTGCAGTTCGCCCACCGCTATCCACCGTGGGCTATATGACAGGGTGCGAGCAGGGACGGTGACTTGCTCTTGAAGTAGTTTAAAGTGAAAGTAGACTTGCGCAATACCTGATGCACTCACTACTCCTCACCACCCTGAGTCCGGTGTCAAGACAGAGCCAGTCAGACCGGAGGAGGGAGAGGGCGCGTGTGGCCGGCATGAGGAAAACCCACAACTTAGTGTACTACCACACCCCCTGATCCACAATGTACGCTAGCCGGGATCTTATACTAGAACAGAAATGGTTAGTCGCACGGATCCCAGTTGGCGAGGCGTAAACCGGCAACTGGGCCTGTCACCACACCCCAATCTTGGCATTCGTTACGGCTGCGCATTCCCAATAATGCGCGCCATACGCTGATCTAATCCCCGTGTTGACCCAGCACCTCTACCCTGCGACCCGTTTTAGGGGCACAGTTTAAAAATAAGGAGGTTCAGGCTCACAGAGGTAAGGGGGGTGGTACTGGGTTTTCGGCAAGGTGTACAGTGAATGACCACTGTCATGAAATGTTCGCCAAAATTCTGAAATGCGTTTCCAATTAGGAAGGACTAATTGGGTGGGGTTGCAATACTGATTGTTGCAGCGTAATCCTATAATATTTCGGACTCGGCAGGATTTTGGCTTTCGAACGCAGATCTTTACAATCTCCTGTAGAAGTCGTGCTCGGCAAAAGATGACTGCATAAGAAACATGCATTTTTCCAATTGATTTTCGATGGCCTTGCAACTTCAAATACATTTTATAAGAAACGTTAACAAAAATGTTCTTTCTTTCACTCGTTTGATAGGAAATCACCTCAGCTTCATATTTTATACTCGAAGAAGCAGTATAATTGGGATTTAAAAAGTCTCCTAATTCCTGAATAATTTGGAGCCTGATCAGCCATTGCATTAGCGCCTAGTGATTGCAGTCTACAAGCTTCATGGGTTTGCGTAAAGAAAATCACATATTCTTCTGTGCTTTTAAGAAGATCTCAAATAAAGTCCGTAAAATTTTGCAATGGTTGCGGACTATGTTGTACATTCGTGAGGAGCAGTGGTAAAAGGACGGATATGATGTTATATGAATAGACATCGCACGGTCTTAAAAATTCTCACAATACGAAGCTTTTAAAAACCGAATTATACTGCTTCTTCGAGTATAAAATATGAAGCTAAGGAGATCTCCTATCAAACGAATGAAGGAGAGTATATTTTTGTTAACGTTTCTCATGAAGTCTATTTGAATTCGCAAGGTCATCGAAAATCAATCGGAAAATGCATGTTACTTAAGTACTCATTTTTGCCCGGGCACGATTTCCACAGGGGATTGAAAAGACGTGTATATGAAAGCCGACATCCTGCCAAATCCAAAATATTATAGGATTACGTCGCAAGATAATCAGTATTACAATTCCGCCTAATTAATCCTTCCTAATTGGAAACGCATTTCAGAATTTTGGCGAACATTTCGTGAGATCGGTCACTCACTAGGTAATAAAGGATTTGCGTCAGTTTTCCTTTACGGATAACAAGGCATATTCATAAGTCGTACCAGAAATTTACGTTCAGAATAAGGCCTCAAAGAGGACGTTACACCTCTCATTCAATCCCGACCGCAATCGGCACCAAATCAGTTGATTACTTCTGTCAAATCTAATGTCCTGTTCCATCCCAATCCTGCCAAATTCCGCAAAGAATCCGGCTCCATACAGCCGAATCAATGTTACAGCGCATATCACAAAATTTGTTACGGTTAAGTCGCATTATTTGTCAAAATCAAGGGCCGTTTCTGCTGAGGCAGTAATGATCTACACGAGTTAGATTGACTGAGTGTGGCAAAATAAGCTTGGTTTTTGAGACTTGCGCGCAAGTGTTCATTTGTTCAAATCACTTATTTGAACTTTAGTGTACTTAAGATTCCTTCAGGTTATACTGTATGCAACCTTACTAAGTTAGTGGAGCTGCAGAAGTTATAGGTGAACAGCTGAATTTGAAAACTGTTGTTTAGACCTTTGCACTCCTGGTCACAGGCGGGTCTGAAACTAAAACCATCTCCCATTGATCTTACCTCCACCGTCTAAACCAGTTCTTATCGTTGGCAGTAGTTATATTTTTGCTACAAACAATGGAAATAAAGAACAAAGACCGCCAAAAAATATGCTTTTTAGCAATCTGACTGTATGAGATTCTGCACTTCCGTAGCCTGCATCAAGTTGTTGCAAGATGCAACTAGTTGCTAGTTAAGAATTCTGATTCCTTCCTTCATTGCAGGACCTACGAGGTTTAGTCGTGGCGTTGTCACTTCAGCCGTCGCATGCGGCGATGTCCGCCGGGGATCCCACGGAGTGATGAGTGCAGAGTGGTGACGTCCGCGCGGACTGGTCTACAGTGCGTGACCGATCTCATGAAATGTTGGCCGAAATTCTGGAATGCGAGTTCCATTTGGAAGGATTACTTAGGTGGGTTTGTAATACTGATTAGCATGCAGCATAATCCTATAACATTTCGGAATCACCAGGATGTCAGCTTTTGAATGTACTTCTTCTTAGCATCCTGCAGAATCCACACTCTGTAAACATTGACTACTTATATGGCATGCATTTTTCATATTGATTTTCGATGGTCTTATAAATTCAAGTACATTTTATAGAAAAAATGCGCAAAGATATGCTTTCTTTTTCTCCTTCGGCAGAAAATCACATTATCTTCATATTTTATACCCGAAGAAAGTGTATATCTAGGTTTTAAAAAGTTTTTAATTATGGGAGTTTTAAGACCGTGCGATGTCCATGCATACAGGACCGCACATGTCCGTTTACAAATGCGCTTTATAAAATGTTCAACACAGTCGGGATCCATCGCAAAATTTTATGAGCTCTATGTGGCAACTTCTCAAAGGCATAGAGGAATATATGATTTTCATTAGAAGAAAAGCATGCACCTTGTTGACTGAAATCGCTGAACACTGATACAATGGCAGATCAGCCTCAAAATTAATCGGGAATCGGGAAGCTCATTTAAAACCTAAATATACACTTTCTTGAGGTATAAAATATGAAGGTAATATGATTGTATGCCAAAGGAGAAAAAGAAAGCATATCTTTGCGCATTTTTTCTATAAAATGTACTCGAATATATAAGACTACCGAAAATCAATAGGAAAAATGCATGCCATATAAGTAGTGATTTTTTGCCGTGTGTGGTTACTGCTGGATGTTAAAAAGAAGTACATTCAAAAGCCGACATCCTGCTGAGTCCGAAATGCTATAGGATTATGCTGCATGCTAATTAGTATTACAACCCCACCTAAGTAATCCTTCCAAATCGAACTCGCATTCCAGAATTTCGGCCAACATTTCATGAGATCGATCACGCCCTGTACAATGATAGCAAACTTTGTCATCGGCCGCCCTCACTCCCCCTCACCCACCTAGGCTGGTTGGCAAGAAGGAGTCGGCCCGATTGGAGGCGGGTTTGGACGAACTAGCTTGCAAAGTTAAAAATCCTATCTACGCCTGCCACACACGGCCCGACCCCCACACAGTGTACCCGGTTGTAACATAATCAGGGGACGTCGGGGAGTCCTGCGTTCGTAGGAGTGCCGTAGAAATCACGTTAAGACGATCACACTGAGTCTAGCTCTCATTCCGTCATCCCCATATACACACGCAGTACTGGCCATGAGCACCGCGTTATCCCATTAGCTGGCAGCAGTTCAAGCCACGACTTTTAGCACATCGTGGCAGATTCATGCGCGAAGGAGGAGACATGATGGCTGGGACAAGAGCTTTATTCGCCTGACGTTTAGGGTCAACTAATACTCGACTCTCTCCTCATTTGACTGATCCTGATCAAAACCTCATGCAGTTTTGGGAGGGCTTCCTTCGGCCGCTGAAAAAGAGTTTTGTCTTGTCTATTGAATTTGATCTCAAAAATTGTTTGTTCGCATCGGTCAGAAGGATAGGCCGATCGCGAAAAATATTGAAAAGACCGTGAAACGCCTAGCAGCCTTGATCATTTGAGGTAGCTTTTGCGATAATATGATTGAACCATTTCCATCTTTTGATGGCAAAATCAAAATATCCCGTAAATAACTCTGTGATTATGTGCTGCTGCCGTTTCTGACGAACCATAAGAATGCAAGGCTTAACTCTGTCCATTCTTTCCACCTCCGCTCAGACGAACAAAACTTGATCCAGAAGGCCGGATATAGATGCGTGGATAACAGCGTGAATCCGCAGATTATCGCTCCTACTGTCGTTGGAGAATTCGAAAGGGCTTAATAAAAAAAATCTGGCATTACCTTTCGGGAAGTTTTGTCTGTTGCCGAATTTCGAGGCCTAAAACTTATAGAAAATCGCTGGGTTCTTCTGGAGCAGACTGGGTCGGTCGTTGTCCGCGTTGGTAAACCGCCATTAAGCTGCATAATGGATCGGCAATCGTGTTAGTTTGTGGTGCATACACCTGTAAAGGCGGCATCTTTCGTTTTTAGAAGTCCGTCATGACGGCAACCAGGAAATGGCTCAACAGGTGGGATAGCTAACGCCAACTGTCCTATGTAAACACAATTCTTGACTGACGAAAGACGAATGTGGCTGGCCGACCATATCCTGCAGGTCGGAAGCGACTATCGCAGTCTCTCTTAACTTTGTTGGTCACGCAACTCTTCTTTTTTACTTAACAACACCGGAATCGCTACCACCGTCAAGGGTGTTATCAACTAACATGACCGAAAAATTGACCGATCTCGCGCATGGGGAAAGTGGTCAGGTTGCCACGTCAGGGGAAAAAACTGTTCAAAGGTGAACTGAAAGGGAAAACGAGGACTCAGTCGGGATCGCTCGTCATCCCAAGCAGTGTTCTGTGTTCTTGTGGAGTCAGCAAGTGATGCCGACGAAAACTGGTCGGACTGGAATGGACTTTTCTGGTTTGGAGTAAGGTGATACCATACTTATAGCACAGGTACTAGCCAAAAGCTCATACACGCCGATTTTCTGCCGCTGCATGGCGCAGCTGCGAGGGGTTCGGCTCGTCAGTGGGTCCCCCAGCATTCCCCGTGTGTTTCCTGGCTTTTGGCTAGTACCTTTTCTGTAAGTATGGTATCATCTTACCTTAAAGTATATTACTAGCTGCCTGTCGGCAGTTAATGAATATTACGCGGATACCCGCTGTGGATGATGGACATTGACCCAAATATGCATTCATAAAACTCTCAGTCTGGGCCTATAGATCTTGAATAAACTGCTCTACTCCAAGTTCGTAGATAATTTCTGAGGAAATTAAATAGCGACAATTTTCTGGTTTGGTTGTCACTATCCGACAGCCGCACCTAAATTCTAGGCTAAATTTGGGATTTGAAACGAAAGTCATTGTAGTATTACTAGCTTTATCTCGGAAATTAAATAAAAGACGCTGGGGCCCACTGATAGACCGAAATTCCTGCAACATGGCCCTAGAGCACGGTAGAAAGTGCATATTGACTTTAAATAGAATTTATTTTAGGATTTGCACTTCCTTCATTGGTGTGCTCTCGGTGTTATACGTCGCGATTTTTATACTCCTGGTTGGCACTGAAGGGCATTTAGAAGCAAAAATTTTATCGAACTGAGTGTTCAGTTCGCAAATGTCCGCAGTCAAATTCATTATGACATTGTAGATATTCATCAGGTGCACATCGAGGCGTTCTTGAAATACATCTGTTCATCAGAAAACTGTAGTTTGCATAAGTCAACAAGAGGTTGAATTTGGACCCATAAAGGGAATCCTGTTGGGGTTGGGTTAGCTTAAGGGTAGACCACGAAATTGGCCAGCGACCATCGATAAACCCTATTGAAAGACGGCATTCAGAATTTCATCAGAGAAAGACTCTGTTAAAAAGACTTATCCATTGTTCGACTGGGCAATCCAGTAACGTTTAAAGACACCTCTTGTACCTGTTCAATGCGTTTTGAGGATTCCAGGATGCATTTTGCACAATGTCCGGATTCATTTTAAGTTTTAAACTGACCGCCTTTTCCTCGGGCATAATAGGAATTTCTTCAATGCAATTACAGTTATTCACGAAAATACTCGATGGATTGTTTGTTCGTTGTCTAGAAAACGACTGAGGTGCTTTGTCTTATAAGGTTCACTCCGGCTACGGCTAATGACCACACCAATACCTGCATGTTAGGTTAAGGTTCTCACAGCGGCTGATGAGGTTTCGGTGATTTTGGAGGTCAATCAGTCTCTTTTGTCTTCTGGAAACTTCCGTAAGCAGCTTCGACTCAAAACGATAACTTTCCCATCTAAAAATATCTGCGGCATTTCTATCGATAAATTCAATGTATGGTATCTCAAAAATCAAACAAACCATCGTTTTGACTCGTGAATGTTGCGGTTTCTAATTTGAACACGTTTGCAGCAGAACGCCAAAGCGCCAAGTTATCGATTTTCTCTCTGTTGGAAACAAGGACAATTTAGTTAGATGTTCGGCGAGGCAGGGTCTGGAAATGGTATTCGACCATGGTTAAGGCTGGAGCTGATTGAATAGTCCATCTGTGGATGGATAAGGGAGACGTGACCGCAACAAGTCTCTGACTGTCCAAAAGTTGGCCGTACGAGTTACAGTCTTTCTCCCCTATTAGAGTAAATACATCAGGGCATATGATGTTTTGACTGGTTTTTACTAGTACATTAATCAACCTGTGACGTCAGTACGAAGTTGCAAAACAACGTGGAGGGAAGGAAAGGCGGTCTCTGGCGCTTGAAGTGACATAACAGACAAAGGGCTTGTTCAGCGAGAATGAAAAAACAGGATAAGTAGATTTACTGCGCAGATGGGAAAGCAGACAAAAGTGAAGTAATATCCAATTAGTTTTTCTCCATTCGTCAAATGATGTACTTCCGGGCAAGGCGTAAATTCCACTGCAATGAATGCTTTATATTCCTTATAAACAGTGCATCTGGAACACCCGCAAGCCCCTGCGTAAAAAGAAGTAGTTACCATTTTCTAGCGAACTGGTTGCTTGTGCAAATTGTGCTTTCATATGCCGGAACAGCCTACAAAAATTGCTCTGAAGCAGCCCAGGTGTCTTTTTTCAAGAGCGCTAAACTTGCCGTGTTTTTGCATAGCATACTATTGGACATTGTGCGCCCCTAAAAAAGCTATTAGGTAGATTCGCTGGACCAACACGGGGATTAGATCGGAGTTCAGCAGGCGTTACTGGGAATACGCGCCCACACAACAAATCCCAACTTTGGGAGTGTGACGGCAGGCCTAGTCTTCGGCCCACGCTCCGCCAGTTAGTATCCGATCCGCTTCCCCTTCCTTTTCCGTACACAAAATCCTGGTCAGTGTAGGTTGTGAATCAGGGGGTGTGGTGGCACGCCTAGGCTCATGGTCGCACTGTGCTAGTCACCTGCGCCCTCTCCCACCTCCGGTCTTCTAGACTCTGTCTCGATACCGGGTCCAGTTGGGGGAAGGGGGAGAGAGTGCGGTTGATACAACGCAAGTCCACTATTATTATAAGCCAATTGCCCGCACTGTACATTACTTCAAAGGGATTTCTCTCGTATTGTTCCTTTCCAAATCAAAAATAAAATAGTCCCCTCAGTAGCGTTGCGTACTGGAGGCGTAAACCCTCCGATTCATCAAAGGAAATATGATAATGATGCAGATAAAACAGTTTAAATCCACCAAACCATCAATTGCAGAACACTTGCTGCAAACGCTTCAATATTTCCCTTCCAGCTTCCTCTCTGGTGAGAACTGGCGTTCTTCTAAATGCAACTTGACTTTAACACATAGTATGCCGCTAAGTTATAGAGATATATTTCCATGAAAGTTCAAGTCATGCTCCCTGCCCGGCCTTTCGCGACCTAGACCCCAGTCTGTTTTGCCTATTCGGTGTTTTCAGAGCAGTTCTTTCCGGTTGCCAAAAAGTGGACCTTCTAGGCCGGATCTGAACTCTGAACTTTTTTCTTCCTCACGAAATACGAGTCCTTAGGTTTATACAGTACCTAACCGAGGACAGTAGTCATGTGGATCGCCCTGCAACATCTGGTGTTCTAGATGGTCGCAGGGAAAAACACCAACATGTAGGTTGGATCCTCTTGTCTGAAGTGAAAACTTCTGCAGTGTTGGGCAGGGAGATTCACTGCTATCCTACCGACATGTAGCGAACCATTCTCAACATAAGTAGTTCGATGAGCAGACCGTTAACCAAATAGGCAATAAGACAGTCGAACAATAGAAGGCACTGCAAAGAATAAATGTGGAAGTCAGGATAAAATGAAGATACTAAGTGAATTTGAGGTAACTTTCTGATGTGCTAGTAAAATATAACTGGCAAGCGATAACGGATAGGAAGAGAATTGCATGCACCGCCACGATATCAAATTACGATCTTTGGAGCGAGGCGAATGGCGAAACTCAAGGGGTAGAACGTTTAACTCACATGCTGGACAAACAAGCAATCCGGATACAATTCTCTGGTGTTCCCAGAATGGGTTTGCAGTACGAATGGATTTTCACAAAAATAAGCCAACAAGAACTGTCCCCAGATCTCTTATTTTTAGCAGTAACTTAGCCACCAATTATATTTAGCTATTTCCACAACCTCGATGAAGGGATTTCGCCAAAAAAGGTAGGCAGCTGTCAGGGGGGTTGGTGAGGTGAAAATTGACTATCAGTGTTTTAAAAGGAACGAGAATGGGATTCTGACGAAATACAAACCACGCCGAAGATCAATATGAGTTCAAACAATTGGTCTTCTCAGAGCACTGCCGTCAGGCATAGCACAAACTCTCAGTTAGTACAAGAGGTAAAGAACATCTTTGTCAACAAAATGTCATGAGGAAATATGATAGTCAAAATATTAACTGTCAACTTATGTTCGTTTGCTTGAGCACAGGCCATCTTGCGAACTACAGCAGATATTGGACAGAGACTGATTTTCTTCCGTCTGCTAGCCAAGAGTCATTCCGCCTAGGGAGTCCGCGTTGAAAGATCTGATTGAAAGACATTTCCTGGAATACCGTTAAGAACGAGTGAAAATACACATCTAGGTAAGATGTGGTTTGGTAGCCCCACCTAATGGACACAATACTGTTGGGGTTGGGGTTAAGGGTTAGGGTTAGAGGTTAGGGCTAGGGGTTATGGTTAGTGGTTATGGTTGGGGGTTGTGGTTAGGGGGTTAGGGTTAGGGGTTAGGTTTAAAAGTTGGGGCTAGGGGTTGTGATTTAGGATTGGGGGTTGCAGGTTGCGGTTAGGGATTAGCACAACTATTTATCAACCATTTAAAGTACAACCGCGCATTCCCAAGAGCTCTTTTCTACATACAACTACTTGATCTCGTCGCCTGTGTGTTCCCCGGCCCCACCTGTAAAAAACCCCATTACCGCCAGATGGGGCTGCATAACCACATACGACCCACATCTGCATGTACGCGAACCCGCAATCTAGGTTTTGGGTTTTCATATACGAGTGGACTACGAGAGACGCCGCGCACAGACAACGTCCTTACAGTTACGAAGAAGCTACAATATTCCTTCTCCTGACTGGCCATCAAAAATGATATAAATCAGGAGACTGCTAGAACAACGGCATGTTTCATGTAACGCTGTGGATGAGCGGGAGATCTTGCCTAATTTTTAGAATTCCTGCATTTCTAAATCCCAGTTATTCCCTTGAACGGTGCACCCGATTTCTACCTTCAACTGCACTGCTTACGTAACACGAAATATAAACCAGAACGTTCAGCAGTAGACATTTATGACAAGAAGATTGCTGGCAAGTCGGATCATTAATCGTGCGTGCATCTGCAATGGTTGTGACCACTCACAAGTTCGCCGACCCGATTAATATTGCGCGCAGTGTCCCCACGCGCCACGGTTTGTGGATAGCGAATCTTACGAGGTCGATGCAGGGGCTTAAAAGATTACGAGAGCTAGATATCGTGGGTCGAAGAGTCGCTTCCGTGTTATGCCTGAATGCACCCAGCCGGGTTTCCTACCGGCCTGCTTGTCGCGGTCTCCAGTAAGGTGGCGGCATCGGATCCGGGGTAGCAGCTACGTACGCATAGGGTGTACTAAGAAGAGCTCATCCAAACTATTTATCGGTTTTTTGAATTGTCTGAGGTGACCTTGTGATTTTGACACAACCAGTGCAGACGACTTCAGCTTACTTTGGCGGAAGGAATTTTCGTAAACAACGACGGTCGATTTATATCAGTTTCTACTAGTACAGCGATCACAACAGTAAAGGAAAGACAGAGGTCCCATACACGTAGGGGTGTTGCGATGAGTTCAGAGACATTTACGGCGGTTTGCCGATTTTCTGACACTCTCATCCTTACGTCACCACCTTTACAACAGCCTGACCATGAGGAATTTAAAGCTGTCTCTTCCTCTATAAGGTGACAGCTACTAATCATGGTCGGCGACTTGTACTGGATAAAGGTACGCAGCAAAACAGAAGGATAAACCGGCAGGTTCACTGGCTTCGTTCACTTGCGGCTCTATATTCTATATCGAAAATTTTGAGTTATTCTGAAAAACGCAAGCGGACTTGAAGTAAGGCCTTTGAGCGAGCAATTTCAGGTCTGGTCCGAAGGCTGGTATGAATACTAAGCTGATATCATCAGCTGCAGTCGAACAATCGCGTAATATGCACAATTTTACGTAGTCGAAAGCGCGTGGGGAAGGCATAGGGACCAGACGATGAATCAAACCTTTCAGAACTGAGTCACGCAGCAGGACTAAGTCGGAGAAACGCTTATCGTGGCTTTTAGCTGGTGCACAAACCGGAGGTATGTTACAACAACGCTGCATTCTCCTGACCATCATAAGACAAACCAAGGAGAATGATAACGTCAGCATAGTCTAGGTCTATGAACTAGCATGATGGTATTAACTCGACAGCGTCGAAATCGAGTACAGCATTTTTTAGAACCCAGTCGATGGGACAGTTCAACTGGATGGGCGACAGAAGCTCTAGTCATATATACCGCTGGATGCCATCATGAAAGTTGCGTTGTAACGCGAGTTCTTGGTCAATGCATTTCCGTCCCCTTCAAAACGGTGTTTGAGTGCGTCTTACCATCGCACCACCTACACTTCCAAACTGGCTGACAACGGAGACATCAGTAACCTGTGCAGAAATACTGATGAGACTCAGACCGCAGTGGTTTTCCCTCTTAGACATAGCCCTTAAGAAAACATTTGCATGAATGTGGGAGTCAGATTTTTAAGCAAGCGGCTGCATAGTACCTGTGTTATAAGCCTGCTGAATCTCTTATGCGACCGATAAATTTATCCGTTGCAATCTCTGGTGGTGGGTCTGGAATTAAATTCGAAACGTTGGGCAAATAAAACTCCTAGCCCAGTGACCGCAATTGTTTTCGTACTTCTGGAGACTTTTCTGAATTTGAGATTTCATTAGAGGTCTAGACCAGGAGTTGTAGTACGATGGCATAAAACAAACAGAAGTACACAGTCGGTCCCACTTTAGCATGCGGCATAAGTAAAAACAGTTCCCTTCCAAATCCTCTTACTCCCTTTATTTCGAGTGACTTCTAATTTCTTCAGATGGCCCTTTTTTACTATAAATAACTAAGCATACTTAACCGGACTTTACGGTAGTTCACAACAGCCAAACATTATTTTTTATAGTCGTTACTCAAGTTGACCTAATGTTTTAGGCTAAAAACATATTTCCCTACGAATTTTGCAACCCATCCGTTTGTTTTTCGAGTTTTGACGAAAATCTCCACAGTATCTGCTCGATTTAGAAAGATTAGCTTCAAATAAATATTGTTAAATAATAAACTCTCGCTTCCAGAACGTCAAGATTTCTACTTGCATATGTAAATGCGTTGACATTTCGCCAGCCTCGTTCCACACTACTCTCGAAGACGCATAAGTGACATCCTTGCCAGGGAACCATCGCACTACTGTAATATACAAACTGGGCATTGTCCTATAAAGGTTGGATTTGCGTAAACGCATTCTTGTATATTCCCCTCTTTCTGGCCCAGTTATACATTGGCCAACGTGAGTGCATTCGGAACCTGGCTAACGGAATGTCTGTATAAACATTTACCAACACATGGAGGACCCAGAGATGCCCCTCACGGCATGGCGAAGTACAGAAGACTATGGCTGCGGAAATGAACGCTAACTGTAATAAAATACTGAAAATTCTCGTGAGTAATTTTGTTTTACTGCGGACTACAAGCTAGCGTTGATGTTCAAATGGAAAAATCTGAAAAATGTTAATTTGCATCTTTCTAATCTCCTTTGAAATAATGCGCTTACTTGGAGAAAAACATTCCGAATAAAGACTTGTAGGCTCGATCCGCAATTTGATATGAATATTTGCTCCAAAATTCAACCGCCCCAATGAGACAAGCGCGCGATTATTACGAAATGCCAGGAGGCAACCAGTAGTATATACATGTAGCATGATTCACCATACTTAAAGTAATGGTACCAGCTTATTGCCCAGACACGTGTGTTGCCGATATTCTGCCGCTGCTTGACGCAAATGCGAGGAATTCGGCTCACCCATGGGTCCCCCAACATCCCCGTGTGCATCTTAAGGGACCCCCTGAGGAGCAGCATCTCTCCCGGTTGCGTGATGCGGCTGAAGAATATTGGCGAAACACCTGTCCGGGCTTTTGGCTAGTACTTGCCCTCTCAATATGGCAAACCATGTAACAGATATAAAGTTGTCTATACTCCTTTGTGGCTCATAGGATCAAACCACTGAATGCTCTCATTGTTAAAATATTGCGCCATATCAAACCACCTTTCGTAAAAGTGTCCATCTTATAAGCTGTCCAAAACTTTGCTATCAGGAAGCATTCGTCGGGTTTTCTATTTTTACTTTTTGCTTGTGGAACTAGTTCTTATGATCATCTGCAAAATTGTACTCACGAGGATTTACGAAATCTTTTTCTACGAGTTAACACAGTACTTATACTCTCTGCGTGGTAGCTCCCCAGAAATAAGAGCCATTTATAATCACATTCGCTATCTTCATCATTTTAAGAACAGTGCCCTACTTCCCAGCTTGACTATTGGGTGAATATACCACCTCGGCTGAAAATATAAAAGTGCTTATCAATGGAAATTTTTGAATTCTTAATGTGTGATTTCAGAAAGTCTCATGGGATAACGAGATTTGTGCGAGTTCGACATGACTGGCAGAAGTCCGGATTTTAGAAAAGATAATTTTAGCTCAATCGCATTTTGCGAACTGAACACTGGACAGCGCCAGCAATGAGAAAGAATGTGGTTCTATGTGGCCTGAAATTAGGCAAAAACTGTTAATCATGCTGCACATTTCTAGAACTTTTTTCCCCCGCACATCAAAGCCCACTCCAGTTCAAAATCTCTTCCTGAGTTAACAGACAGAAGAACGTATCGTAGGCGTTTTCGGTCTAAAGAAGGGCTTTCCCCTGACGGCTGCCCAGAATTCAGTGTTATTTGCGTAGTAATCATCAAGCAAGACACAGGAATAGGAAACGCCCTATTACCGGAATTTTGCACTAACATTCAGGGAGAGAACGGTTGGTGCTAGGGTTGGGGTTTGGGTTGAGTTTAGGGTTAGGATTCAGTCTAAGGTTTGGGTAAGAATTAGTTTTGGGGTCACGGCTAGGACACGGGACTAGTTGCCCTTCCTGGAATTTTCTACACGGCCACCTGTATTGCCGGGGATCTCTATCCTCGTATCTTACCCAGTCGTTCATCTCCTATTCATTTATGCCAGGTAAATATTCTTTATTTTCCAACCTACATTTCCTATGTATGGCATAAAATGTTCACGTGTCTATAGCAGTATCTCCTGTTCATAGGCTTTAATTTTAAAGCGTCATGTAAAACGACCACGAGTAGAAGATGAACCTCCTTGCCAGCGGAGTTTTGTAAAAATAAGAGTCTAAGATGTCGATTGTCTGGCTGCTAAAGTTGAGATCCAGTGACGTCGTCCATGAGCGGCGAATATACATCTGTGACCCTAAAGCCAAATTATCCCCGTTCGTTCCCATTGCAGCTCTTGAATAATGTTTTATGAGGTGTCGTTAATATAATAAAGGTGAGGGCTTAACATGCTTTTTGTAAGCTGGACATCTAACCTTAACAATTATGCTAGTAAAAATAATCTAAGCAAAGGGGCCGTATGCACAATTTTGTCTGAAGTTCCTAAGGAGGACGGAAGTAAATCAACTGGAAGCTTTCAATGGAAGCCTACTTAATCTGGTAGATCAGATATCCGGGGGCTCTCATCTAAGAAATCACGCGGCCGTGTTTAATAATGGGGGATTTTCAACTTGTAAAAATCGTTCACTACTGGAAATCCAATTAAGGTAGCGTCTACCTTGAATGCGAACTTTTAATTATTTTCAAATATTCGAAGCAATAACAAGTCACCTAATTGACTCTGAGGTTTAATTTGTTTTAGCACAAATTAAGACCGACTACAGGCTTATTGTGTCTGTACAGGTATTCACGTCTTCACACAATGTCTCAATGCTCAATATATGATAACACACTTTCAAAACTTTATTTATTCCCTAATTCCGATTAAACTTGTTTCAGATGAGCCTGATTTTGAAAGGTGCAGCCATTATACGAAGAAGAATCAACTTTTTGACAAAGGATTCTAGCCTGTACATAGGAGGACTGGATATCCTCAGATGCTGAGCCACAGATATAAAAAAAATTAGAACGAATTGCGAGGAGAAGAACATTCAAAATTACCTTCGTCATTGTTACTCAGCCCCGTTATCCCTGAAATTTACCGGTACTTTTGACCTAGCCATTGAACTCTCTCCCAAGTGAAGCACTAGCTGTGCCATATCTGCCCGACACTGTCACCTGACATGGCGTCAAATGCGTCAGAAGTGTATGCGGCAGGGTAGGAATCGCGTAATCTTCAGGCAGCATAACTAGACACGCCAAGTATTTGTCGCACATAATAGGGAGGCATTGTTTATGATCTCACGTCATTTATTTAGTCTAGAACAATGCCCGAACTCCTTGTTTGAAAGAGCCTACCGGAAAATCATTCTTTCCCCATGGGGAGTCAAAGCCGGTATTACTATGCGTGCCCACTTTCGACGCGTCTGATGGGTTTGAAAATGGACCTTACTCTGAAAAATTATCAAATAAACTTCTCTAACCTAATTCCCATGAAAAAAGACAATAGGGCGTAAGTTGCGATATTTTCTTATAAAGAACTTTTTAAATGTAAATATTTTACTAACTTTAACCGTTTATGTTCTTTGCTTTATCACCAGGTTATTAAAAACCTGAAGACATGTTTAAGATTAAGACCTGCTCATACTTTGTAAGTCAGGTATAAATCGTTCAAAATGCGTAAAGAGTGGAATGTTGAATGTTCTACACGTCTTCACATCTAAGGCAAAAGAGTTCTGAAGGTCTTACCTATTTTGCGCTTGCTCACGTCTCATATTGCCGTTCTTTGTTTTTTACTCGTTTTTACGCATTCGTTGAATACCAAAGAGTTAAATTTGAAAACAAATAAGGTTAGCTTACACGGGACTACCTGGTCGATGACGTTCCGCTTTCATCCGGGGTTTTCGAATTGCAAACCGTATATTTTCCGCGTATGGAAAACCATAAATTTTTCTGCCGTATTAAGAGGACGCCCTATGGTCTTCCTAAAAGGTGGCAGTGGATTTGAGCCATATTGTTGATTTTACAAGTCACATTGTTGAATGCTGAGGCATGACGTTTTATGTATGGCCATTTCACGGTATCAAAAATTCCCACAATCAGAAGCTTTTTCAAACCAACTTTTACCCTTCCTTCGAGTATAAAATTGAAGGAAGATGTAACTTTCTATCGAATGAACAAAAAATAATATTTATTGCATGTTTTCCATGGAATATAGCTGAGTTTTAAGGGTATCGAAAATCAATAAGAAAAATGCAAAAATCTCACGATTATAAACTTTGGAAAACCGAACTATACCCTTCCTTCGATCGTATGATTAAAAGAAAACGTCATTTTCAACTGAATAAGCAGAAGAATGAATATTTTTATGCATGTTTTCCATGAAATATAATTGAATCTTTAGGGGCACCGAAAATCAACGAAAAAATGGATGCTGCATAAGTAGTCATTCTTTGCAGAGTGTAGTTTCTGCGTGCAGGCAAACAGAAGTTCTTTCGAAAGCCAGCATTCTGGGGTAACTGAATTATCACAGAATTATGCTGTAAGACGATTAATTTTACAACCCCACCAAATTAATCTTTTCAAAGCGAAAACGCATTTTGGAATTTCGGTTGACATTTCATAAGTTAGCCCACCTACTGTACTTTAGCTCAACTACAAAAACCTCAGCGATCTCGGCGGGACTTGAACCCATGACAGCAAGACGAAGGCCTGAGTACAGCCAACGCTCTAGCCGCCTGAGCTAGGAGCCGCCACCGGGAGTTGTGACTTTAGTCATATTTGGAATAGGTCAGCTTGGTAGTCATCTGAGTGAGCGGGTAAATTCATCCAGATGCGATCAAACTCATGGTTCCGGGGCAGGTCGTAGCTCAGGTGTCTAGAACGTTGGCCGTACTCATACCTCCCTCTTGCTGTCATGGGTTCGAATCCCAGAGAGGCCATCAGGTTTTTCCAGTTGGGCAGATGTAAATTTGGCTACTGATCTTGTCGTCTGTTTCTCAAGTTATCAGTTCTTCGTCTGCAAACTCAAATGATGCTTCGATCCATCGGACCGTCATCCATAAATTACGCAATAAGACTTACGAGGAGTTTATTCTATCTTTCGTCAACACTTTCAGTTGTCTGACCCACTGAAATTCCATGCTATTTGCTGTTCCACAGGCCCCCTGTCGCCTCTTTATCCTCATGGAACGGGAAGTTGCAGTCTTTCCCCTATACTCTCTATAGTTCCTCGATCGCACTGGATGAGAATCGTCACAGTTCTGACGGCGTTGCGACGAACTGCGCGAGATTCTGTGGCGGAGACTTGCGCAGAGTCGACCTCACGACCCAGTCCCGCATCTAATACGCTGCAGTGCAAAGGCAAAATCACGACGATTGCAATTTGCCGCATGCACAGGGGCTGAAATTGCTACCCAACGCGTGAATGTTAATTCTCTCGCGCATGCCTGCTAGATTTCATCTTTAGGGGACGTCGTGAAGGTCACATTTAACAGGGTTCATTGTGATCCCGGCTCTCAACCAAATGAAAGGGCTGAGTAACCATATTCAGCGACAGCTTTCCAAGCCAGGACTTTCGGGGTAGTGACGGTTTGACGGCATATCAGGTGTTTTGTAGCGAGGAGTGCCAGCACTGTACCCGAGCTTAGTCAGTCTCTCACGCCCTCCGACCTAAAGTGACTAAAGATGGAGGCGGGTGAAGCAGCTGACTTGACAGATTTCTCCGCCTGGCGCTTGCCACACGCAGTCCCGTCATCTCCTTGATTTTACTGCAACATCGCAGCATATTCTGTGACCAATTCCCACCATCCGACTCAGGTCCCGAAAAAAAGACCGACATACTTTTCATCATTTCAGTATGCGAATCGTATGCCTCATAGTCTGTTTGTGCATACAAGCGTTAAAAATGCGAGATCAGCATTTGTTGCTGTGGAAGACTTCTGTTTTCCCTGACTTCACCACTTAACGGCCTCCTTCCTCTCCGTTACGGCTTCTGTTTGGTCGGTTTTATAAATCTCTGCCAAATAATAGTTTACTGCTTCAAAATCTGAGCTCGGTCGAAGATATTCGTGAAGACTGAATTTTGCAATGCTTCCGCAGGCTGGGAGAGTCAGTGTGTTTTCCAACGAAAATAATATTATGTTCCATTAAATCATACTTTCAACGCCCTCGTAAACACCCAGTCCCAGTCGGTAGACAATAGGCCTGCATACAGACATTAACTCATGAAAATATATTGGAGCATATCCATTGTCTTTATCGATTGTGCGTGGAGCTTTCTCTAGATGCAGGGTAACTGCTTTATTGTTCGCTTGAAAGCCGCCTCTCTCTTTTCCTCGATGGTAGAGGAGGGGCAGCACCCAACTCTAATGCCTACTGAACTCCTAAATCAAACTGAAAGTCATTGACATTTGCTGATGGTAATTACAATAGGAGCGTGAAGTTTTGGCCATTCAAAATTAATGTTGGCTTGTTAGAAACCCTAAAGGGGCGTATAGGGACCCTGGTCGCTCTTCAAAAGATACCGATGTGGATCGACCGTTTTGACAGAAAAAGAGGGATGCTCTAAAACATACTCTCCGTCAAAATGACTGCGTGAAGGGAATTCTCTATTATCATTTCCTTTAAAAGATCTGGAGCTTAGTTATAAGACCAAACCCTGCGGAGACAATCACACTATTGAGTAATTATTTCTGACTGTCGGAAGAAATATTGGTAGGGAGAAATCCTCTGATTTAGAGAAGATATATTCAGCGGATTCGAAGAGAAGTCGTTAGTGACGACTGTGCAATAATGTAGTGGTTCTGCTGGGGAACTTGGAAGCATGTGCACGGTTTCGCAACTGAAATTTTGTAATATCTGGTACCTGGAAGTATACTTAACTGGTTTAATAACAGTCTAACTATTTTCAGCCCGAAAACTTGCATGGTGGAATCCCTATCAATATCATATTCAGCGAACATGAATTCATGCAAAACAGAGTTAATAATCCGCGGTTACCGATGTTCCTTGATGTTGCGCCTTGCCAGTAAGTAAAATCAAGTAGCAGTCATGTTCGTCACTGTGCTACAAATTGGTGTAGCCTGAAAGGCTGCCATAAAAGATATCATTTTTCATGTGGAGTTGAGCGTTTCAAATGACAAAACTCATCCATTTCGAAAAAACGATGGCAGAGTCACTTTTGGAACGGTTGAATTTTCTCTTCTTCTATGATCAGTTGTACTTGAAAAACAGAAATCTCATCAGGTAAATCGCAAGTAAGCATTTTTATTAACTGAGGTTAAAGTTTAAGAAGGCGCCATGGAGAACTCCGTCTGTCCGGATGAAAGAGATCAGTACATCTGCGTGGCTTTTCTGTTGACATTAGGAAAATACCACACAAACCGTTGAGTTGACATCGGCTCCTCTTAGAAACAAGGCATTTGCGGGACTGTTTATGAATAGTCTGGGAATGTGTGAGTGGAGGGAAGAGAGTAAATTCTGGTTAAAATCCAAAATCGCTTCGGGTGCATCTATAATCAAAGTCACTAAAACTTGACGTTGTGTGGAAAATTTCTTAGCAGGCCAGTGCGTCTGCAACCCACGATTTCTACCCGCGGACTCCGAATAAAAATCCTGACTGTTTCGTCCGTCCCCTGCCCCGTTGAAACTGAACGTCTACGAAGGTTTCTTTGCAACTTTGAAAGGGCACATAATGATAAGAGAATAAGTGTGAGGTTTTTTGCATGTAAAATTCAAAGCAATATTTCCCCGCTAAGAATTTGAAACAGCCATCTGCAGCAGAAGTTATTGGAAACGAGTTTCGCGACGGCTTATTGACTGCAACCTGTCGCTGCATAAGATAGACAATAAATGAGAAAAGTGCTGAAATCTGAATTTCCCCAGAAATAGTCAGTGCAAAACAGCAAGATCACCGTTTACCGCACATAGATAAATTGACGAAAACGGTAACTTAAGAATCCAACTTAGGTAGGAAAATGTGAAAGTTTACACACCAAGGTGATGTATAAATCAAAGAACAGAGATTCACCATGGCTTGCTTAGACTGACCACGTCGTCCGACTGTTTGCACAGGTAGCCTTTGTCCCGCTGTGTGTAGGCTGCCGCAAAGTATCTCCATATCCGAGTTGGTTGTGCCCAAACTAATACTCGGAAGGATGTTTTGGGATCAACGGAGTGACCGCCATCTAGAAGGTGATTCGCGATAGAAGAACAAGGAATTTTACTTTCCTGCTTTAAAAGCCATCTAGGCAGGTGCCCAACTGACATGGCTGCCAGTTGCCTTTGCATTCGCCCAAAGTACTTGCACCTACAAGGGCCTGTGAATTGGTGAACACAATTTGAATTGGCGTGCAATGGCGAGGCATCCTTTGCCTACGGAACTGGAATAACTTTAGTGTAACTGCCGGATATGTGTTTGGTTGTGTTGTATGTCCTTTCCGTGGTGCATATCAATCATCGCGTAATGGTATTTAAAATGCTGTGATCCTTAAAAGGTAAAAATATCCCGACAGGCATTTTTCGGAACTGATTGTTCTGATGCATTCTTAGCTGGTGTCCTAACTTTGACGAAGTAGGTTCGTTAAGAAAGTCACCATTGTATAGGACTCAAAGCGTACAGCAGTTGACTTAAATGTGTCCCATCTATTCGGAAGTGGGTCCAATTCTCAGACCTTTCTGGCTTGTTTGGGCCGCCTGTTAACAAGCGTCTAGCTGGAACATGTAATTAACCACTTTGTCGCTATTTCTTCCGCGTTGCTGATTGCGAGTAGTTAGGCGATTGTCCCCATCAAATCCAGACTTTGGCTTTAAGTCATGGTGTAATGAACATGTTCCCTTCTTGCTTGATGAAACTGCAGTACCGCGTAACATTATCCAAGTTCTACGAATTCTTAAATTCCAATTACGGCGTGGAAATTATTTTTGAGAAGCGAATACAAAATCCTCAAGTTAAGCATCAAGTTAGGCTAGGAAAATGACTGTAACAGACTGCTGGCCACTTCGGGAGGCTGGATCTCTAGAGTAGGACACATCAAAATTCCAATTTTTCTGTGCGTTGGTGTAAACTGAGTCGTCGGCCTTTGGGGCGTTTTCTCCCAGTTACTGTCTAATCAACCGTGTAGGTAGCTAAATTGCTTAAGGTAATTATCCTTCCTATCTAGCGAGCAGTTAAAAGATCTCGTTGTGATTGAGCTGTTTTGGACTCTCTCGCAGTCATTTGTTCGGGTGCAGTTTAGCGTATTGCAATGCAATAAGCGGTCCCCTTGAAAATGTATGCTATGAACCTAAATTCATTATTAAGTATTTCTCCAAATAACTAATTGCCTTAAGCAGTTTCTGTAGAGGTGGCCTTAAAATACGACGCACTTCGAACTCGGCAGCATTCTGGGCACACTGCTCTTCATCTGTCTTGGAGGAAAATAACTACTAATTCAAAGCATATTTTTCTAGGAATTTCCTATGCACTTTTTAATCCAACCGCATCTAAGCATTAAATGCCATTGCCGTGTACAGTAGGTGGGCTAACACACAAAATGTCAGACGAACTTCCAAAATGCGTTTTCATTTCGAAAACAGTAGTTAAGTAGGGTTGTAAAACAATCATCATGCAGCCCAATTCTATAATAATTCAGTTACCTCAGGATGCCGGCTTTTGAACAAACTTCTTTTCGCCTGCGGGCAAAAAGATACTCTGTGAAAAATGACTACTTATGTAGCATGCATTTTTCTCATTGATTTTTGATGGCCTTAAAAATTCAACTGTATTTCATGGAAAATCTAAATAAAAATATTCAGTCTTTTGCTCATTCGGTAGGAAAATTACGTCTTCTTCCGATTTTATTCTCGAAGGAAGGGTGTTATTCGGTTTTTGAACACTTTTCCAATGTCCGAATAATTTTGAACCCGACCCGCCGTTACACTTGCATTCAGGGTTTCCAAACTACAAGAGGTATATTATCCGCGTACGGAAAATCCTACATTTCTCAACGGTATTAAGAGGAGATCATATAGGGTTCATAAAACGTGGCAGTCGATTTAGGCCATATTTTTAACTTTAAATGTCACATTGGTAAATGCAGAGACATGACGTTTTATGATCGGCCATTTCACGGCATCAAAAAATCTCACAATTTTAAACTTTTTAAAATCGAATCATACCCTTCCTCCGAGTATGAAGTTGGAAGAAGACGTAATTATCTACCGTAAGAGCAAAAGAATGAATATTTTTATTCAGATTTTCCACGAAATATATTTGAATTTTTAAGGCCATCGAAAATTAATGAGAAAAATGCATGCTATATAATTAGTCTTTTTACAGAGTATCTTTTTGCCTGCAGGCGAAAAGAAGTTTGTTCAAAAGCCGGCATCCCGAGGTAATTGAATTATTATAGAATGGGACTGCATTATGCTTAGTTTTACAACCCTACTTAATTTATCTTTTCGAAACGAAAATGAATTTCGGAATTTCGATTGGCATTTCATGAGTTAGCCCACCTACTGTAGCTTTGGTAGGATATTTGGTTTTCAGATCTTTGCCTTTTATGAAATACCTATTTTTTTCGAAAATTGCTTATATTTATGATGCTTTTTGAGAGGATTATGTTGTATATACCTGTGGTGGACGAGGCGCCAGCTGGATATTGTTGTGCTTTACTTAAGAAGAATGGTTCACATGACAGTTCGACGGTCGATTCCGACGATGTCCACCGTGTGTCCTACAGCAGGGTGGAAGCAGGGACAGTGAAGTCGTTTTTACTGAAAGTAGACTTACGCTGCATCTACCGCAGTCATCCCTACTCTCCCTCCTGGACCCGGTGTCACGACGGAGTCTGGAGAGCTGGAGGTGAAAGAGGGCGCAGGTGGCTAGCACGGCAGGACACGCACCTTGGCGCTCCACTGCACACCCTCTGGTGCAGAGAATAAACTAGAGCAGGATTTTTCACCACCATCAACAACAACACTCCAACAGGGGCCAGAAGGACGAGGATGATGACTGAGCAGCCATGCCCACCACCGGTATACCCAGCGGGAGCGCAAGCGCATCCACCGGCAGGGGACCATGTGTCAGGGAACTGCCCAACGCATACCAGGCTAAGAGGGTCATGGTTGGCTGATACTGGCATACAGCGCGCTTTCAGACCTTTTGACCTAGAAGGGCGACATGTGGTCCTGCATTTAGCCTGGCCCGTCACCCTTCAAGACTGATTAACCAAACAGTCGTCGACTGAGAGGCACTACTCATAAGCACACACACACAAACACTCTACTCACATGCATGAGAGTGTCACAGTTCACAGGGCAAAAAGCCGCCCTCAGGCGTACAACTACCTTCCCGTCCGCGCACAAGGTACCAGTATTTCAAGCAAGAACCGGGGGGGAGGCGACTCAGATCCCAGCTGAGTTTGGGTACTATAAAGGTCCCACTAGGAAGGAGCCACTGCAGGCTCTTTCAGTCTATCTGTCGGCCACTCCACACAAAAGGGCTGGCTTTGAGGTCCGGTCTGAGTGATCAGTTGATGATCTTCCAAACCACGGGTTTTTTGAGCGCCGTGATAATCTCAGGCGCGTCAGATTTTTCATGATATGGAAAATACATTAAGAGAAGGCCTTACTCTCTCTTCGCATTTCCGGACACCAATCGACTGTCCGAACCTGGACGAGGTTGTTGACGGATCCAAAAAACAGCACATTTTTGCGTGCCATACACACGACACATCAGGGTTTCACACAGGGGGGAGTAAATACTCCAGTTAAAGAGCCAAATATTGCATAACCGCAATGAAACACCTTCTACTGGGTAATAAGTTATGAATTACGTTGATCTAACCACATAGTCTCTGTTATGACTCTATCATAGCCTCCGAAAAACGAAATCGCTAAATGCCCGGTGTTAGTGTGGATTTTGATCGCTTTTTTATAATGTCGTTCGGAGATTCAGTGAAGCCATGGAGTTTTCCGTCATCAAAATACATGAGGCTGTGTGTGCAGAGGAGCCCCTTGACGTAAGATGGACCAGTGCCATGGTTAAAGTTGTCTCATAGGAAATGACGCTTTCTGCTCAGACTACGACCTTATATTTTCATAGGAACCGAAAATCAGATAAGTACAAGGCACATATCCGAGCTAGGTCTCACTTCGAAGCAGGATGGTTTTCTATCGGGCACTCTTTGATCCATCCGCCTGAATAAGATTCTCGAATTACCAGCTATTTGAGCAGTGTCCATTCTTTCCTATTTATTTACAGTATCTCCAGTAGTCTACTCAGAGTTTATGGAGAGAATACGCTCCACATTCGTCTCCTCTTCTCCATTCGCAAAAACCTGTCTTTTTTAATTTTATCGCCTTAAAGATGAAAAGTTTGGATTTAAATACATCAATACACATCAGATGTTTTTTAAAAAAGTGACTTCATCCTAAATGCCTGGATAAAAGTGCCTTAGGATGCTTCCAGAATGCTGTAATTGATGATGATTCCATTAAATACCACTAGGCTGCATTATCATTCGTTCAAGCATCTCCAAGATTTATAAAATTGTAATCACTGTGAAAATCGAAATGTTCCTTTTCCTTAAAACCCCACTTTAAAAAAGACATACTTAAATACAAATTGGGCTTACGAACTACGTTCTTATGCATACGATTAAAGGGCGCAGTCAACTTTGCATAGATCTCGAAAATCAATAGAAAAACATACATTTTCCAGAGTGAGCAAGTACTTCTCTAACTTTTGGAGTTTTTAGTCCGAAGAATTTTTGAAAAACTCTCGAACTAAACACCCGCGGGGTTTTTTCATGCATTTTCAAATATCTTACCCGGTAAGTCATCTTCGATTGTTTAAAATTATAATTTACTCGGTGAAAACTCTTATTATGACTTGTCATTTGTTGTTCAAAAGCTAATGAGAGTATTTTGTCATGATTTAAATATCTGCTGCCGTCTCCAACAAAACGCCCCTCAGAATAAACACCCAAAAGAGAGCAGGCAGTTCCACAAGGGATGCTTAGCCGGAGCATAAGTTACTGCTGTTTAGAAATAGACCTGGAAGTGTGCTCCGAGCTAATCAACTTCCAAATTTCACCTAAGTCCAAACGCCGATCACCCGTTCTTCTTACGCATAGGCCCCGTGCTGAACCCTGTCTCACAGTGAATCGAAAGACAACTAACACCACCCGGACAGCCGGTTCTCGCAGCAGCCATTTGGTGAGGCATGTGCACAGCCAACTTGGAATTCTCTTACAAAAAGGGATGATAAAGCACTGAGGCAACCCGGTGAGTGATTACAGCACTCCGGCATTTGCAAGATCAGTAAACAGGAAACAGCTACCTAGGTCATTCCACCGGCCGCTTCCAGCATAAGCGCCTAGAGGGGATAAGTAGAGAGGACCCATCAACGTTACCGTGTGCAGGGAGGAGGCGAAACGCATGACAGCATTGTTTGACACCGGCCATGCCCATCATTTAGCAGCTACCGTGAGTAGAACCTTCCTCACGCGAACGAAAGAATAACTTGCCGCAAGGGAGTAATCTGCTGTGGTTCATCAACTTCCATGCCAAAAATGCCCTTTTACGGGCCAGACAGCTCGAAGACTCGTTTCACAAATACGCAAATGGAAAGGGACCGTTGTCCCAAGTTGCCGCCCGATGGCATATTCGGTGCTGAGACATTCCCTGAGCAGGGGAATCTGTCACGTGGGGCGAGCGCAGGCGAGCAACAATTCCGGTAACAACGGACAAAATGGCCGAGTAATCATCACACCAATGTCCAACACGGATGATGAAATTGCGACAATTAGCGACTCGGACGCGGACCGACGAGCCACCGTCGCCTCCATTAGAACCCCAGCTGTGACCGCGAGAAGTGGTAATTACAGTACGCATGTGGCTCCACGGTAGCTACGTCCTATAGATACTGCAATATTTTTGCCTCCAGTGCCTTTATCTGCAACCGGCTATGATAATGCTTTCGAGTGGGAATTCGAAACGTCCGCTCAATAAACTTCTTGTTCCAGTGATCGCATCTTCTTCTCCTGAACTGATTACTGAAACTCGCCTATTCGCATCTGTCGACAATGACTCTAGTGTCTGACAGCACAGGGCAAGAATTGCTGGAGGCCAACAACCATGCAGAGCAGCATATCGGCTTTTCCCCCTGAATACCATGTACTGCGCACACAGCGCCGTATACCATGGCCTCATTCCAGCCTAAGGACACACGCGATCGATGCAGGGTGAGAAAACGAACACGTGTTGCATATTTGTTATTGAAAGTCCAGTTTCTCAGACGATGTGAGTCAGTACGGGTCTGAAAGTTCAGACAGACACAGCAATCGCCCTGAAAATCGTATATTCTTCCTTTTTGCAGGGACCTAGGTCCGCATATTTGTCTGTAGTTCATGTAATATGATGGTACACTTGGGGTTTCTTTTATTATTAGCCTTCTAACTGACCGATCTCAAACAGAATTTCGGTGAAATTGACTGTAAATCATACCATGAGCAGAACATATTTTCATTGATCCGTTTGTCATTGGTCTCAGTTACTATAAATTATCCTTCTACTTTGGTTAGCGACATCTATGAGACTCAATTTACTTGGATAAGGCCAGACTGCACAACCAAAGAACGCCTTAAGGCAGTTTTGGAGTGTTATACAAAGTGGCCCAGATGACACTGGACCCCAGTCGTTATAAAAATTTGCAAATAAGTTGCAGAAAAGTTCATTATACAAAGTTTTAACAAATATTTAAAAAATTCAAACCATTATTTGCAGTGGAGTTGCGACGCTGCTCAATGGATGAATTGGTTACGTACTGTACATCGGCTCAAAAACCCGCGGCGTACCAGATTTGTCAGCATTCACAGTATGGGCGATTCGTCCATATTTCTGCACCATTTCTTAGACAGTCGATTTTGACGGAGGTGGCGTATCAGATGATTCGTTCCAATGATCCCTAACTTCTTTATACCTTTGGCCCGATGAATAATAATTTTTAACAGCATGAAAACGTTCTACATCTTTAAAGTGCGTCGTGTGAAGGTCATATTTCGAATGCAAAAGGTGATAATAAATTCAAAATTTGTTAAAACAAGTACATGTTTTTGCCCATTTTAGGCGATATAAACAAGGTTTACTCAAGAGTCATGCGCGAGGTTTACATTTTGAACATTTGCTGTAACTTTAAATAACAAAACTTAGTTCCATTTATTTGTAATCTTTAATAATAATTAGGGTTTGGTTACATCTGCGCCATCCTGTATGTTCGAACTCAGGCGGCGTTTCAAAAGAGGAAACAGGCTGATGAGGTGCTTCAGTTAGATTTCACATTTGATGTTGTTGTACTATGATGACCCTTAAAACATCATGTCCATTCCTGACCCCTTTTGTCTAAAGAACGCCGATTAGAACAAAGTGGCCACCAAGTAAAAACATACGGAGCGGTCCCTTAACGATTTTCTTTGATGTTCAGGAAAACTGGCTGGATATGTACCATATTCAAGCAAGACAGCTAATTGACATCAGGTCTAAAATATTTCAACAAAATCAGTACTAAAGCACCAGAAACATAAAGATACGAGTAGAAAGAGCTAGCTCGAATTTGCCTATTCAGTCAGCATTTGTAAAAATCAAAAAACGGTAAAGTATGTTGTAAGTCAACCAAAACTTGTGGAAATTTGACATGCGAGGTCATAGTGTTCCAAATTAGTACCGTGCTCTGTCTTAAGTTGATACATCCCGTTTTGATCATTAGCCCCCATGGACCTAGTGAGGCCATTCTATAGGCCTGTTGTGACGTCGTTAAAATCACCTGACTTCAAAGGCTTCCTAGGTGAAGCCTTGTGAGCGGCGGTCTCGTGCTCTCAAAGACGTCTCTCTCTCCTTGCGTCGTAAGTTGATTAATGGCTTGTCAAGGGAGATGCGTAAGTAGGAGTCACTGCGTGGACAAGTCGCCTGACTACTTATGTCAAAAGCGCCGCCTTCACTTGACTGCAGAAGGTGCAGCAGTGACCTTGAACACTTCATCGGTCAGGTGCGTCGACCTGCGCCTACAGGCGCCGTGTACTTTTACCTTGTACGCCGACAGAAATTCAATTTTAAAGTACATTCTGGAGGAGAAATTCTGCAGGACCATTCTGGCCCTTTTTGGGTTTTTCAACGCAAAGTTGGGGTAACTGAGACCACAACTTTAGTAAACGGCATTGGCATCTTGAACAATTCATGATGCCTCCGGCGACGGTCCGATATAGATTTCTCTTCTATTCATAAATCTACAAATAAAAAATATGTGGCGTGATGATTTTTGAAGCTCACTGCATTAAGAAAAAACACCTTTCCGAACTAATTCTCATTTTCTATCTCCTTTTCTTCATTAAATGATCAAACGTTCCATGATCACAGAAACTGATTAATGCCGAAACAAGTTCTCGTGCAAAATGACATCACAACGGTAGTTGACGTAACTCGTGAAGTTTGTGTAAAGTCATGAAAAATCCCCTACCGGCCGTAAACTGACCTAAAGACCCCAGCAAAAGGGAAACACATAGACAGACTTGAAAGTGCACTAGGTTGGTCGGAGGTAATATTTTTTTAAGAAAATCGAATCATGGAGTAAGTTAACTAGTAGAAGGACCTCAAACCTGTTCCTGCAGATGATTGGTTAAATAAAGCCGTATATGCAAAATAAAGTTCGAAAATCCATTTGGATGATTTTTGCCATAACCATCTCCTGAAGTCAGTGCGATAGTCAACTGCTTGGCCTTTGACTGAGTGTTTCGAAATGATTTCACATGAATAAGGTGCACTCTTTCAGATTGGTTGTTTTAAGATATACGGTTGTCCGTGGAAATGAGGGCCTAGTTTAAGCTCAAAGGCAACAACGGCAGAGGAATAAACCTTTTCATAAGGTTACATGTCGAAAAAGCGATCTGCAAATGAGAAATTGGAAAAGGATTAGCAGATGCAATTATAAGCGTACTATTTTATATGCATCGAGGGAATTTTTCTTCCCTTCCATTACTCTGGGTTTTCCGGCCGCGGGGATTTCTGCGGATTGTCTTGCGTTCTTTAAATATCAGTGAATACTTCGCAGTTTTTATGCTTTTCAAACGACTGCCTAAAATGGTAGGTTTTGTACTTTGTGTTTATCAAGACCCTCAGACTAAGACAATGCACGAAAGTTTTTGTGTATGTTGTGGATTCTCGGCCATTTTTTCATGTAGATGGCGGTCTGGATCGTATTTGTATGCTTCCTCATAGCACAACCCGTAATCGGCAAAAAATAGAACCCCCGATGCATGTACTGCTGATCAGCTGATATGTCTCTGGTAAACTATCTCTTAAAAAGCCCTTTATCGACGTAGTTTGCTAAAAACGTATTTATTCACTATTTGCCACGCCCGGTTGACGAGGTCTAAAAACCTTCTTTCAAGATAGCGACGGCTGCTTTGATCATGCTTTTTTCATTTGGGCTAATGCTCTGTGCCAGAAAAACACGCCTACACTGCAGATGTGGTCAACGCAGTTAGTAATGTGGGGAATCGCCCACATATGCGGCAGCCTTCATTTCCGCCCAAAATTATTTGGGGAAATAACTGACAAATTCATTTTGCACGATAAACGTTTTCACCGCGAGGCGTAAGCTCAATTAACACAATGCACGATGTCGATGTGTCTCGAAATGGTCCCCGGGATTTTGATTGTCACGTTTAATGCGTTTCGCCACCTGATGTATCTACTTACGAGGGAGGAATCGTTACTCTATATGATTGCGTTAAAATTATGCCAGCTCGCTATTCAGACACGATGTCAATGGTGAAGTTCATCCCATATTTATCGTACTTAAGTGGAAACGCAAAAAAACTGAGATGGCCGATAGGTTAAATATAGCCGAGTTTCAACCTGAGCTTGGCCTTTGTGTGATTTTCGCCAAAACAGAGTCATTTTCTAGATTGGCAGTCATCAATACTACCCCGACAGATACTGTCCCCACAGACGAGGATCAGTAGAGTCCATGGAGTGGAAACAAGATTAACAAATCAAGTCGAAAATTACGGTCAGCCGGTGTCAGTCAGTGTCAACTCTGTCACATGAACCTGAAAAAGCTTTTCAAGGTCACGAGAGCGTTGGAGGCGAGACATGAACAGTAAAGTATTAACAACGATATTTCGATGGAAATGCGTGTAGAATAGGGCAACTGTGTTTCGAGTTCAATCTGCCTCCATTCTGGCAATCATAACTTTGGTCACGGCTTGGAACCGTCAATAAGGCCACATCAGGCAGACGAGGGTCAGACGAGTCAAAGGGATGAGAACAAGATTAACAGACCAGAGAGACAACTAAGGTCAACGCGGGTGCGGTTGACGATCTCCAATGTCCTAACGCTTGCAGCCGACGGGTGGCATGAATGTGACGACCTTTTATTCTCAGCCCTCACCTTTCGATGCGTTCACCCCTTTTCAAGGTTATCTTAGCGTGACGAGCATCACCTATAAATTCCCTAAGATGCGGTACAACGCTCACCTCCGACGGTGAATGCTGATTTGCATTTGAACCGTCAATACAATATAATTACGGCTCTCCAGATTACTTTTCATTGTGTTTATGCTCGGGACGCGCATCTCTGCTTCTATTAGTAAATGTTGGTGTATCCTGCTGAAAGTGGATTCGTCGTGGTTGTGTTCAACGACCGGGTTGCAGGACATGCCAGCCATCATGGCTACCACGGAAACCCTTATCTTTGGTGAAGGGGTGCTCACCGATCGTTCTTACGGAACTCAGTCGTTGCGTTGTGCCTTACGGGCTCTCACTCGAGCCAAACTAGCAGCCGCACACCGGGGCATGATATAAGCAGAATTTTATTGCCGACAATATGGGTAATAACATTCTACTCTTGTCTTTCTCGATATTCCCAATCGTAGCAGTCCTGGTTGCTCTGCTACTGCGTGCGACAGCTCCAGGTTGAGTCTCAAGGAGCTACTGAGCGAGCAAGTTCTGAAACATGATAAGTGAACGCCCTTTCAACGACATGTATATAATGTATACATTATGTGACAAAGCCGATGAAACACTATGACCTTAGTCCTGACGGGCACTCCGGGCTGACTAGGACTTTGTACACTTTACGTGGTATATTAAATGTTACGCAGCTAGCTTTCCTTCGTTCAGAATACATTATGTTATCTAACCCATGAGGCATGATGGCGGAAATAAAGACGATCAATTGTGGGCAAACAACATGCTTCACAGTTTACTTATTCTTCTAACCTATTACGGAAAACGTCCCTTTTGTATGCACAGTATGCTTATGAATAACTTAATCATATAAAATGTTTGCAAATATCGGCAGAAATCTACATTGCCTTATATTCCGACGATTTTCTATGCTAGAGCTATCCTAAACTAAGCTTAGACATCCTCGTATATTTTTAGATGATAAAAAAGTAATCAAAGCTCTAACTTTTTACCAAATAACGCTTGCTGCACTTTCAAATCGATTTTTCCTATTTAAATCAGGTGAAGTAAGGTGGAGGCAGGCAAGTAATTTTTAAAAAACCAGACGTTTTATCGATTGTAAAAAGTTAGATTTGTAAATCTGTATGATTTCATACCTGCGTTCTGATATTTTCCTGCCCTTTGCAACCACTCAGAAACTTACCGTGAGAAGACCCCATAAAATGGCCTTGTTAACCTCAAAGCATACGACAAAATACTTTTTTATGACTTAGTTCCCGCTAATGCGATCTCTAGAAACGGAACGGATAGGAGATAATGGGTTTTTGCAATATTATAGCATTTATACGGTTACCCAGCTGGGAATTTATAATCTTGGCATGGAGCCTAAAGTTGAACAAAGATAGCGAAAAAGACTCCAATAGAGACAGAAAAGTTGGTTCTTTCATTTGCAGCAGAAGAATTATCATCACTTTTTGCTAAACAAAGAAACAGATCAAATTTCCCGATTTGCACCTCGATTTAAGCTTGATAAAGGTAAAGTACGCATAAATCCGTCAGCGAACTACCTAATTAAAACGCTTTTTTAAACTGCAATTTATTAAAGGAAGCTTTTAATTGACCGAAGGTATGTTCCTTGCCGACTTCCATTGTAGCTGTTTATTTTTCTCAACGAGAAGATTCTCCGTTTGAGTGAGTCACCGAATATGACCCAAACGGCCACCTACACTTGTAAGCATGTCCAGACCTCTCTACGGCGGTAAATGCTTTCAAGGAAGAACTTATTTTGAAGGTCTTGATAATAAAAAAGGCGAAGAATCTATTTTTATGGGAAATCAGCTGAAAACACTGAAAATCCTGATCTGTTCGCCGCTATTTCAAGGACGATCTGGAACTCAACGTATTCAAGCACCAGAAATAATTATAAAGAGATTTAACGAAAGAATTGTTCTCATAGAACACACAGAATGGTATGTTTACGATTGCATCGGCCAATTCTATTCAAATTTATTAGTCGCTGGGCCGGCCTGTCAACATTTGGCCTTATGATAAATATTATTTCTGTTACGTCCCTATCGGCGAAATTAGGCCAGATCGCGTTTGCCTTGGACAATCGCGTCTTAAACAAAGTGCCTTGGAATGTACATTGAAATTGTGGACTGCTAGATAATTGCCACACTTGAAATTGCACTTGCCCTTGAATGATATTTAGGTCCAAGCTTCCATTAAAATTCATTTTTAAGCGCTTTTCTACCTATAATGTTTTATATACTTAGTTTTTGCGTGGACAGGCTTTCTGTATAGTGAAAACTCAAGTTTACGCAGTTACAACGGTTTTCGGAGTTTTTGGAATTCTCCGCTCTTCTAGGAAACCAGCAGGTCTAAACAATGTTAAAATAATTTGGAGGTGTCTTCAGTCCACCTTAGGTCGTTTGTTATTATTTTCCTTGTCTTTTCGTTGGCGCCGGTTTGCGAGTGAATAGTACACATAATATATGTTTCTAAACTATTTTATCAACGAAAATGTCTATAGTTTTGAGTCACCAACCAGTTTCTATGTAAGCACTTTCTTACGTCAGTAACTTTTGCGACCACGCTTGAGTAACTGCGCCTATTTTCCGATAGAAGGCATTTATCGGAATAGGAAATGTCTGTCAAAAGATTCTACGTCAACTTGAAATATGATGCTTCCCTGCATAGCATGTAGTCGACTGCGTTATTCTAAAAGAACAAATTAATCCCTTCTTTGAAGCGTCTGTTCCATAAATCTGCTAATTCTGTGCCCATAACACAATAATAACATCAAGCGCAATCTTTTTTGGTGCCTTTATAATTTCCCCAAGTACCGCGATAGTGCCTTCCACCAAATTTCATTTAAAAATCTGAGTATATGGTAAGATATTTTTCCGCGACTTGACTTCAGCTAATATGGACAGGGATTTGGGTTAGAAACTTCAACATATAATACACCTAAAGTAATATTATCCTACCCAGTATGAATATTTTGGCGTTTACATGTACCTGCAGGTGCTCCAGGCAACTTAACTGGGTGGATCATCAAATTTTGAAGACGTTGTGCATATTTTATGAGCCTGGTCACATACAGTACGTATTGGAACTGAGATAGCACTGAATCCGAATCAGTAGAATGCAGAAGAGAAGTCTCTATAAAAAAACCAGTTTCTGACACCAGCCCGTCATCGAATGCAATGCGACAAGGAGCTTATCTGCTTCGTAAGTGACAGAGAATCCGTTTCTCCCCTTCGTATCTGAACAAATGCCCAGCTTCCAAAGACAGGTGACGGGAAATTGATGAACTTAGGAGCGAGGAACCAGTAATAAGCCGTTTGCTCTGCACCTGCACTGTTTACCGGCGCAAGTTTCTCTTTTGAGCCAAGAGGGTGTTCAGTCTTATCATTAACTAAAGACGGCAGGCACACTCAAAGGTCTGCTGTACTAGTCCACTGAAATTGCTACCCTGTCATTAGAGCTTAGTCGTTTTCGTCGTGGTAAATGGTAGCCCGATTGTGCCTGATGCGGCAGTATTGACGGTTTCAAGCGGTGACCAAGTTGATGATTAGCTGGGTGAAGGCAGACTGAGCGCGAAACACAGTTGTCCCATTCTACACGTACTTCGACCGATATATCGTTGTTAATACTTTACTGTTTATGTCTCACCTCCAACGCTTTTTAACCCTAAAAAGTTGTTACCGCGTGTATTTGGTTTTCTAGGTTCGTGTGACAAAGTTTGTACTAATCGAATATCGCAACAGTTAAGCGACAGCTTGCTTACACAAAGATCGCCTTTATAGTTCTATCGCTGCGCGCTGGCAGACGGCGGCCACAACGTCTACATGAAAGAGGTTTTTCAGACGTTTAAAAAATCACGACTTCGGTGTTCGAAGCTCCGCACCACTGTCTTCACTGCCAGCTTGTTGTTGATTTAATCCGAAACTCTCTCGCCGTCTCTTATATTCGCGTTCACTCATACCGAGTTATATTCTAACAGCAAACATCTCGTTTGTGCAATTTTCCCTCTTCGAGGTGGATAGAGCAAATCAACGATTGGAAACCTGTGCAACGATACTACCTGCTGGGACCCTTCTCGACACTTTATTAATAAATAACATTAGAGACAGCTTAGATACGAACCTCTGGTGTCCTCTCCTTCACGACATACACGTGGTTTGTGCCGATGGTTGGGTAGACTAAGCCAAGGACTTTAGATTTATTATTTGAAGAGAATATGGCATCACTTACTAAATGCATTTGTCATGCTGAAGGTCATCTTTTATGAGAGTCCGATCCTGTTGCCGCTGGTCTTGCATAAAAGTCCGGGTTTCATACAGCAGGAGAGGCACAGGGACAGTGACTTGCGTATGAATTAGTGAATAATGATGGGCGACTTATGCTGCATCTACTGTATTCTCCCCGCCTTTTATCTTCTGGGCCCGGTGTCAAAAAATGCGTCATGAACGGAGGGCGGGATCAAATGCATTGGTTAACAAACTAAACGAGCCGCCGTCGCATGCCACATGCGCCTGGTTTGCGCATGATGGACCAGATTTTCCCAAAAACAAAGGGAGGCCTCGAAAAATTTACCGCACGATCTCCTCCTCGCCCACCCGAGCTCGGCGTCAAAACATAATCCAGCGTACCGGAGGCAGCTGGGGCGTAGTGGTTGACAAACTTAGGCGGGTCGTCTACGCGTGCCGCATGCCTGTTCTGCACATGATGGACCAGGTTTTTACACAAGCAAGAAAGGGACGGATGGGATTCCAGCAGAGTGTGGATGCCATGGGGGCCGCAGCAGGAAGGAACCAGTGCAGCATGATTCTCCGTCCTGTTAGGCAGACCGAGTTATCCCGCCGGTTGGCAGCCCCTCAAGCCACGGCCTTTAGTGAACCGTGATAATTTAAAAATGCGTCAAACTGTCCAACAGGAGCTCTGAGTCGATCTCCTTCTCTGCTCTCAACCCCAAACACCAGTCCACTGTCCGAGCTGGTCAGTTATCAGACATGGGTGCGATAATTTAGAATCTCACTGAAACGCCACTCCTCCCCCCCCCCGACACCGAAAGCTACAACTGAAACTCACAACACTTCACTTAACCTCCGGCACGTGCCCCAACACTACGCATACTCCCCTCCCCCCCCCAAAAAAAAGCTTTACTTAACTGGCTGTCTGCACACCCAAACACTACTCCGACAATCCCACTTCTCGATATTCATTTCTCCAGACGACTGGTTTGGTGCAACCAACTTGAGAATTCGGGAGTACAACTCGCTTCTTCCGACCAGTATTCTACTTTCATGATGTTATTTCCGAATGTATATCGCCCCAGTTTTCCGACTCATTTTTGAGTATCAAGCGCTTATTTTTACCAGACGTTGGGGGAGGTTTACGCAGAGAGGCGAAAACTTCCAAGCAGGACATTTTTACTCAAAGCATCCTACTGAAGTTCCTTCCTTTCAAGCTAATTCTGCCAAATGAGACTGAATTAATCGTTCGCATTTATGAATTCCGTCGTTTTTTGTTAATTTTCAGCAATACTTCCTGACCTCAAATGTTGATATTTTTCATCCTTACCTGAAGGCATATTCGGAGAAATAATGAAGCGCATTATTGCCACCTCCAAGTTTGCTAGAATGAAGAAGCAAAGCAGTTAACAATCGGGAGATGGCACCCAAAAAAATCCGCCCAACGAAAGAAGCCTGTCTTACGGGACAGGTGGTAATAGGGGTTTTATGAGTGGTGGCTTGTCGGGATGTAGGATACTAGCCGACAGAAAGCCTTATTTGAACGGGTGAATGATCGAAGCTTGCCCGCTCTCCGTTCCGTTATTACAAAATGGGTCGCCAAAGCAGTATAGTGGTAATGGACGAGTGCAAGGCGTATAATCGTCTTCCCTCAGAAGGTTATCTACATTTCTCTGTTAACCACTCAAAGAACTTCAAGGGCCTTACCACCGGACGGCACACCAATGCCATTGAGGCACACTGGAGTAGACTGAAAAGGAACCTCTACGAGGGGACCCTGCATGTGGTCACGCTGTGTGGGCTCACATAGACGAAGTACAGTATCGTCTTTGGTTTGGCCTCAATACCATGTCTTTGACAGATGCCTAGTAACTGTTTCTGTCCCATGCTGTGCAGACTTATATTATTTTAAAGTGATTTTGTTTTGTAATAAACTGTTATAATGCGAATGCACGCCGTATCTTCAGGTGTACGTGTGTAAGGATGGGGAAGGTTGGGTAACAGCGGCCATCGCCCACGTAACCTACTGCGATGTTCGTTCGGCCAACCCATGTTAGGCCGTTGTGGAAAATCCAAGTAGTGCGTGAAAGTAGGCCTGCAGTCGCTGATAGAGCTTGAAGGCGTTTGAGTCCACTGTTAAAGGTATTATCTCTAGGTAGCGGATATTTCGGGTGCCATCTCCCGACTGGTACCACATAGCAATCTCCAAGGGGAACTCTATTCACTTCTCCATCCTTTAGACGAGATAAGCATGTCTATGAGAGTTGTAAATCCTTCAACAAGGAGTCTCACACCCGTTAAAATAAGCCTCATATACAAAGCACGGGTAACTTGACCCAAATGAAATTAAACGTACGTTTTCCGGTGGGGATTTGTAATTTAGATGGATGGAGCGTTGGCTGTACTAAAGCCTTCCCCTTGCTTTCGTAGGTTCGAATCCCACAGGGGCGCCGATTTTTTTGCAGTTGAGTCAATGTGAATTGCTCAAAATCTGTCAAAACATCCATGAATTACGTGAAAGTGGTAGTTATCGGGTGGATTCTAGGCGGAGTACTCAGGAAATGCTGCTTGGGCAGTCAGCTTCCTGTATCAAAATTGGTGGATTCCAGGCGTTGCAGTAGACAGGGCGGATAACTCGACCCAAATGCAATTTAACTCGCGTCTTGCAGTGGGACTTCTTAACTAAGGTGGCCAGAACGTTGACTGTACGAAGGCCTTCTCCTTGCTATCGTAGGTTCGAATCCCACAGAGGCGCCGAGTTTTAACAGTTCGGACAAAATGAATAGGAACAAAATTCATTCATACTGATGCTGCGCCAACCTTGGATCCCTCCTACGTAGCTCCGCTCCCCCGATGACATGCGCGATGGCATAAACAACTGTGCCGCTGGTCTCCACTGGAAAACAAAACACCATCAAACCCTACCGATCGAAGAAGAAAAGGAATTATGATCCCTGAAGTCCGACGACAGTATAGCTCTTGTGTCTGCTGACAGAGATGGTGCAAAAGTCACGAGGGATAAAAGTGAGCCTGTCAACAAAGACAGCCAAGTCTTTACCGACAGAAAATCCTATATCCCATTCGCTGAGGATCCAAAGAAAAAGCAGGCCGCGGCTGTGAAGAAGGAAAATGAGCTTACTCGACAGAAACTCAGGAGTCCTGAGAACTCCAAATTTATGACTCTCAGTGCTATCCGCGTCGCACATGCTTATGGCCTTCCAAATGTGCACGAAGTGGGTGCACCATCGAGGATCATAGTGTCACTCATTGAATCACCTACTTACATCCTTGTCTAAGCGTGTCACAGGCACTTAGGGCGCCTAAATAATGAATCACAGTATAGCATCAACAACTATTATGTACCCCTTCAGGGAGTCCAGAGTCCTGAAGCGAGCTCCAGTGAATCCATTAGATCGCTTGATGTGGCTGCCCTGTTTTCCTCATTACCACAAAACCCGGTAACTGAGAGCATAGCTCGACGCCTAGAGGAAAATTCCATTTACATTCTAACGCTGCATGTTAGAGACAGGCTTGGGCTTCGTCTTAAAAATCATTGTCGATTTGATGTCAAGTACTGCCAATAGATAAAGGACGCCATAAAGATCGTAGCATAGTCGGGGCTACTCGCCGAACTAATTTTACAACGGTCGGAATAGGTCATCGTTCAAATCCTCAAACCAAAAATGTGGCTCCGCTGCGTAGATGATATCTACATAGGCTGCCATAAAAAACTGGGATGTTGAGCAGTTGCGCCAGGGGCAACCAGAGACATTCTTCGGTTTCGTGACGTAAGCGCACAAGCACGACGTGACGGTGACCTCGCAACTGGCGTCCGCCGAAAAGACTTTAATAAAGGAAACATCCTCAGCTTTGGTAGTAACCCTCTTGCAACCCACAAAAGAAGGTGCACTCAAATTCCTTGTCAATGGGTCTTTCAGTATTGTAGCAGCAAATATCGACGTAAAAGGAACTAGCTTGCTTTTGTCAATTATTCTGATCCAATTAATACTTTAAAGCTTTGTGAAAAACTATGTCAGATGCCGAAGGCCACCACAACACCTGATTTTCAATGGGGAGGTGGGGCAGCAAAAATTATACTCCTTAGCCTACCTGTAAGGAAGTATTGAAGCGATAGACCGTTAATTAAATCAGTTTGGCATCTACATCGCCCGCGAGCCGGCAGCTTCTCTGAGCTCAAAATTATCCTGAGGAAGGGATTCCACACTAAAAAACAGCAAACCAACGTCATTCACCGAATTCCGTGCGTTAATTGCTTGCTTTTTTTACAGTGGACGCACGGATAGACGGTTTGAGAGTCGCATTAACGAACACAGGATGGCACCCCACCGAAGTGACTCCTTATCCCTCGTGTTTGCGCAAGCACTTGAGTGTGACCATAGTTTTATTTAGAGCCCTTCTGAAGTGGTCAACATCAAACAGGCACGGGATTTCTCGATCGTCGGTACTCAAGGCGGACAGGAAAAAAAGCCATGTTAACCTACAGTATGTGGGCCAGCTGATGAAATGTCAACCGAAGTCCCAAAATGCGTTTTCGTTTTGATAAGATTATTTAGGCAGGATTGTAAGACTAGTCAGCCTGCAAAATAATCCTATGATATTGCAATTACCTCAGGATGCCGGCTTTCGGATGAACTTCCTTCCGGCTGCGTGCAAAAATTACACTATCTAAAAGATGATTACCTAAGTAACATGAATTTTTCTCACGGATTTTCGATGCCCCTAAATGTTCCATTATATTTCACGGAAAACATGCATAAAATATTCATTATTTCACTCATTTTGCAGATAACTATGCCTTATTCTAACTTTATATTCGAAGGAGGGGTATATTCCGGTTTTAAAAAGTTTCTAATTGTGGGACTTTTAAATATCGTGCAATGGCCGTTCACAAATCGTCATGTCTCTGCATTTACCCATGTGGCTTGTAAAGTTAACAATATGGATCAAATCCTTTGCCTAATTTTATGAACCCTATGTGGTCTCCCAATACTACCGTAGAGAAGTGTGTGGTCTTCCGTACACGGAAAATGTAAGGCTTGTAGTTTCGAAACCCTGAATCCAAGTGTAACGGTAGAGCGGATTCAAAATTATTTGGGAATTGAAAAAGTTTTTGAAAACCGAATTCTTCCCTTCCTTCGAGAATAAAGCCGGCAGAAGACGTAATTATCTACCGAATGAGCAAAAGAATGAATATTTTTATATATGTTTTCCGTGAAACATGATCGAACATTTAGAGGCATCGAAAATCAATGAGAAAAATTCATGCTACTTAGGTAATCATCTTTTAGATAGTGTAGTTTTTGCATGCAGTCGGAAGGAAGTTTATTCGAAAGCCGGCATCCTAAGGTAACTGCAATATTATAGGATTATGTTCCAGGCTGACTAGTTTTACAATCCTACCTAAATAATATTTTCGAAACGAAAACGCATTCTGGGATTGCGGTTAACATTTCATGAGTTAGCCTACCTACTGTAGATGCCCACTATGAGGGCCTGCGTTCGCGACTTCCTGAATAGCGCTCATCGTAAAGGCAGCAGCTGTTACTGCATACCCGAATATTTTAGATCTCATCGACCCTACGTTGCCCGCCTCTCCCTCCCCCCATCTTCAGTCTACCGCCGCAAGTAACTAATAAAACTTACAGCACCTCCCTTCATCTCCGACATTTATCGACATTGCGGCCGTCTTGACCGACCAGGCTCACCGTGTGCTTCACGGCAGGATGCGAGCAGGGACGGTGACTTGCGCTTGAACTAGTTTGTAGTGGTAGTAGACTTTCGCAGCATCTACCGCACTCTTTTTCTCCCACCTAGACCAGGTCTCATGACAGAATATAGAAGACCGGAGGCAGGGAAGAGCGAAGGTGGATGGCGCGGCCGAAGCCGCACCCTGGCGCTCCGCTCCACACCCCCTAATTCATAACATACACTAACCGGAGGGGGGGGGCGGCGTAGATTCCAACTGGCGCTGCATGAACGGGCAACTGGGCCTACCATTATACCCCACGCTCGGCATTTGCTATGGATGCCCATCTTCGATAACGCCTGCCGGGAGCTGATGTAGCCCCTGTGTTGGTCCTGTGCATCTACCGCGTGGCACGCTTTAGCTGCACATATCACACCACGATGCACACCCCCTCGCAAGGAGACCAGCCTATCTGTTTCTCTGTGCTCCCAAACACTAGTACAGCATTCTCATTTCTTCATTTTCGTTTTGTATAACGACGGGTTTGGTGTAACCATCTTGAAAATGCACGAGTGCGACTCTCTTTTTCCGATGAGCCTTCTCGATTCATCGTAGCATCTGTGAAAGCACATTAACTAAGTTTTTCAATTTATATATATAGGCATTATTTATGGTAGAGAATGTTCGTCGATTACTTTACAGGACCTGCTTTTCGGCTGAACCGTGGCCCAAAAACTCTCTTCTTTCCCTGAAAACAACAGTTATTACCACGCCCGAAATAGAAAGCTAAGCTCCAGTGATCCACAGTTGAGCACAAAATATGCAAGCACGAGAATGGATAATACCTTCATATGACTTAAAGTGAGCTTAACATCTCATAAAGTAAATAGACAACCGATCTGTCAAAGTCGAGCTCACCCGCTGCCTAAAATGTCTTATGCACACGGAAATAAGCGCGCATTGGTCAACTAACTTCGCGGAGCAAGAAAACCCGAATGAATGTCAAAAGCTAAGAAAAACCAGCCAATTTGGTCAAGATATTGTAGCGGAGAATCTTTGGACCAAGATAAGGACAGAACTGCAACTAACGAGAATGCCAGATGATGCCAGATGCGAAAATTGATTTGATGTAGTACTTATGGTCGATATGATGGACGCCGCCAGTAGACTATCTGCGTTGTGTGTGTACACCCATTTGTGCTTCAGGTATGCTGCGAATGAACGACGGAGTCAGGTCGGTATTGGGATAACCATCCTCACAGCATATCAGAGTATTCCTCACCATAACAAGTCGGACGCACTAGAACCAATCACGACACGCAAACATTTGTGGCTTGGAAGGCTAACAGTAAACGGTTTAAATCAGTCTTCCTCAGCGCTGAGAGTCCGGCTGCAATGCCTTCTCTTTAATGTGACCTTTAAAGCAGTAGCACCTATGCGAACTCCAGCAGGCCCCATCAAGTGCAAGGTGGAAACCGGGCCGTGTGTGGCACCCGTGGATGCGCCGATTCGCCCCGTCAGCCATTCCGTTTGAGCCCACTTTTGATCGACTTGTCGTTATATTAACATCGACGTAAGGTGGGTGAGGAAACAGAGAATGCAGTGAAGACTGTTCAAGTCCGCCCCGCCATAAATTTATTCGCGCCCAAATCACCGAGCACACGGCGGGTGTCGTGGCTTAAGACAGTCGAATTGTTTTATTCGGGTCTCAGATAGTGGTCAAGTCCCTGACTCGCTGAATGAGGGTTGAATGGGTGGAAGCCAGCGCTGTCACAATCTATCCGCATATCTGTTGACACCGCCTTTTCTGTTTAACTTAATTTAGCTCTTTTGTAATAGATGTTTTGGCAGATTTTTAAAAAATTCATATTGACCCAATTGTGAAAAACTCGGCGCCTCGGTGGTATTCAAACCCACGCAGTAAGGGGAAGGCTTTAGTACAGCCAACGCTCTAAACACTTCAGCTACGTGGCCCCGCCGGACGACGCGAGTTTAATCACATTTGGGTCACGTTATCCGCCCAACCTACTGCAACGTCTGCAATTCACCAAATCTGATACAGTAAGTTGACTGTCCAAGCAGGATTCCCTAAGTAATTCACCTAGAATCCACCAGATGGCTACCAGGTTCACGTAATTCAATAGATGTCTTGGCAGATTTTTGAATAATTCAAAAATCTTGACCAAAACGTGATTAAACTCGCGTTTTCCGGTGGGGCCTCGTAGCTCAAGTGGTTAGAACGTTGGCTGTACTAACGCCTTCCCCTTATCGCGTGGGTTCGAATAACACAGAGGCGCCGAATTTTTCACAGTTAAATCAATAGGAATTATCTCTTTTGCTTTTCAACTGCAATAGGACAGACTTCACTGGTTAAGAACTCGCATCGTGTAACGTACCCCATTAAGGGCGCTCGCATTGCTTAAAGTGAGATACGGGCGCATATCCCACATCGTCTTGACGGAGCCAAGTGATAAATGTTAGGAATTCGAAAGTTGTTGGATAGACAGAACGAAAAGGCATGATGCCAAGACAAAATCTGACTCGACAATCGCAAACCAAGCTCATCATCACATCTCTTCCTATAAACACGGTGTTCAAGCGCGCGTAGGAATGATCCTAAATAAGGGCTAATATTTGAGTATCTGGTGTCGTATTATGCAAAACAGAAGGCTGGTCGAAAGTCGCTATCATAAGTTAACTTATCCGAGCTCCCGAACCCCTACAGCTGTCCAGCTTCGGAGGCAGGAGAACAGTAGCAAAGAATACAATCTTTGTGAGGCGGTTGGTTCAACAACTGTCCAGTTATTGCAAGTCTGGATCTGCTTTACGGTCCGACCATCGAGTTCGACGATATCCACCGTGTGGTGGGAGCAGGGACTGTAGTTGAGTGTGAAAAAGTGTACAGTGACAGTAGACTTCTATCTCATCTGCCGCACCCTCTCCTCCTCTCCCACCCAGACCCGGGATCCGAACAGAATCAGGAGGACCAGTGGCGGGATCGAGCACAGATGTATGGCGCGACGTGAACGTGCGCCTTGGCGTGCAGCCACGCCCCTGGTCCGCGCACAAAGAACCAATATCTCAGACTACAAGAGGGGCGGGGGGCTCGAGTCTCAACTGAGCGAGAGTGCCATAAAGGCTACACTATGAAGGAGTCATAGCAGCTTTACTCCCAGTAGAAAGAGGAGGACCGAGTTATCCCATCAGTTTAATCGGCTTGTGCAAGGCTCTTCTAGCCGGTAGGAAGTCTATGTCTGTTTATTAAGTTCTCATCAGAATTCTAGGTTTTGATTAGTTTGCGATCTATCTTGTATTCTACACAACTGCCCATTGTCGCGGCCGCGTTGAGGGGATAGGTGACTGCGTCGCACGACCGCCTTATCTCACACGTGCACGATTCTTGCCTCCATCTCGATTTTCTGCATGGTTAGAAGAACAGTCGGGGCGTAGGATAAGATGAATTAAAGTACACTACTGATCCAATTTTAGCTGTTTTTATTTCTTAAACACATTTTCGCATTGTATCCACGGGCGATCTACAATTGCGATCGCCAGCTCCGCAAAATGTGCGCATAAGCCTCTGATGCACTACTGACATAAAAAAGGCAGACCAGATTTGCCGGTCTTCTTTTGACCAGGTGCCTTGAAGTGTGCAGGGTCACTGGATCCCTCGACCATACCAATGAAAAGGAGGCTTTTCCAGTTCGAAACTTAGACTCCTGTACTTTCACCTTCGTGAGATCCCTCGATTGCACTTTAAGACCCAGAATTGTCTGGTAGGACTGCTTGCCTGCAGACGATATGTCGCTACTGTTTTCTTAGCGTCCAAATGGTGTGTTTATCCTAGAATTGTGTATTATCACAATGAGGGACGAAATTCGAGGAGAAGGACTCGATCGGTGGTGTTAATAGGTGACGCAGTGATGACTTGAAAGACTTGCTCCTCTCACAGTTCCTTGACCGGGTACAAAGGTCAGCGGACTAGTCTTAAGAAGTCCGCAATCTTACGGACGGGTGAATCTTTCTAATTTTCTCCCATACATGATATATGCACTCATCAGACTTTAATCCTTTTCTGATTCCTGCTCAGTTTCTTTGGTTATTTCAATTCGAAAACCGTGTTTCCTTATCGACAGGCAAAATCCCAATGTGATTACTCACCTGATGGTGAGAGAGTTTAGGAAAGAATTCGAACTACTGCTTATAAAGCCACAAAAAGAAGACTGGCGAACTTGTCGAAACAAGAAACTGACGTTTTAGTCGCCAATGGTCGGTAATAAGAGGATTCCCAAATCACAAGCAAAGGAAGACAGGCTATTCTGAGCCAACGCAACAGCAGGGAGCTCATCAAGCACCCTCGTCAGGTTTGTTGTGTATTCTGTGTTCGCCGTTGAGGTTATTAGCCCCCAAGCGTCCATGTGCGCCTTTCGCTCTGTCTCAGTGGTTCCCGCCTGTGGAGAGCAATTTTGATTGGCCCCGAGTTCTCGGGAAGCTAATGATAATTCTCGCGCGGTCCCATCAGCGAATCAACAGGAAGCGTTAGTCGGTCAGAAGGACAGTGTGACAAAGCGGTGGCGATCAAGGAGATGGCTACCATACAGTCGCTGGCTTATAAAATATTGCTTTCAGCGTCTTCCCATCAAGAAAGACAAGAAAAGCAACTCCAATTTTAACACTTGACAATATCATCAAGGCCCTTTTTGAGCAGAAGTCAGATTTCAATAAAAACATACAACAACGACAGATTTGTTTCGTTCAAACTTTAAATTTGTCATGTAAGTCTCGTATGCATCAATGCGTATCTTTGCATCTGTTGCACTTGGTGATGCAATGAAATAGTATATCGGAAATTACCCCCACTAGCTCCCGACCACCCTGTTGATCAGGTATTTTTTCTCAGCACTTCAAATCGCAGAATTTAGACAAATCTTCTGAACTGATATTTGACGTCGAACTTTGTTGCGCATAAATATTCACCTTTTAAAGGTTTTCTTTTGTTCCACTGTCAGATGTGGGCTGAAACTAGAACAAATGGATCTTCCAGTGTTAGTGTGAGCAAATTGAACGCTGTTTTTGGGGAGGCCAAACAATCTACTAACCAATTATCTTTTGCAATACGCACTGTATGGAGGATAATTTATTATGCATACAAAAATATGGTTGACTTTTCACTCAAGCAGATAAAAACACTCTTTTCTGACTAATGACTGCCGGCGCAAAACTTCAGGAAGAAGAGATATTTCCGGATCCTAACCCCGATCTCAGCCTTAACCCTCACTTTAACGCTAACCCCATCGTAACCCCAAC
>CACRXP010000081.1:1445914-1475772 GCA_902702965.1 Spirometra erinaceieuropaei
GGTGCGCAAAGAAAACTGGGTAACAATCGGGAGGTGGCATCCAAAAATATCCGCCTAACCAAAGCAGGCTGTCTTACGGGACAGGTGGTAATAGGGGTATTATGGGTGGTGGCTTGTAGGGATGTACGATAATAGCCGACAGGAAGCCTTATTTGAACAGGTAAATGATAGAAATTGGCCCGCTCTCCGTTCCGTTATTACAAAATTGGTCGCCAAAGGCAGTATAGTGGTAACGGACGAGTGGAAGGCATATAATCGTCCTCCCTCCGAAGGTTATCTGCATTTCTTTGTTAACCACTCAAAGAATTTCAAGGACCCTACCAACGGACGGCACACCAATGCCATTGAGGCATACTGGAGTAGACTGAAAAGGAAACTCCACGAGGGAAGCCCTGTATGTGGTCCAGCTGTGTGGGCTCACATAGACGAAGTACAGTATCGTCTTTGGTTTGACCTCAATGACAAGTCTTTGACAGATGCCTGGGAACTGTTCCTGTCCCATGTTGTGCAGACTTATCCTATTTAAAAGTAATTTTGTTTTGTAATAAACTATCATAATGGGAATGTATGCCGTATATTCAGGTGTACGTGTGTAACGATGAGGAAGGTTGGGTAACAGCGACCATGTAACCTCCTGAGACGTTTGTTCGGCCAGCCCATGTTAGGCCGTCGGGGAAAGTCGAAGTAGTGCGTGAAAGTAGGTCTGCAACCGATGATATAGCCTGAAGGCGTTTGAGTCCTCTGTTAAAGGCATTATATCTAGGTAACAGATTTTTTGGGTGCCATCTCCCGATTGTTACCGAAAACAGAATTAGATGCCTTTCCCTGAAGTCTTTGTTTACTAGTGCACAAATGGGGAATTTTAAGGTCATCAACACCTAACAGCCGGCGGCTGTAACACAAGCCATTCCCCTGTCACACCTAGCCCACATTATCACCCACTTTATACACGCAACGTCCTGCCAGTCGATAAATCAGATGAATAATTCTGCCCTAGTAAGCATTGGCAATGAAGAAAAATCCACCTGGTCTGTCATCTGAAACACGATGCGGACGAACATGCGCCGTCAAGTTACAATCCGAAGCTAGGTGGACCACTCACTAAAACAAAAGGCGTCGCCCGACCCTTATGGTTATGCCACAAGAGGGCTGCTATCGCTTAGTGAAACCTATACAGTTGTCTACTTCTGGTTGCACTGCTTCCGAGATCACGATACATTTTCCGAGCTGGAGTCAGTGCAAACGACAGTGGGGTCAATTAAGTACGGTCTGACAAAATCCCCGTCTGAGTCAGCAGGCTGAATAGTCGTTGACATGGTTCACGGCAACTGACAATCCGATCGTCGCGAGCTACGACATCCACCGTGCGCATAACGGAGTGGGCGCAACATCAGTGAGTTGCACGTAAATTAGTTTGTGGGGAGACGGACTTGCATAGCACCTCTTCTCACACATACCTGATGGCAAGACAGAGTCTGGACGGCCGGCGGTGGGCTCAGACGCTGCGAATGACAAAGCAAAACAGCCTGCCTACGTGTGCCACTCAGGACCTGGTCTCCACGGTAAGAAGTACGCTTTCATGGGGTGCGTGAGGAACCATTGCAGCCTGTCATTCCAAAAATAAAGGCTTGTTTATCCCGTCAGTTGGTAACCTCTCAAGCCAAAACGCTGAGCGCGCTGCATTTGCCTTGGCGAGGAATTCCCTGGCATGCCGCAATGGCTTCCTCATTAGCTGGCTCAATACCACCTCCATCGAACCACTGAAACCAGCACGACCAGTCAAGACGCCGAAATTATAGATATAGATATATAGGCTGATATTGCCTATCCATACAATAACAGACGGCAAACGAGGAAGATTCCGAATTGTTGGGCTCAGGTTCAGATCAGCAAAAACGAGAATTAGTAGGTCAGTTATTTTCGGAGGTAAGGGAGGTAGAAGGCCGGAGTTATGCAGCCTGGATGGCTTGGTAGGACGAAAGAAAGGTCAGAGTCATGGGCGCGGCATCATGCTGGGTGAAGGACGAAAGCTTGGTCCCAGAGGATGAAAACGTTTGGTAAAATGTGGCGGAAAAGATGAAAGCGGACGAAGGGCACGGAAGCCAAGACTAGACATGAAAACACGGAACAGACCGTGCAGCTACTAAAAATTTGATATAACGGACAATTAATCAAACACCCAGCGCTTAGCAACCTAAACAAAAACATCACAAATAAGCAAAAGTGTTTTTATGCATGAAATGCGCTGGAATGTCGATGCGAAACGATTTTAGTTCAAAGTCCTGCCTTTGACAGTGTGCATTACTTCTAACATTTAGGAGCGTCAATCGGTTGATAAAATTGCCTCAGACCCCCTCACATTCTTCATTTTTGGATCCACTTACACAAGAGATCGGAATTTGTAGTTTCAATTCAGAACATGACTCATTCCGGAGATTTGGCATAAGGAGTAAATATAGTTAATTGTCAAAAATATTCAGTGTTGCAGCTGCACATTCGCGTCTTTTAAAAACTTTCAGAAAATCAAACTTTTTTCGTGGGGTATGCAGGCCAAAAAGTGGCGGTTACACAAGACAGCGTAATGAGCGACCACCGAATTTCCACTTGCAGCTCTACCTCGGCTGTCATAGTCGGGCCCGCAAACCTACAGTTGGTGACCTAGCTCATTAAAAGTGTCGAAATTTAAGAATCATTGCCAATCACTCGCAAACCGACACCAGTTCATGAGTCCAATGTCTATGTTAATTAAGTATAAGTTTGAAAGAATTGAAAACATAAAAGAAATATTAAAGGCGGTGTTGAGTTGTTTAGAAATGCCGATTTATTTTGAAAAGCGCAATATTCTGAAAACGTCAGGAATGGCTCTAATTTAGTAAACTTCGTTTTAAATGTATAGAATGTATTCTCATACCAAAAACGTAGTAAATATGAAAGTAGAAATAAAATAACGTCTAATAATAGTGATTTAGTGAGGTTTACATCTAACTACCGTTTAATAATTAGTGTGATTTCATATATGACGGTTCGTTAACCGCCTACATTCTGAGTGTAGAATCCAAAACAGTGTTCGAGGATTTCGTGTTATCCTTGGCTTTTGCGAGCTAAACGAAGTGGGGTTCAACAAGAGAAACTGGATTTTGCTTGATTTCACCGATAGGGACGTCATAGGAACAAAAGTTTTCATAAAGCTAAATGCTATGAGGCCGGCCGGTGCCTAATAAATCGAAATACAACCGACAGGCGTGATCGTAAACATACCATTTTCTGTTTATAGAGAGAATTTTTCCTCCGTTAAATTAATTCATACTTTTCCTTCGTTTTAGATTACGTTGAGTTTCAGATCGGTCTTGAAATTTTGCTGAATACTTCATGATTTTCAGTGTTTTCGCCTGATCGTCCATAAAGACAGACTCTGAATTACCTGTCTGTTAAAAACTCTAAATTAAGATTTTTCTTGAAGGCATTTACCGAATTAGTGAGTGTTCGGGCGCTCGTTTTTGTGAAAATGGTCGTTTGGCTCACATGCAAAGACTCAATCGAAAATCAAACTTCATTTTGGAAAAAAAAGACTGTCCATAACAAAAGTCACCAACGAGTATCCCTTTGATCAAACTTTCCTTAATAAGTTACCTCTTTGAGGTGCTTTATTACTGCGCTCTGTTGACGGATCTCTGTGTACTTTGCATTTTTGCGCGGTGAGGCCAAGTAAAAATTTGACACTTTTGGCCGTTTCTTTCGCGTTCCTAAGCAATACTAATATTTCTTCTACCGTAAACGTAAGAGCACGCCTTTCCCTATACGTTGAGGCCATTTCCACTATTTTTGCTCGCTTTTAGGCTTCGTTCTTCAATTATGAATTCACGGCAGAACACCCATGTAAATACTGGTATTTTGCTGAAACTATTAATGTTTTGTTCGTTCTATTTCTGAATAAGGTATGCACAGAAACTAAACTACACGAAAATTAGTGTTCCATATGCCAGGTAAATGAGTTTATCCGGAAAGATTGACAAGGTACACCCAGACATTAAGCCTTTCAGGAACCTGAAGGAACGGTTTACATCACCTAAGAATGTATGATATTTGATGGTAGAGTAGTGATTCCAGCCAAACCTCAACAACAGGTTTCACGTGAGCCCCATGGCGGACACCAAGGAGAGCCCGAATGAAAAAACTGGCCTGAAGGTAAGTACATATATTGGCCAGGAATTTATGACGATGTGGACTCTTCCGTTGGACGTTTCGGCACTGAGGCTAAGAACTCAATAAAAGTAACGCTTATGCCATGGCCGGAGGTCAGGAGACCGTGGAAAAGATTCCATGTTGACTTTGCTGGACCATTCTTTAACCGAATGTTTCTCTTAGTTATCGACGCAAAATCAAAGTGGCTGGAAGGTTTCGACGTCGCGACAGCTACCGCCGAAAAGACGGAAGAACTTATTTCAAGGTATGGCACCCCCACAGAGACTGTGGCGGACAATGCCACCTAGTTTGCATCATCGCTGTTCCAACAATTGTGTCGGAAACGGAAAATCCGACATGTGACGTCACTGCCATTTCACCCCCACTCAAAGGGGCACTACGGTATCTACAACCTGAGGTCCGAGTTTCCAATCCTTTAAAAGGCCTATTTCGGGAAGGAGAAAATGTGGTTGCCCGAAATTACAAACCCAACGAGAAACTGTGGGGAGAGGGCACTGCCAGAAAGTGGAGAGGCGTTGTCTTTCAAGTGGAGCTAGCAACGAGGAAAATTACACGGCAGGCAAACCGGCCGAGACCCAGGCTCATCACGAATGGCCAAATAGCGCTAGATTTGCTATGTGACACCTTTGACGCTTCGACCCCCAAGGGAGAGCTAAAGCCTACACCATCTCTTATTCGCAAGAGCCATTGGAAAACACAGCCGCCGAAAAGTCTCATCATGGAACCGAGGCAGAGGTAATGTGAGGTACACCTCTCAAAAAGAGGAGGTGATGCGCAGACGGGAGCCACAATGGAATCGCAGTCTATAGCGAAAAGGACGCGCTTTGCGGCAGGCCAAGCCGGCTGGGAAATACACGCGTGAAACCAGCCGGCCAATCAGTATGCACTGCTGTATCGAATACGCGTGAGGCTCTTGATTACCCGTGGGGACCAAATATTGGGGAAGATTTCGCGAGGGGCTTCCAGTGTGAGAAATCGCCAATCAACATGAGACACGCCATAGGCCAGAACATTTTAGAATGCCCACCGTGATTGGCGCGCCATTGGGCGGAAGGCTCGAGAACAGCCTGAACTCAAATAAATAGGTGAAGGTTGACGAGCTAAGGGATCCGCTGTTTTCCGCCAACCTAGAACAGAGTGTTTTTTAGAACCCGCCTTCCTTCTCTTCCATCACACCCGTCGGGATATAATACAATGACAGGCATTCAATAATCCAGGAGTACTGCCAGAGTAAACAAAACAGCCTGTGACGAACTGTAGTGGATATTTGCCGTGTCAGCTATCCATACTTCAGTTTAAGATCAGAAAGTTCCTGAGTCTCAACAGGGGCTTGATTGGCCGTTGAAATAGGCAGTCAACTACATGATCTACAGGCCCACTTACCGTTGACTGCATTCGCGAATAGTCGGATTCACAAGAGAGTGACTTTCGCCGTTTGTTCTGTCTTGGAGTTACCACCTGAAGCTCCCATGGCTGGAAGTATGCTGGCAAACACTTAGTAATTGATATTCATTGTCGACAAAGACCATAATTTTTCAATCGACACGTGCAAGTGTCACGTTGGATACCAGACGGAAGAAAGTATTGGCGTTCTATCCCGTCTATTAGTCTCTGTTTGCTGTTTGTCAGAACGTGCTGACAGCACAGTTATTTTGGCGGAATAAAGCACCGACAGACGGTCCCGGAAACACTTTAGGTCTCGAGCACAAGCCCGTCCTTCTCACTATCATTTCCGCTATTAGTCCGCGTGAGGTCTCCCATCGGGCTATTTAATTCTCTCTGGCTGCTCCCGATCTGAGATACGAGAGAGGCACAACGCAACAGCGCAGGGATTCGCCGAGCCTGATATCCCGGGGAAACAAACAGTCTGAAAACGGATGTAGACGTTTCCAGCGCAGAAAGGTGCACCGCTACACAAAAATCCATCTGCACCTTCCCGGTCTTCGGCTCTCGGTTGGGCATCCTTCGCTCTCACATGTTTGGTCCCGTGCACTTCTATAACAGCCGACATCATCTGCGGATTTTCATCGATCTACTCACTTCTTAGTCTGGAATGATCCCCTGTGCGGTCCATCATTCGGAGTCCATACCCTTAACACCGCTCAGTAATCTCGTAGACGGCTCACGGATACGGCCGGAGCGCATCACTCGGTCGTCAAAGCCATGGTTAAGCGGCCTTATTCGCAACTCAGAACGGTTCTCGAGAACCTCCCACGGTGACTTTTATGAAAATTCACACGAACCTCTTTCATTTTCCGAGCCGTAGGTCAAACAAAACTTGACTACCTATACACCTGACTTCTCCCGCTAGGGGCGAGAGCAGGAGACATAATGACTACCCTTTCTTAGTCCTCTCATAGGTGATGAGAGTTTGTGTTTAATGCATACAGCCAGTGATCGATCTCATGAGACGTTAGCCGAAATTCTGAAATGCGTCTTCCATTAAGAAGAATTACTTAAGTAAGGTTATAACATTGTTTATTGTGAGATGATATTCCAGATTCGTTGGAATGTTGGCTTTCGAATATGCTCCTTTTCGACCGCTCGTAAAAGCCCACTTAGCAACGAACGGCTACTTATTGTGCTTGCATACGTTTCATTGATTGTCGATGCGCATACAATTTCAGGTCTATCTTGTAGAAAACATATGCAAAAATAGGATTCCCTGAGCTCATTTTGTAAAAGAGTACGTCTCCTTCAAAGTTTCTACCAGAAGAAGAGGTAGATATTGATTTTTAAAAGGGTTTTTAATGAATGGAAGAGAATATGCGCATCCCAGGTTCTTGTTAAGGGTTTTTAATTGTGGGATTTTTAAGTTTCTGAAATGCTCATTCGTGCAGCATCGTGTCCATCCGTTTACTAATGCTCCTCCTGAAGTATACCCTATAGTCAACATACATCGCAAAATTTTATAAGCTCAATGTGACACCTTCCTGTGGCCATACAGAAAGGCATTATTTTCAGCGTGTAAACTGAAGATGCGGAACGCGGACGCAACAGCGGATCGGGCTCAAAATTATTCGACAATTGAAATCTTCTTCAGAACCGAAGGATATATTTTCTTCAAACATGAAATTTGTGGAAAATGTGATTTCCAACCAAATGAATACATGGAGGAATGTTTTTGTGCATGTTTTCTATAAAAAAATGCCTGGACTTGTAGGAGCATCGAAAATCAATAGAAAGTGTACAGACTACTTCGGTTGTCATTTTTTACCGAGTCCTGTAAAAAATGCATTCAAAAAGTAGCATCCCGGAGAGCCATGGGTAAGCGGCCTTATTCGCAACTCGGAACGGTTCTCGAGAACCTCTCGCGGTGAATTTTATGACACTTCACGCAAATCTCTTTCATTTTCCGAACCTTGGGTCTAAAAATACATGATTACCTATACGTCTGACTTCCATTGCTGAGGCCGTGAGGAGAGACTATATAACGACGCCTTCTCAGTCCCCTCAGAGGTGGTGGTAGTTGGTGTTTAATGCGCACAGCCAGTGTCTGATCTCATGAAATGTCAGCCAGAAATCTGAAATGCGTTTTCCACCGAGAAGAATTACTTAAGTAAGGTTATAACATTGATTGTCGTGCGAGGTTATTCCAGGTTCATTGAGACGTTGGCTCCTTTTCGACTGCCTGTAAAAGACCAACAAATGGCTACTTATGTAGAGTGCATATTTTCTATTGATTGCTGATGCTCTTACAATTTCAGCTCTGTCTTGTAAAAAAACTTATGCAACAATCAGCTTCCTTGAGCTCATTTTGTAGATAATCAAGTCTTCGCCGAGGTTTCTACTATAAGAAGAAGAGGTAAATATTGGTTTCTAAATGGTTTTTAATTGTGGGATTTTTAAGATTTTGAAATGTTCCTTTCTACAGCATCGTATCCTTCCGTTTGTTAGTGCTCCTCTTAAAGTGTATCCTATACTCAACATGCATCGCAAAATTTCATAAGCTCCGTGTGACACCTTCCTGTGGCCGCGCAGAACTGTATCATTTTCCTTACATGAGAAATATACTACAGCATGTAAACTGAAGAATCTGAACGCGGATGCAGCGGCAGATCAGGCTAAAAACTATTCAGGAATTGAACATTTTTACAAAACCGATGGCTTCACTTTCTTCGGACAAGGAATTTGTGGAAAGCGTGATTTCCTGCCAAATAAATACAAGAAAGAATATGTTATGCATGTTTTCTATAAAATGTGTCCTGATTTGTAGGGATATCGCAAAGTATGCATACTACTTAGGTTGTCATTTTTTACTGAGTTCGGCAACAAGAAGTGTATTCAAGAGGTGGCATCCCGGAGAGTCAAAAATATTATGGGATTATGCCGCACGATAGCCAATATTACAACTTCCCTTAAATAATCCCCCATAATCGAAAAGGCAGATCAGAATGGTAAGATGTGGTTATGCAGTCGCATCTGATGGACACAGTACTGTTAGGGGTTAGGGTTGGGGGCTAGGTTAGGGGCTGAGTCAGGGGTTACAGTTAGCGGTTAGGGCAATTATCTCTCAACCACTCAAAGTACAACCGCGCATTCCCAACGGCCTATCTTTTGCATACAATTGCTTGAGCTCGTCGCCTGAGCGCTCCCCGCCCCAACCTGTAAAAAGACCTCTTGCCACAGGTCCCGTATGACAGGCAGCTGGACTTTGTTTACTTCAGGTGGGGCTGCATGACCACATCTGGCCATCAAAATTTCCGTTAACGTTTAATAAGGTCGCCCACACACTGCAGATTGTCACCGTGACCATCTCTTAACGTCCACCTCGACCTGTAGTATCCCACACAGCGTTAACCCACACAGCCTCTGTTCAAACCCGCCGGTCCACGCGGTGTGAACGTCACGTGCATCCCCCTAACCGCATTGTCCAGGCGTGTCCTAACCCGTCAGCGTTGGTACTCTCCAGGGGGGAGAGGGAAATTCTAGTAGCACCCCCACGAAGCTGCCGCCACCCCATCCCCTGCAAGGGTACGTCGGTTTCTCCTGTTCACACCTCTTGACAGGGTCAATTGTCTCCCCCACCCCAAGCACACGCACCAACAACGCCGACCCCTGCCAGTCGGACGTCCACCAGAGCAAGATGACGGGCTTTCATGTACTTTAATTCAAGAGAATCGGTCTATCAACCTTGGAGCCTTGTGTTTTGTGGACACAGCTCAGTGACGACGACGATGATACCCGCAAAAAACCCTGTAACCCCCTGGTGTCCGCCCTGCAGTCAGCTCTCGCAACGCTATCTTGTGAGCTGTCTTTGAGCCGTATTGTTCGCGGAGAGACTGCTCATAGATCTGATATACTTTCTTCCTCTCGGCCTAAGTAGTTAAGACGTGGTACAGAGTAGCACTTTAAGCTCCGTTCGTTTGGTGAGGGCGATTTACCACCTTACTAAAAGCGAATGCCCTCTAATTAGTCACTCTCCCCTTCTGTATGCGAGGTCAATGTCTCTTCAATAGATTTACCAGTGGCGTTGATGCTTGAAGTTGAGATATCGCAACAAACTTGTCGTGGGGCCTGATGGAGTCTTCCTCCTTTCCTACCGGTCGCCTTACACTTTCTTTGATTTGCATTAGTCGCTTCCCTACATATCTGGTCGGTTTTAGTCACTGCTTTTTCGCAGCACTTCCTCAAATTGATCCGGTAATTTCCCTATATCTGCATACGAAGCGAGTCAAAGTGCTACAGAAACTGAGGTGCCCGTCTTCCACTGGACACTTATATCCTTAGAGGTATGCATCTAAGTTTATGGGTGACACCTCTCTTTCTAAAAAATGTTATTTACTGACTCTATCCCATTTGGAATGTTTCGTGGTCTGTGAACTACATTTCCTTTCCAATCAGACTAATGTAAATCTTTCCCACTTCCTCAAAAACGTGTTACCGTGTTTCAGGGTAGTGTCATACCTTTTTCCCGCGATCATCTTCACAATGACTATCCGAGGTTCTCGAATCTCTGCTCAGTGATTGGCTATACTGATCGTATCGTTGTCGGTCATTTCAGTAATCATCAACTCAATGTGAAAGTCCTAAGGATGGGCTTAGTTTATGCTTTCACATGGTCTTTAGAACTAGTCTACCACTCTGATGTTACTTCCTTTTAAATTTCTCCGTTCGAAATTTGACATTTGGCCTATTTTCTGTCGCCTAGTTTTTCCTGATCTTCTCGCCTGACTCTTGGTTCTGTTTTGCATGCAACTCAAAGTCCAAGTAACGGGAGTAGGCGGTTGACGGTTTCCGAGACGTTCTCGACGTGCAAAAATGCCCGCAGAACCTTTGGGTCTGTGTGATTTGATCTGTAGTCTCGTTCGTGCATGCAACAGTTGATAAATTTGCGCGGGTAATCATTCGCTCTGAGCACCCGTCGAACGTACAATATTTCTGCAATCCTGACTTCCGGTTTACTTTAGTGTCTGGAAACACGTCGATAGTGCGCCCTTACGTAACGGTGTTTGTGGCTGAGCGGTTGCTGTCGATTGTTGGCCGGAAATATGAAACATGTTTTCAGTTAGAAAGGACTGTTTAGGTGGGGTTGTAATATTGGTTATCATGCAGCGTAATCTCAAAATGTTTATGTCACACCAGGATATTAGTTTTTTGTGGTGAGTTTCTTTCCGGCGGCCTGCAAAAAGCACATTCAGTACAAAATGACTTCATATCCTGGATGGACTTTTTCCACTGCTTTCGATGTCCTCATAAATTCAAATATATTTATAGAGAACATATTCAAAAATAAACCGTCGTTTACATCTTTGATAGAAAATCACGTCTTCTTCAAAGTTTATGCTTAATGAGAGGGTATCGTTCGTTTTTAATAAAGTTTGTAATAGCGAAATATGTTAGGACCACGAAATGTCCATTCATTCAGCATTGTTTCTTCCCGTATATTAATGCTGCTTATGACGTATATAACATGGTTCCCATTCACTGCAAAATCTTATGAGCGCCATATGGCACCTTACTAATGTAGAGCAACGTGCGGATATTGCGCAGCATGTAACTTAAAAATCCTTTGCGCAAATGCAACTGCAGGTCAGGTTGAAAAAAATATTCTGAAATTCAGAAGGCCTTAAAATCCAAAGATACTTCTTATACGAGCATAAAACTAGAGTAAAACGTGTTTCTCTACCAAATGAATATAAGAAAGTATATTTTTGTTCATGCTTCTAGTACAAAATGCCTTCATTTATAAAGGCATCGAAACTCAACGGAAAGAAGTCATGCTACAAAAGTGGTCATTTTACTTGGAATTCGGTTTCGCAGGCGACCGCAAGAAGGCCTATTAAATACACGGCTGATATATCTTCGGACTACGTTGCAGAATAATCAGCATAACAACCCCACCTATGTAAATAATCCTTTCTAACTGGGAATGAATTTCGAAATTTCGGTTAACGTTTCATGAGACAGGCCAGCCACTGTATACACGACGCGACAGTCCGACGGTCGTGCCCGATGATGTTTACTGTGGGCTCCACAGCGAGGTGAAGCAGGCACAGTGACTTGTGCGTGAATTGGCTTTTAGTGAGGGTAGACTTTCGCAGCGCCTACTGCACTCCCTCCTCCTCACCACCTGGAGTTGGAGTCAAGGAAGAGTCAAGAAAACCGGAGGTGGGAGGAGGGCACAGGTGGCTGGCACGGCCGAACCCGCAACTTGGCGCTCCATTCTGCACCCTCTGATTTACAACAAACACTTGACCAAGATTTTAGCTAACCGCACCACATCGGGCCAGAAAGATGATGACCTGGCAGTCATGCTCACGACCTATATAGTCAGCGGGAGCGCATGCGCTTCTACCGGCAGGGAACCAGTTTCCTGAGAACTTCCAGCGCACACCAGGCTGCGAGGACCATGGTCTGCTGATTATGGCATAACAGGTGCTTACGGACCTTGAGGCTCATAGTGTATATATGGTAAGTGCAGGAATGTATGTGACAGGCTTATCCGAGGATACTCCGGTCTGTCTAGTCAGTCGTACACTCAACTATCATTCCAACTATCACAGGATGAAGCAAGTTTGCTCGGAGCCGTTCATTGCTTTCATTAATACTTCGTTTTTTAAACCACCACAATATTCGCAACAGATGAAAGCATCAAAGGACGCCATTTGGTCCTTTTATTCCCCCTCCATCGGGAATTTATGCTCTCTTGGCATCACTACCTGATCCCGTTCGATGATGACGAAGGCGTCATTATGTCGAGTCTAGAATTTCTGTCTGGGGCGTTTGATTGTCAACGATACCAAGCACTACAGAGCCGCTTCGGCTATAAATCCAGGAGCCTGGAAACCCATTGGTGTGCCTTTCCTCTGCTCATAGATTATCTATCGAAAGCGAAACAAATTTTCAGGCAGAGCTTTAGGGATTAGATGATTTGGTCATGATCGAGACCACTATCCATGTCACGATGTTTGTTTTAAAGGAGCACTTCGATGGTATGCCCTCACATCCTGGCCGAGTTGGATCTGGTAGACAGCTGTCTGCCCGTTAAAATCTGACGCATAATTCGGTGAGCGCCCATTCCGCCATGGGTAGCAGCTGCCTTGTGTGAGTGCATCAACCTGCTTACTGGTTATCAAAGCTACACATCTGCAGCAAAGGCTCTTGTTGACGGATTCGCATACTGTTTTTTCCATAAAGGTAGCAGGATGATCTGACATCTAACCTAAGCAAGAGAAACCATTAATGTGAATGTCTGTTCTGTTTGTTTTGGCTTTTGAGAGTTTCAGAAATCGCTGTTGCTGTTTGATAGTTGCAAAACATTCTAACGGCCAACTGTTCCGCTTCCTGTCATTGTATTGCGCTCGACGCAAACGCCATTTGTAAACAGGCAAGGGCGTTGCAACATTCAGCGCTGCAGCATTTAACAATAAATCAGGCTTTTCAAGGACACCATTTTGTTAATAATTATGCCTAAAATTTTGAGGTTAAATATATCACAGGGTCTGTTGGTTTTGCTTACTCAAGCAGTCTTTCTTTCGTGCGATCGTCAAGTCACTAGGAGTAAACAGCATCCTTTAGTGTTCTTCAAGGACCAGTTAGAGGAGCCTGTCTTTGCTCTGTAATATGTTAAGAAACATGGGTACGGATCATTCCGGTTGCATTTCTCGGCAATGTCAGATGAACAAAATCACAAAGATTATATTATAACATCAAGTCACAGCTCGTGACGCTTCACCCATCTGAATGCAAGACGAAACATGCTCTTTCCGGTTGTTCGAAGATTTTGAAATCAGTGTCTTCACAGGCAGTAACATAGTAACAAGCGATGGTGCAGGGGGGATGCGGACAAAGACAAGAGAGACTGAAATCGACAGTTCGGGTTTATTACCTGTCATTGGCCGACCGAACACCAATTCCGAAGTTTAGACAACCCGGAGTATATTGTCCACTAACCTTGGGTCGAACGCTCTATCATTCAACCGCGAACTCATCATACTATATGCTGCGATCGGAGATGCTGCTTAACGCCATGGGGAACGTTTGCCTCTCTGTTGCAGGACGGAGCGTTTTCAGTTGCAAGAGGACATATCGGCGAACGGCCACTTTGAGAACAGACAACATTTCCGATCGTAATCGATGGGAACGTAGACCTAATGCTCGGTTGACGAAAATTCCGGTTTCAAATCCCCATTTTTTCGTGTCCTGGATTGCGGTTGACAGACTGATGACGAACACTAGACAAGTAGTCTTCTGGAATCTCTTTGACGCATATTTTGTGCTACATCGCCGTGTACCAAAAGTGGTGTATTGTTAGGGAAAGAGGGGTGGCACAAGCCACGGTCAGGAAACTGGTAAGAAGTGCTTGTAATGACTCTGTTTTTATTGGTCGGATTTTCAGAGGTAAATTAGCAAGTCTCTGTTCAGAAATGCAACCGGTCCTCAAAAGTGGGTGCCAAACTTAGACGGCAAGGAACTGCAGAATGGCCTTTGAGGTGTAGAAGTTCAGGCATTTCACTGTTGTCTGGATTAATCACGCGCTTTTCAGTCGCCCCCAAAAGGCAGGTCTTTGATTGGCACAACATACTCAGAGTAATACTTCATTGGAATTTCTATTTCCTTATTCTCTGCTGACGCAATTACGCACAAGTCCAAAAGTTCAGACAAATACAATTGCCTTCCAAAATGTCGGATTTCCAATGGCGCTAGTTATCGTGTGGCTTTTCCGAACGTCTGTTTTCCCTCAGCTCGCCCTGGTGTTTCACGGAGAATTCTTCAGAAGTGGTGGGCAGGGAAAGTGCAAGCAGCCTGAGCAATATTAATTTTTTATGCTATTCAATTTGGACGGTTTATCATTGTTCAGAATGATGAAAATTAAATCCACAATGAATTGCTTAAAAGAGTGGTGCCTAACAAACCACAGTACAGTGATGGGTCAGCCCGCGAAGGTTAGTCATCAGTTTAGTAAGTACACCTACTGACAAAAATCAAGCAAAGCCCACCCACGCATGTAGTAAGGGTTAATAGGCCTCCACCCTGTTCTGAAATAAAGTGCAGTAGATGTGATTTCCAAATGAGGTGGGAGCGCCTCAGGTTCAAATGTCTTTTCCACAAGTTCAGTAATAACTGGCCGTAGAGCACAAAAAACCGGGTACATCCGATAGTCGGCACCACACACAGTTCTACTAGGTGAACCGAGTGTGGGAAATGGGTACCTTAGGTAGTAAAAAGATTATGGTTGCGAGACGGTGATGTCAAACAGTCAAAGTACTAAGAAAGGTGTCTTCGTTCTTGGCTGGGATTCTGCGTTTAGCAGAAAAACTGCGTAACACAACAGGAATGAAAACCACAAAAACATTCCCACATGCTGGATAGCAAACGAAGCTCATTTCAGCATCCGTTCTTACTGCGCCCCAAGAGCCCTCAGGATATCTTCACAATGTTACAGATTTCTCACAATAGATGGTAAACTCGCGGGTGGAAAGGCGTGGCAGATGATGTAGGGTTTAGGTCCGCCAACCAATGGTATGATTGGTGAACTACCAAAACAGTGAGACAGAGGGCTCAGGTCATGTGCTGTTCTAGAGCAGAAACTTTGTGTGCCTTATTCTTTCGGCGTATTTAAACGCCAGTTAAAAGGGAAAACAAGAATATATGGTACATAGAAGTCTACGAGGGACTCTTACGATGGACCAACTGAATCGGGTCGTTTCTCACAGACGGTCCTCACGTTGCCGCCGCCTGATGCATCCAGAGCTAACTAGTCCGGGTTATTTCATAAAATGTTATCGGATATTCAAAATTTAGAAAAGACTGTTTAGGTGGGTTGTACTATTGATTGTCGTGCAGTATAATTCGCGGAGATTATTCCCTCGCTCGAGGATGCCATCTTTTGAATGAGCTTCCTTCCAACCACCTACATAAACCACAATGGGTAAAAAATCACTACTTTTGTAGTATGAATTGTTTTCATTGTCATTCCATGCCTTTTTAAATCGAATAAATTTTATGGAAAACATGCGTAAAATATTCTTGAATGTGTTTTTGGCAGCAAATCAAAGAAAGGACGATTTCTGGTTTAAAACGGTCGTAATTATAAGGCCTTTTTAAGACCACGAATATTCCATTCGTACATCATCGCATCTGTTTTTATATTAATTCTGCTTATGAAGTGGGAGATATCGTCCTAATTCATTGCAAAATTTTATGATCCTTGTATGATGTCTTCTTAACATCATAATAAAGTGCGTGATTTTCCTTACACGCAAAGTATGTATGTAGCATGTAGACTAAAATCCCTAAACGCAAGCGCGGCTGTGGGTTAGGTCAAAAATTATTCGTGAATTCAAATACTTTTTAAAACTGAAAGATACCTTTTCTTCGTACACAAAACTTGTAAATGTAATTTGCTACCAAATGAGCAAAAGAAAGAATAGTTCTCGACAAGGGTGTGGCTGTTGGCCGGAGTTACCATATCCGGGCAGCATTTGCGATGAGCAAAAGAGCTGAACATCTAGCAACTTTGTGGTATTATAAACTTTGACCCTCCATTTTGTCACCAATTAAAGGGCGGCGCTGTCTTTTACCATTTAATGGTGTCGGCAAATTTTAGTTTATGTCCCTTTTGAGGCAGAGTCAAAAAGATACTTCCTTGTCGTATTTTACCCCAATGAATACCTTAAAGCATCTTTACCACCATCACGCAACAGCCACCGCGAGGTCTTTTTACTTCCTTCTCTGGCCCTTACAAATAAATATCACCAGATATTTTCTTTTAGCACAATTGCTTCCCAAAGCAAGTAGCCTTAGCCATAAACCAGACACCTGTCGCTTTTCTGATTTTTTTACATAAAATAAATTTTAATACATTAGGATTTCGAAGAACAGTGGAAAAATGCCTTCTTCATTGGTAGGAGTGTGGGTTTTGCCGCCGGCTGAGAAGAAACCCATTCAGAAACAGGTGTTCCGGTCTGACTGAGATAATTTAGGATAATTTTACCTGATAATCGATACTACAACCCCAACTAAGTAATTTTTCCTAATAGAAAACACATTTCCGAATTTTGGTGAATATTTCATGAGACAGCTCGCACAATGTAAACGGCGAAACACGTGTCTGGGTCTTAACGAGTATCTCCGTTGTTAGCATAGATAGAAGATTCATTTGTGTGCAAATTATGCTACTACCGTCTTTCAGGCATCAGAATTATGGAGTCGATCAGCCGGAGTTTAGCGAATTTAAACCAAATATTACTAACGACTTTTGGACGGGACTATAAGATGCCTGATAGCATTCAAGGATCGTACGGTATATCTTAGTGGACGTACTAAGGACTGAGCCAAATTAGAATGAATAGGCACATGACTCAGAACAAATAGTAGTTTTTCACTTATTTTTAGCTCTACCGATTGGTAATACTGCAAGTTTTCGCATTACAGATAGTGCGGAGGCGTTCTTTGCATAGATCGCCCTGTAAAACAATCGTACTAGCAAACGACTTCCAGATACTTTTTCGGAGAACTTTGATGGACTGGGCCACCCGCTGAAAATCCAGCTGTTGACGCCGTCGTATGGATGGGAATAGACGGAGCCAATCGGCGACGTCAACAGATAGGAATCCAACAGGTGGCCCAGCCCATGGCAGTCCTCCGAAAACAAATAGCGGGAAGTTGTTTATTTGTGCAAAATGATCTACCCAGGGGGCGCATCCAGACTGTCTGTGTTGTAAAGCCTTGCAGTTGCGCTAAAAATAAAAAACAAACGCCCCTTCTGACTGGGAAACAGTTCCATCCATCTCAGTTTGGTCCAATTCTTTGGATGGACACACGTGCTAGCAGGGCTATTAGAAACCACACGGGAACGACGGAGTGACCTATTGGTTTTCCGAAACCTATGCGTTCGCGTCAATCATCTACGAAAGCCCGGCCACACAGGTTGCCTATTCGAGTCAGTTTATCCGTAAACGTCTTCTGATTATGTCCATGTTTTAATTTTCGTCTGCTCCCTCGACGGCATTCGAGCCGCTGAAATAAACGCGCACTAAAACCAGAGCAGGAAGTATTTTTTGAAGGAATTCGGGACCAGAACGACAGAAGAGGAATGAGGTGTGAGATTGATCTCCTGATTGCAGAACACGCCGCAAAATCTCGTGATTAGTCTAACACTAATTAACAGTAACCGAAACTGGTACCTCCCTTTGACAGCATAGGCATAGTTACCAAGGGTAGGGGGCGCTCGCCGGTTGTTCTTACGGAACTCACTCGTTCCGTTGTGCCTTAAGGGCTCTCTCTCGAGCCCAACCAGCAGCCGCACAGCGGCGCATTATATAGGCAGAATGACATTACCGACAAAGAGAAGGGAAACTGGAATGGCCATTTCTGGCTTGTTAGCCGTCGTCAGCCAGTCGTACCCAACCCCAAAGTGTGGTTCCGCAAGAACGATCGGTGAGCGTTCCCTACCATTGTATATTCCCGATCGAAAACCGACAGGGCATCGGGCTCGTGGCCCAGTATTTAGAGGCGTGGACTTCTAAATAACTGGTCGCGAGTTCGAGCCTCGGGTGTTCCACACTTCGGGGTTGAGTATGACTGGTGATGACGGCTAATAAGTCAGAAATGGCCAGTCCAGTCTCCCTTGTCTTTTTCGGTAATGCCATTCTGCCTAGTTATCAAGGTCCGATACTTCTCACACTCGTGTTCCTTTGAACCCTCGGTCGGACTTGAACATGTATACCCCTCAATACCGCAGCTGGCCTCGCCAAAAATCGAGGTAGAGGGTCCCTATTCACGTAGACCCTTACCCTCATCGTCCCATCCCCAACACCTACTTCGTAACCCCAACCCCAATTCTAACCCTAATCCCATGAAATGCAGCCCAGGGCCACCTTCAATATTGGGGGTCTACATCCCGACACCCAATCGAATCCTCGTCTGGCTACTACCTTCCCAGATACGGCGGAAAGCAAAACTAACTTCCATCACCATTATCGTGTAGACGCTTGATCTTGTACGTCGTGCAGACGCCAAGTAAGTAAAGGCTGCTTATTAGGTATTGGCAACAAGCACAAAGGGTTTGCGTCATTCTGTTCACTTGCCGATGCGGTTGGAAAACCCCTGTCTGACGCAGTCACATGACTTTCCTGCAAATCATCTGAAGTCCCTTTCCGCCGCTCACCAGACACACAGTTGCCGACATACCACCAACTGCACTGCCACAGCCTGTTGGCTTGCATGCTAATCACGCCCCTCATTACCTCACCATACTAGCAGTATGGATCGATTCGTCGGATCATCAACTATTTAAGCACTGATATTAGGCTACAATGTTTTGAACTACAGTGTACCAACTATGAACCGCGATACGACAACTGCCAACTTTGGCACAGGAGAGACTTGCGCCTGAATTTGTTTATAGTGCAGTAGGCCAGCTCTGCATTCACATCGCTCACTTCTCACGCCTACCTTCACCCAATAACAGCGCACAATCAAGGCGATCAAAGGTTTGCGTGGACAGAGTGAACGACGAAACTGCAAGACACGTGAATAGGAACACCTTACTCCGGTGCCTTGCGCTAATTCCCAGGGCAATTCAGGTTAGTGCAAAGATTAGGGTTGAGGTCAGGATTGGGCTTCGGGTTAGTGTTAAGGTCAGGATTGGAATTAAGTTAGGCTGGGGATTAAAGTTGGGGTTAGGATTAGATCTAGGCTATTACCTACGGGAACAATACTGATTCGATTGGAGAACCCGGTCTGACGGTCTTGGGCTAATTTTCAGGGAAATTAGGGTTAGTGTCAATGTTGGAGTTACCGTTGAGGTAAGGGGTTGCTTCTTTAATTTCCTTAAAAATTAACTGTGAACTTGGGGAAGATCAGTATATTTAAGGTCTTTAGGCTCAGACCGAAGATCTTATGTATGATCCTATGGGCCGAAGTCGAGGCAAATGCAAAACTTGGGGTTAGGGTTAAAGTTGGGGTCATGCCTAAGGTTACATTTACGCAGTATGCTATTACCGACAAAGACAACGGAGACGGGAAAGGCCATTTCTGGCTTATTGGCCGTCGTCAGCCAGTCATACCCAACCCCGAATTGTGGAACAACCGAAGCTCGAACTCGCAACCTGTTAGTTAGAAGTCCACGACTCCAACCACTGAACCACGAGCCCGTTGCCCTGTCGGTTTTCGATCGGGAATATACACTGTTAGGGGGCGCTCACCGATCGTTCTTATGGAACTTACTCGTTTTGTTGTGCCTTGTAGGCTTTCTCTCGACCCCAATCAGCAGCCGCACAGCGGCGCATGATATATAGGCAGAATGACATTACTAACAAAGACAGAGGAGACTGGAATGGCCATTTCTGGCTTATTAGCCGTCGTAGCCAGTCATACCCAACCCGGAAGTGTGGAACACCCAAGGCTCGAACTCGCGACCTGTTATTTAGAAGTGTTCCACAGTTCGGGGCTGGGTATGACTGGATGACGAGGGCAAATAAGCCAGAAATGGCCATTTCAGTCTCCCATGTCTTTGTCGATAATAGCATACTGCCTATATCATGCGCCGCTGTGCGACTGCTGGTTGGGCTCGAGAGAGAGCCCGTAAGGTACAACGGAATGAGTGAGTTCCGTATGAGCGTACGGTGAGAGCCCCCTATCGTTACATTTAGGGTCAGAGCTACGTTTGGGATCGGAGTTAATTTTGGTTTATGGTCGAGAATTTAGTTAGGCCCAGTGTTGGGGTGGGATTAGAATGATAGATAGAATGATAACTTGACCGTCATTGCCTGTCCCACACAGTGAGCTCAACGCAGAAGACCTGAGCGTGAATTCGTGTATAGTGATGAACGCTTACACTGAATCCACCGCACTCGCTACTCCCCCACAGACCTGAGTCCGATGACAAGGTAATGTCAAGGCGCTCGGAGACAGACGTGAGAGCAGTGACTGACAAAACCATGTAGTCCATCTACGCGTACTGCACACACTATATGGACACAACTCCGGGTGTACCAGGTCACAATAAAGGCGGCTAGGATCTCGCCTGCGGCCTTATCATAGTGGGCAGTGCGTTAATTGGCTATGATAAACGACTGGACAGGAGCGGTCCCACTCTCTCCCCTCCCCTAAGCGACCTGTGCCAGCTTGCCATTCGACAGATGACGAGGTTGGTCGGTGGCTGAACTGACGTCAGAGCCCGTCCAACGCGCGCCATACACAGGTGCGAAAACAGCAAAGGACTCACGCAGACTCGGCGAAAACCGAGGTACGCACCCGTGTTCCGACTCAGGAGACAAAAACAGGCCCTGACGCGAGCGGTCGCTAGCTACTGAACTAGTCTGCCCACTGGTTTGGGGGGAGGACATCCGGTGGTACAAAAACAGCACAAACAAACCACCAATTTGAATAGCTGCTTCACAGCCAAACCCTGTTTCATTTAGATAACACAACGGAATTTGTCACTTTTTAATTTCCCCAGAAATTAACTACGAACTTGGAGTAGATCGGTTTATTCAAGGTCTGTTGGCTCAGACCGGGATCTTTATGCATGGATATTTGGGCCGAAGTCCATCGGCCACAGCGGGTATCCGAGAAATATTCATTAACTGCCGACAGGTAACTAGTAGCATACCTTAGTGTAAGGTGATACCACACTCACAGCACAACGGTGTTTGATTGCCCTCCATTGATGTATGTTGTGGGTATTACTTAATTTTGACTGCTTTCCCATCTGCCCAGTGAGTCTACTTATCCTGCTTTTGCATTCTCGCTGAATAAGCCATTTGTCTGTTATGTCACTTAAAACGACAGAGACCGGATTTCCTTCTCTCCATGTTGTTTTGCAACTTCGTACTGACGTCACAGGTGATTAATGTACTAGTAAAAACCAGTCAAAACATCATATGCCCTGATGTATTTACTCCAATCGGGGAGAAAGATTGTAACCCACACGGCCAACCTCTGGCCAGTCGGAGTCGTGTTGCGGTCATGTCTCTCTTATCCATCCACAGATGGACGATTCAATCAGCTCCAGCCTTAACCATGGTTGAATACCATTTCCAGGCCCTGCCAGGTCGAACATCTAAATAAATTGTTCTTGTTTCCAACGGAGAGAAAATCAGTAACCTGGCGCTTTAGTCAACTTTGACGCACAGATCTGCTGCAAACGTTTTGGAATTAGAAACCGCAACATTCACTAGTCAAAACAATGGCTTGTTTGATCTTTGGGACACCTTACTTTGAATTTATCGACAGAAATGCCGCAGAGATTTTTTAGATATGAAATTATCATTTCGATCCAGTGCTGCTTACGGAAGTTCCCAGGGAAAAAATTAGGCTGCCTCGCCGAACATCTAACTAAATTGTCCTTGTTTCCAACAGAGAGTAAATCGATAACTTGGCGCTTTGGTGTTCTGCTGCAAACGTGTTCAAATTAGAAACCGCAACATTCACGAGTCAAAACGATGGTTTGTTTGATCTTTGGGATACCATACTTTGAAGTTATCGACAGAAATGCCGCAGAGATTTTTAGATGGGAAAGTTATCATTTTGCGTCGAAGCTGCTTACGGAAGTTTCCAGAAGACAAATGAGACTGATTGACCTCCACAATCGCCGAAACCTAATCAGCCGCTGTGAGAAGCTTAAACTAAAATAAAGGTACTGGTGTGGTCATTGGCCGTAGTCGGAGTGAAGCTTGAAAGACGAAACACCTCAGTCGTTTTCCAGACAACGGACAAACAATCCATCGAGTATTTGCATGAATAACAATAACTGCATGGAAGAAATTTCTATTATGCCCGAGGAAAAGGCGGCCAGTTTAAAGCTTAAAATGAATCCGGACATTGTGCAAAATGCATCCGGAAATCCTCAAAACGCATTGAACAGGTGCACGAGTTGTCTTCAAATGTTACTGGATTACCCAGTCGAACAATGGATAAGTCCTTTTTAACAGAGTCTTTCTCTGGTGAAATTTTGAATGACGTCTTTCAATAGGGTTCATCGATGGTCGTCGGCCAATTTCGTGGTCTACCCTTAATCTAACCCAACCCCAACAGGTTGGGGCCAAATTCAACCTCTTGTCGACTTATGCAAGCTACAGTTTCTTGATAAGCATATATATTTTTAGAACGCCTCGATGTGCGACTGATGAATATCCACAATGTCTTAATGAATTTGACTGCGGACATTTGCGAACTGAACACCCAGTTTGATAAAATGTTCGATCCAGAGATTCATATCCCAATGTTTGCTTCTAAATGCACTTCACTGCCAACCAGGAGTATAAAAATCGCGACGTATAACACTGAGAGCACGCCAATGAAGAAAGTGCACATCCTAAAATAAATTCTATTTAAAGTCAGTATGCACTTTCTACCGTGCTCTAGGGCCATGTTGCAGGAATAAAGGTCTATCAGTGGGCCCCCAGCGTCTTCTATTTAATTTCCGAGATAACGTTTCAAATCTTAAATTTAGCGTAGAATTTAGGTACGGCTGTCGGATAGTGACAACCAAACCAGAAAATTGTCGCTTTTTAATCTCCTCAGAAATTATCTACGAACTTGGAGTAGAGCAGTTTATTCAAGATCTATAGGCTCAGACCGAGAATTTTATCTATGAATATTTGGGCCAGAGTCCATCAGCCACATCTGGTATACGCGTAATATTCATTAAATGCCGACAGGCAACTGGTAGTAAACTTTAGGGTAAGGTGATACCACACTCACAGCCCAACGGTATTTGATTGCCCTCCATCGATGGGTTTTTACGACAAACTTCGGTAGTTGTGAAAAGTCCCAAAAACCTTTTTGGGGAGAAAGCAGCCTTCTCCAGACTTCATTGTTTAAATCACGAGCTAAAGTAGTTCTGCAAAGATTAATTTTCGAAAAAAATGCGTTTTTATGCGATGTTAGAGTCCCGGATTTAAATTATAGGCTTATTTCCTGAAGCCATCTCCATAATTCTCCCCACAAAAGGTATCTTCAATCTTCAAAAGTAGGTGGCTGTCTGGATCAGTTAGCAGGGGTTGGGTATGACTGACAAACTCGCCGCTATAGACTAGATGACTAAAACTACACACGTCAGTGTTATGATGGCACTTTCTTGAAGCAAACGGACTTAGCTTTTTTAACAGTCCACACCAAGTGGCGAAAGTAATTTGTTGGAAAACAACGAAGAAATGTCATTCTGTCACTTTCAATGGTGCGTCAAAATTTCTTATAAATTTTCGTTATGTGATTTGTCGTCAATTTAATGGCAAACCAAGAGAACCTTTGGTCCGAACTACTTTAACGTCGTTATTTAAACGGCCAAGGGTTCTGAATTCTGTTTTGCAGAATGCGACCAGTGACGACGAGTAACTTTGTACTTACTATATTTACTATGGTTATGCGAAGTTCACCAAACCCGAAAATGTTCATCTTAGAACGACTCGAGCAGCCAACCTCTGGAATTTGAGCTGCGCCCCAATATTTTTGGTTGCCGAGGCAACCCGCGGTTACTCGAATAAGCAATCCTTCTCTGGATTAGACCACACTATGCTCGCCTTGTGAGACTGGACCTCAGAAAACATTTAACGTCACCAGGCCGAGATCCTCACCAGATGAAAACTGTGACTTGCGAGTTGCTTTGGTCATGATTCTCCGGCCCGAAGTCACTCAACAAACGCAACTACCCGCCTCTCCCTATTCAACGCCATGGTTCCATCTAGGCAGAGCAATTAGGCAGGCGGGAAACGCACAAACAAACACTGTTTCCAGCACCAGTATGAGTTAGCCGAATCGCCGAGTGCTAATCACACCCATCGTTGACACCAGAGATGAAGTCGCAGCGGCCGGGCTAGCATCACACCAAGTTGCGAGAAGCTGTGGGATAATTTTGGTAGGCGAGACGGTGTGACAACTGTGTCTTATGGGTATTGCACCCTCTGTACGTAGGGGTGTTGTCTCTCCCAGTTCTTGTCTCCGATGGCGGGTTCGAGGGTGATTCCGAAATGCCAGAATAAGAAGAAGAAGAGAGGAGAAAAACGCTTGCTTCATTGATCGAGATCTCTATTCTTCTCAGGTTTCCTTAAAGCATTTCAGGATCGTTGCGACAGCATATCCCACGCACGCAGGTAAGAACCTTCTAAGTTTTTAAGAATTACGTACTCTTCAGAACATACACCATGATTGTTTCGCTAAACTGCTGACTTTATATACAGAAAACAGCCCAGAAAACAGCCCATTTTCATTGCGCTCTTGCTCGCGTGCCTTAAAACCCCGTATCTTTGGGCATGAAAAGATGACTAAACTCCGAACCGGAAATGACTCATTAGCATGCAGACTACACTGCCTGAATCAGTTGAACTGCCGCAGATGAGCAACCGTGAACTCGAAAAACAAGAATGTTTGGCAGGCCTTTTGAAGTGGAGAGCTGGCACACTGAGTGTGGAAGGCTGATTCAGCCGCCAAATGAAGGCCGGTGGAGCACTTAGGACATTGGGGACTGTCAGCTTGTTTGTGGAGGTGGTAGGCGCGTTAAAAGCCTCAACTTGGAAGACTACCAGCAGATGGTATAACTTGGTCCTCCTCTAGGGACAGGGCATCAGACTACAAGGACTCCTTTTTAATGTGGCCTCTATGGCACTCTCACTCAGTTGGGATTCGAGCTGCCGTCCTCCCTGTTTTCAGTGAAACTCCAGTCCAATATGCTCGGACCAGGCGTGAGGCGCGAGTGGACAGGCTGTTTGTCTTTGCCAGTCACTGTGCCCGACCCAGCCTTCGCATCGGGTTCGGGTGGGTGAAGGGGGAGAGGATGCGGTAGATGCTGCGCAAAACTTTTATAAACTAAGCCGAGTGCATCACTGTCCCTCCGGCCATCATGCTATGGGAGGCACGGTGGACACTGTCGTTCGTGACGATCGAACTGACGCAGATGGCCGGATGCAAGAAGACATCCAGTAAACGCTTCGACCGGCGGATGTGTGTCTGTTTCCACACACGGCACTCTTCTCCTTATTCTCTGTCCCACCTTGTCTCCCCCCCTAACAAAAAAAGCCCATCAAAATGAGTGACAGCGATCTTGTAAGCGGTCCAGGCTAGCTCGAGTTGTCTTCCGCAAATAAGTCGTGAACCACAACGAAATCTTGCAAACACCCGAGGTGTCTAAGCAGTCGTGCCTAAGAGTAGCGTTACCCACTCCCTCACAGGGGAAAAGACCAAAAAGTGTTCTAAACAAATGCTGGATAATCCTGATGTCTGAAAGTTGCCCGTGACCCCTGAACATAAAATACGCAGTCGACTCAGCGTATGAGACAAAAAGGCCCATTCCCAACCCCATGCCTCTCCACAGACTGTCAGGGTGACACTGTTAATTTTGACAGACTGGCACTTAAGTACTCATTTAGACAACATACTGAGCACTCGACCAGAAAGAATGGCAATTCTGGTTTTTCGTGAATAGACGCTCTCCGAGATGGAAGTCGCGACTCTCAGCGGGACCCGCTTTTCCGAACAAGGACAACTAGGGGAGTTGGGTGCCGGTTACACCTTCTGCGCCAGACTTCCGTGGTAGAGCGTTGGGATGCTAGAATCGCCTTTGCCATCAGGAACGATATCGTGGGTCCGCTGCCCTACCGGCCAAAGGGGATCAACAATGGTCTAATGAATCTGCGCCTGCCTCTCTGAAGAAACAAATTTCCAGGATCGTCAGCACTTACGCCCCACCCTTGATGACCACTTCCGTCGACGTGGGGAACAAATTTCACGGAATCCAAGGTACAGTAGATATGCTAACTCATGAAATGTCAACCAAAATTTCGAAATGCGTTCTCGTTTCGAAAAGATAAATTAAGTAGTGTTGTAAAACTAATCATGACGCAGCATAAATCTATAATGATCCAGTTACCTCAGGGTGTCGGCCTTCGAAAGAACTTATTTTAGGCTGCATGCAAGGTCTATACACTGCAAAAATGACTACTTAAGTAGCATGCAATTTTCTCATTGATTTCCGATGCCCTTGAAAATTCAATTATATTTCATGGAAAACATGCATAAAATGTTCATTATTTTACTTTTTCGGTAGAAAATCACGTCTTCTTCCAATTTCATACTCAAAAGAAGAGTATAATTCGGTTTTTAAAAAGTTTCTGATTTTTCCGATTTTCTACTCGAAGGAAGAGTGTAATTCGGACTTAAAAAACTGTTCTAATTCCCGAATAATTTTGAACCCGACCTGCTGTTACACTTGCATTCAAGGTTTCAAAACTACAAGCTGTATATTTTCCATGTACGGAGAACCATGCATTTCTCTACGGTGCTAAGAGGAGACCATATGAGGTTCATAAAATTAAGCAATGGATTTGAGCAATATTGTTAACTTTACAAGCCACATTCGTAAATGCAGATACATGACGTTTCATGAACGGCCATTTAACGGTATTAAAAAATCTCACAATTAGAAACTTTTTAAAACCGAATTATACTCTTCTTTTGAATATGAAATTGAAAGAAGACGTGATTTTCTACCGAAAAAGTAAAATAATGAACATTTTTATGCATGTTTTCCATGAAATATAATTGAATTTTCAAGGGCATCGGAAATCAATGCGAAAATTGCATGCTACTTAAGTAGTCATTTTTGCAGTGTATAGACCTTGCATGCAGCCTAAAATAAGTTTTTTCGAAAGCCGACACCCTGAGGTAACTGGATCATTATAGATTTATGCTGAATCATGATTAGGTTTACAACACTACTTAATTTATCTTTTCGAAACGAGAACGCATTTCGAAATTTTGGTTGACATTTCATGAGTTAGCACATCTACTGTATTTCCAACGCATGCTGCTATTACTTCACCAATTTTCCGTGACGTGCATCCGAGTAGCTGAGAGGGGGCAGTAAATTTGCCCGCTATAGGCATAACTGGTTTTTCGTGACCTAGATGCCCGCGCAGACACAAAGTATGCTACTCGCAGGGAAGTGCTGTGTCGTTGTGGAACCAATAGCTTCAACAGCAGTGGCCTTCTCCTCCTGCAGAGCTGTACGGAACGCACTATTCTCCTGAGCAGCATCTTCCGCTGCCGATGTGTGTCACCTCTGAACCGCGATACAGCAACTTTTACTCGTGACTTGCGAGATCAGTAGCTACCACAGTAATGGCCTGCTCTTGTGAATAAGGGACAGAGGGAGATTGAAAATTCCTGGATGCTTTGCAAGACTGAAGTAATCGAAGTGTACACAAACTGAAATACAATGAAGAACTGCTTCGAGTCCATCGTGGAAGTCTGTTGCCCCAAGTTAAGGGGACAGCCCTCCTGGCGGAAAATCGCGAGTCCTGGAGTGTTGGGCCGAACACTTTAAAGCCATTATCGATCGGCCGTTCACAGTGTTGGATGGAAAAGTTAGCCAACTGCTTCAAATGCAAATCTACACAGTCCCCGGCCGTCCATTCTCGTCGTAAGAGATTACCAAAGATGTACACCAGATTTCTATCGACTCAATTGCCAGCGAAATCTACAAGTAGGGCAACCTTCGGCTCGTGGACTTTTAGTGGCCTTTTGCCATATTTTTGTTTATACACTGCCTTTTATAGTTATCCTACGGTCAGATGTGATTTGGTAGCCCCACCTGAAGTAAACAAACCCCAGTCATCTCTAATACGGGATCGGCGGTAATAGGGATTTTTACAGGTGGGGCCGGGAACGCACAGGCGACGAGGTCAAGTAGTTGTGTGCAGAAGGAAAACTACTGGGAGTGCGTGGTTGTACTTCCAATGGTCGATAGTTGCGCTAACTCCTAACCCTAGTCCTAGCCCCAACTATAACTCCTAATCCTAAACCCCAACCCCTAACCCTAACCTTTAACCCTATCCCCTAACCCTAAATCTTAATCCCAACCTCAACAGTATTGTGTCCATCAGGTGGGGCTACCAAACCACCTCTTACCTATTCTACTTGTTAAGCATTTCCTAAACTTGCACCTATTCACTATTGTTTAAGTTGGTGTTTATGGTACGGTTACGCACAGACTCCAGCCGGTGTGAGTTTCGGTTTGACTAACTGACTTTTCACATTTTTTCTTCTCTGGACGGCATTGACAGTCAAGTCCGTTCTGATGCCGCCGTTTTGCTTGGCTTTTCTCGACTTGGTCTTAGCGTAGAATCACGTTATCGACTGACTGGGACCGCCAAAGACTAACCCATCACAATTTCAGGGGATGTGGAGCCAAAGAAAAATTCCTGGGGGCCTCGAGGACACAACAATGTCCACATACGCAAAAAGGAACCGACCACCTCCTGATAATCATAGGGACAACGTAGTGGCCCAACTCCGTGCGGATGGTGCAACGTTGAGGTCCTCGCGACTACTTGTACGTGTACGTAAATTGCAGTCTGGTTCTCGGCCAATGTCGGCTGTCCAAAGTGGCCATTCATCTTCCAGGCTGACTCAGATATGGCCACCCTAAAGGCGCTGGACGACTGCCCTACTGTTTCACCCACGCGGACGCCACTCTCGCAGCGTCCGAGGTGCCCTCGTCCGACTGCCAGCGCCCACCAACCTCTCCTCTATTAGTTATGTACAGAATACCACTTCCTTCCAACTGGCGTCCCATTTCTCCTCTTCCTGTTCGAAAGTGGACCTGATGGTCGCAGTGGCTGGGGTCTCCCTATAACACAAGTTGCCGACATAACAACCCCCTCCAACATCGCAGGCAAAATCTTCGCTCGCATTCTACTCAATCACCTGAACCTTCATCTGCGCATACTGTTCTAGACGCTGGGCTCAATCATCACAAAAATCGCACTCGGTTTCATCTGCCTGTTCTCTGTCAGTCGTCGTGTCCATGGATAGGATACCAGTTACCAACATTTCGACGCGAATGATGGCGGTGTCATCGACATAACGCAGCCGCTAGATTTGAGCCCTCGTGTGAGAGCAGTCCTTCAACCTAGTTGTGATTATCACCAGCATCCTTATTCGTTATCTCCTCTCCGTTCGACGACTTTTAGTGGCCCTTCTCCGGACGCCTGTTGCAACGCTGAGCCCCTCGCGAGGATTTGCACGTGCGAGCCAGTAACAGTCTGGTTCTCGGCCAATCACAGCTGTCCAAACCGGCCAATCATCTTCAAGACCGACTCAGGTATGCTCTCGCTCAAGGCCCTGTAACGCATCCCCCACTGTCGCATGAGACGCCGCTCTCACGGCGCCGGACATGTTCTCGCGTCCGGCTGCCAACTTTTTCCAAC
>CACRXP010000081.1:1476382-1498466 GCA_902702965.1 Spirometra erinaceieuropaei
CAGTAACAATGATTCAGCCGTCAACTTTTGAAAGTGGAAGACATGGCCGAAAATTAAACTGCGATTCGCATGAATTACGATGGTGTGGTCACAACTCCTGCCGTACAAGAAGCAACAGGGCTCGACTGTCCTTCCGTTTAACGAGTCCTCCTTACTGCGAACCAGACCACAGATGAGCATGGTAGCTAGCCCTTGACCCTGGTGGGAAACAACTCAAAAATTGTCACCTGAATAACCAGAACTATAAAAGCGCATTAGCAATACAGAACCATGCGACACGCCACTGAGACGGGGGCATAGTGAAGTGGCTAAACCCAGGAAGAGAGATGCGTGAAGTTCAGGTGGGGATACGCCGGACACTATTCAAATTTGCGTACCTGTAAGTAAGTAAGTAACCCGCAAGGAACATCTGTCGGAAAGATTTCCCTGAAGGAAAAAGTGTAACGTCGCGTAAAACCACCAGAACGGAGAGGTTGCTTACGTCAATAAGCGTAATACAAAAACCCTAGGCCTCGGTGTCTGTTTGTCTTGGGGTGGGCGCTAAGTTCGGCGAGGTAAGTGGATATGAAATACGTCACTGCATTTCGACGCTGGTTCTTCCACCCGAGTATGTGAGGTGAGGTGGAGCGATTATTTAGCCTGCATTGTAAACCTACCAATTTGATACGCAAAAACGAGTGACGGAGTTGGTTGACAGCTCTTTGTTTGGCCACACCGCCAACCTATATACTTAAGCGAATACATAAAGAGCACCCGCGACATGCACGTCAAATATGCAGTTAAATTACCTTTCTGTTGTCGACTTTGCCGCCCACGCAATTTAGACTGGGAAGGTGCATGCGTAGGTCGCTGGATCGAAGTCTTGATACTAGTAAAGCTACTCTGTGACTTACTTTTGAGAACAGAATACAGTCCAGAAATAACCTTAGTCAACGACTTGTCGTCTAATAACCAAAACGTCCCCCTTTTAAGACGCACCATCAGAAGATGACTTTTTTAACATCGCTACCTTATATCTTTTTTTCTTTCAAAGAGAGTCGTTTATGCCAGGTTTCCTGGATTCGGACAACGAGTTGGGGACGGCTTCTGGTTTATTTTGAATTTATCGTAAGTTTGGCAAGTTTGGTGTAGCATGGCACACGATGTTTGATTAAAAAGCCACAGGAGAGAAACGGAGGATCAGGAGAAACATCGTGCTAGATACAGGGGGCATGGACATCGGCAGTTAAAATGACTCTGAGAGATCAGACAGTACGTCATATAATTTTCGCCAGGGCGTGCACCCGCCACATCACGTTAACTGGGAAGTTCCGTCAGTAAACAAATTTGCTCCGTTGACGTATGCAAAACACATTTTCGTGGTCGGAGGAATACGGAACACTGTCTGCTAGCACAGACCAATAAACAGATTGCGTAAGTTGTTATGAATAAAAAAATAAGACAGCCAAGGCTTCCGACCACTAGACAGTTACGTCAGCAAAATTTAGGCAGGCAGATGGACCTGTGGGTTATACTGACGAGTCTCGACGAATCGCCAATACGGAACACCAAGAAAAACGTATTTAATGGCCGCGGATGGATTCGACACGCCCTCCCCCCCCCCCACTCCTCTCTCCCCAACTCAGAATAATAGGCACAGCAACTGGACATTGCGTAAATTACTCGGCCGGGAGGACATACGTCAACGTGGGAGTTGCGCTCGCGGGCTAGGGCCGATGGCAGACCCGAGTCTGGGTTTTCTGATCCGCCTTTAAGCTCAATCTAACGTTTGCATAGCGACGAGCGAACACTGATCGTGGAGTGTCGACCGAAAAGGCGAGACCAGTTCCAGTATATCAGCTTTTACCACCCAGCAATATTCCGACGGCAGGCCGAAAATAGCTGACATTAGGGATTGGGTGCAGTTGGCTATAGAATCAAGGGTCCTAGTAGTTGAGGACTGAGTCTAGGCCTGTTGTGCTAAAAAAGGCTTTCAGAACGCAGGGTCAACCTCTTCTCAGATTCCCACTAAGTATATGAGTGTGCAACACTGCATTAGCATACACAAGTCTGACCAAGCCGTAGATATAAAGAAAACTAAACGTTTCTACCCCTGGAGCTCAATGAAGGTGTACAGTTGGCCGATAAGCCACTTGTCCATAACCAAAGAGTTCACTCGATCAGAAGTATACCGCATAGCTTTATTAAGTTCTGCGTTTTTATCAGCACCGAAAATGTGACATTTCGTAGCTGTAAGGTAATCGATTTTAGTTTCCAGACGCTCAGAAAATGTTGACCAAAATTCTGAGATGTAAGTACGATTACAAAGCATTAAACAAGTGCGATCGTAATATGCATCATGTAGCATAATCCTATCATACTTTGATTACGCCAAAATGCCAGCTTTTGAACGCGCATTTTTTGGTTGCCTGCAAAAACAACCCTTGGTAAAAAGTAGTACTTATGTAGTGTGCACTTTTCCAGTGCTTTGCTGTTCCCCTATACATTCAAATATATTTTTAGAAAACATGTGTTACAATTTTCTTCCCTGCGCTCATTTGGTAGCAAATCACGTCTTCAAATTGCATACTCAAACCAATGGTATCTTCTGATCATAAAAAGGTTTTTCAATTCCGAAATAATTTTGAGCCTGACCTGCCGCTGCATTCGTATTTCGCGTTTACAAACTACAAGCTGCGCATTTTCCGTGTAGGGAAAACCATACATTCTTCAGTGCTACTAAGAAGACTGCTGATAGGACTCATGAAATTCTGCAATGGATGTGGGCTATGTTGTATACTTCGTAGGCAGCATTAATAAACGGGTAGACAAGATGTTATTTGAATGGACATCGCATGAAGAAAAACCGGTCAGTGGTAGGTATGGACAAGTCGCATTCCCAGAATAAGTGCCGTTGGCGCTACGCAACTAGACAAGCGCTTTCTCCATGGGTCTTGCACGTCAGAGGCTGTGAGTCTCCGAAAAGATCGGGTTTCCCTGAACCTCGCCTGTGGATTCTCCCCGCTGATTACACTCCGAACGCGTAAGCAGCAGCATCAGCCACGGAAACAAAGAAGTCCCAATCCACCGTAATACCTTCCTCCCATCCGGGCATTTTTGCGTTAATTGGTGACTCCTTCTTGTTCTCCAGCCCCCTCCTCCGTCCCTCCCCATTTTCAAACACCTAGAGCCGACAACTAACCGAAAACATTCAACTAAACGGTGAGTAACCTAGTAAATGATCCTGTCCATGCAGGCTAGGCCGAACGACGGCCAATAGCGCACATACGCCGTTGCCGCCGTTGGGTGAGAGCAGAGCAGTTGTTTCACGTGGGGGAGGGTTGAGTCACACATAGCCGCTGCGCCTTTCACACACAGGAGTGCCGACGGATGGCTGCTAGCAGGCATGTGAAAAAAGTTCTAGAAAGCCAGACCACGTGCCGTCATCTTGTAGAAGGTTCTAGAAAGCGCGCCCCTAAAGGGGGAGGGCGCCGAACTTTTCCAAATTTATACGCCAGGTACTTAGTCGCAATTTGGCTTCTTATACAAAGTATGCATATAATAAATTAATATAACCCTAAATTAATCAAAATAGCCCTAGCTTAAGTTTGTTTAACTTCCCCCCCCCCCGACCTACCCTCAACCAATCAACAATGGCGGACTCAACCTTGACGTCCTTTGTCCCTGGAGAAGCTATAAATACGGGCGAGGATTAACCTCCGACGATCCCGTGGCAGGCCGCCAACCTTCGGACGTGGGACCTCTGTCGCGGTTTTCGCCGGATCCCTGTGCCTCCGCCAACCTCTCTTGGACAATCTCATCTTGCCCCAGTCTATCTTTGTAATTAGGTTTCCCCTCTTTAGTCTCTTATTGTACATAGAACGGTTGAGTGCATGCAGTACGTGACCTATCTCATGAAATCTGATAACGAAAACTGGTTAGGACATTTCTGAACGTCTTTAACGTGGCGCATTTTGTTCGCTCACCCACGTCCTTCAATGAAACGTCCTTTTCTTGTGCAGAAATTATGTTTACGTAATTATATGAAGTAGAATATCGGTAAATTTTAGCGAAAATGGACGTTGGAATATATTCGTGCAATTTCCTAGGCTTATACATGTCCTAGACTGCAGTTACGCATCTGAGCGACTTTTTCATTGAAAGGATAGTAATTTAACCTCGAGAGTTTTAATAAACAGATTTAGCCGGACTAGAAATTTTATTTCATGTCCAACGTTAACCATGGTTATCAACCTGCTAACAAAAAGGTTATATTAAGAAAACCAGAGGTTTTATCAATTCCTTAATGTCAAATTAGCAGATCTGTGCGATTTGGTGCCCTAAAGTGCAATAATAACGAAGATAGAGATTCCTTCGTTTAAGTGGGCTGAAATTTTTTTGCCGTTTGGAAAATTCTACCTGATGTCGCATAGATGACCACCACGGAATGGTTATTTCCAGCTTTAAGCATATGAAACACTAATTGTCGTGTAGTTTAGCTTCTGTGCATATCTTATTCAGACATAGAACGAGCAAAACATTAATAGTTTCAGCAAAATATCAGTATTTATATGGGCGCTCTGCCGTGCATTCATAATTGAAGAACTGAGTCTAAAAGCGATCAAAAACAGTGCAAATGGCCTCAATATATAGAAAAAGGCATGTTCTTACATTTACGGTAGAAATATACTAGTATTTCTCAGGAACGCGAAAGAAACGACCAAAAGTGTCAAATTTTTACTTGGCCTCACTGTCCAAAAAGGCAAAGTACACAGAGATCCGCCAACCGAGTGCAGTAATAAAGCATTTTTTAAAGAGGTAACTTATTAAGGAAAGTTTTTTTTTTATTGATCAAAGGCATATTCGTTGCTGATTTTCGTTGTGGACAGACATTTTTCACCAAAATGAAGTTCGATGTTTGAATTAGTCTTCAAATGTGACCTGAACGACCATCTTCGTGAAAAGGAGCACCTGAACACTCACTAATTCGGTAAATGCCTTCAAGAAAAATCTTAATTTAGTTTTTAACAGACAGGTAATTCAGAATCTGTCTTTATGGAAGATCGGATGAAAACACTGAAAATCATGAAGTATTCAGCAATATTTCGAGGCTGATCTGAAACTCAACGTAATCCAAAACGAAAGAAGTGTATACATTAATTTAACGGAAGAAAAGTTCTCTCTATAAACACAAAATGGTATGTTTACGATCACGCCTGTCAGTTCTATTTAAATTTATTAGGCACCAACCGGCCTCATGGCATGCCACCTTATGAAAACTTTTGATCCTACGACGTCCCCATCGGCGAAATCAAGCAAAATCCAGCTTCTGCTGTTGAAACTCATCTGATTTTAATCTAAAAAGTAGGCGAAGTTATGAAACACTGGAAAACTGTTTTGGAATCTACACCCAGAATGTAGGCGGTTGAAAAGCCGTCCTATATGAAGTCACACTACTTATTAGACGATATTTAGATGTAAAGTTCACTAAAACATTGTTTTTATACGTTATTTTATGTCTACTTTCATATTTACTACGTGTTTGGTATGAGAATACATTCCATACATCTAAAAACGAACTTTACTTAATTAGAGCCATTTTTGACATTTTCGGGATATTGCGCTTTTCAAAACAAATCGGATTTTCTAAATAACGCAACACTGCCGTTAATGTTTCTTTTATGTTTTTAATTCTTTTAAACTTGTACTTAATTAACATAGAAATCGGACTCATGAAATGGTGTCGCTTTGCGAGTGACTGGCAATCATTTGTAAATTTCGACACATTTCATCAGTTAGGTCACTAACTGTAGCAATTGCCAAAGCCGCCTTCCGCACTGACATCTGGGCTCGTTACACATGCACAAACACCGTCATCGCGACCAACGAACTAGAAACTTGGTAGGGCAGTTGGACGACCATGAAGTCGCATAGGCAACAGCTGAAAGAATTAGGGTCGCAATTTGGGTAGACTTCAGGAACTACCACAATTCCCATGACGACGGACGGATCTACTTCTTGGAGGAAAATATATTTTCGGTGAAACAGGGAATCGGCTTTGAGGGACACAGCGCAAAGCTGACTATCTTGACGTCACCGAGAAGTATGGGGCTAAGATTCCTTCGCTGTGGCTTTCTGATAAGGCATACGACGAAAGTACACATTCTGTTCGGAATATAACGCGGATTGTTCGTTAGCTTGCAACGTAATAGTGACTGGCCGCTGGGAGGTAACACAGTAATTCGTATTCCACTCCCTTCAGTGAGACGATGTCGTTAGGCGGCGGGCGGCGTTCGCTGATCTGGATTGAGTGCGCGATCAAATACGGACGCTCACTTCTATTTAGGAGATATACCCTAGAGCCCTCGTAGGTGGCAGCAGAATGACAAACAGCCAGTAGTCCAAACACATGGTGTCACCAATCCCAACTCGGAGATCTGGTTGACTTGAGAAAACACACAAAGATAGTATCTAACGCCCGAACACTCAGCCAGGTTTGTAGTCTTCGTTCCCTGGACCAAAGGCCCTAATGCACAACTTAGTCAGGGAAGAGATTTGCATCAAAACGGTTATGTGGGGTAACCATTATACGGACAAAAGACTGTGGGGATTGTACGAGATTAGTAATCAGTCGCAGTTATACACCCCACAGTCTGCAGTCTTGCCGTCCTGATTGAAACCAAAGTTCTCAGACGTATACACTTTTGGCAATATAAGATGGCGCCAGCGTCACACTGAGCGATTAATAGTTTGCGCTAAGTCATCGAACACAAAAGTGCAATATTAATGTCTTTGAGGTGGCACATTAAGTGGAAATCGGACGTACCTACACACACATTTGTTACGTCCACACAGCAAGCAGGCGCCCCTCTCTCTCTCTCTCTGTTACCCCTTCTTCTCACATACTTCAGAGGCTGTTTACGTGGCCGATTGGCATGCATAAGAACGAGTTGTTGGGACCCGGACACACGTATGGCGAACAGGGGGCTAAATGGTAAATCGGTCACCATCCCCGACCTCATTTTCAGTAGGCCTGACAGTACGTCCATTCAACTTCAGACGGAACACTAGTAACCCCAGGAGGGCAGTGGGAACCTTCTGATTTATGGAGGGGGAGAGGGAGATAGACTTGTGCAACACTTGTCTTACCCTCTCTCCCCATACACCATTCGATTCCGGTCAAATAAAGACGGGACCGGGCACGTTTGTTGACAAGGCGCTCCACCTTTAACCGACGGGAGTCATGCCTCATTCATTCGAACATCGTATTGCCAAGGGTTGTCATTAAAAGACTACAGCAGGAAGGAGCCACTGTGACCTAATCCTCATTCCAAAGGACCGCACTATTCCGTAGGTACACAACCGCTCTCAGGGCACTGTGGTAGCTACAACGATTCACCCCAGCTCAATGGTGCAACCTGATCGTTACCTGTGATAGTGTTGGTGTGGAGACTAGTGACGGCTCCAATGCTGTTGTAATTGGGCTGTGCCTGCAGCCTTTAGATTAGCCTAGAATGCCAAACCTTCTATGGCCATACATGCAAATTGATAGCTACTGATAAAATAGCTCGAAACACGGAATTTTCGAGACATTAATTGTGTGTGGGTATCGGGAATGTTGCTGTGAAAATGACCAGAGCCCGGCAAACACCTATATGAGTAAATAATTCAGCGGCTTAAAATGCTAGATGCACGCAACGACCGCAGCGTGCGCCTGTAACACGGAGAGAGCCTCCGCGGAGAGCAAGAATGTGGGCGCATTACCCCGTATACTTAGCTTGCGCGTGCTAGTCAGAGTCGCCAAAAGGCTCGGGCGGTCAGACAAAAACTCCCACGCACCAAACCACGTTTTTTGGCGAAGCAGACCTCATGATTGACATTGGTGAGCATGCGAGGCCAGCATAGGCGACAAAAATAAACAACAAGAGGCCTTACTGGACAATAGGTTTTTATGGAAGACCTTGAATCTCACCGGCAGTGAAATTTGAGGGCTCAGCTCAGTGGCAGATCAAAATTCGTTGGGGAACTGTGAGGATTTGAAAATGCTGTCAAATTGGCCTGTCTTTTGTGCCAAATGTCTGTTGTTGAGTGGGTACAGGCAGTTTTTAAACAGTCAATAAGTAAGCCAACTTACTGACTTCTGCACACAACTACCGGAGTGGCATTTTGTCAAATAAATATGCGAAAACTACCCGCAACAGAGCTAGCGGGACATTCCAAAGTCGCCGAGAACGCACTTGCATACAGTTACTGTTCGAAGTTTTCACCGCACGGACTGGTGGGTTCGCGTATAAGCACAATGACATGGCAGTAGTGACGAGTCGGAAAAAGGTCATGCGCATACGGTGCACGGAACTACTATCAAATGCAAACAAGGGTTGTGCTGCTTCAAGTTCTCGGTACTGAGGGTTGAACAAGCCGACATTTCTTTCGGCATCAAGCCAGAACACATGGATTTAAAAAGTGTCCTTTCAGGGGTGGTGGTGGTGGTGGTGGTGGTGGTGGTGGTGGTGGTGGTGGTGGTGGTGGTGGTGGTGGTGGTGGACTTATTTTTGAGCACAGACTACCCACCTGCATGTGTAGGAGTTGGAGAGACCTGTTTTGCGATTACAGCTCGCGCAGCGATTGGCCTTGACTTGCGTGGGTTTGCGGTTTGTGGGCGGCTCCGACATGTCGTGCCGCGATTTGGGTGCTACCGGCTCTTCTGCTGCCCTGGAAGTGGATTGCCACTGAGAGCCTACAAATGAAATATCGGCAGCTTTTAGGAAGTTGAAAGTATGTTAGTGGGGTTTTGGACCTATAGAACTTCGATTTGTGGCCGCTTTCTCTAGATAAGCACTGAAAGTCCCCCTTGTAATAAGGAAGCCATTTTTTGCTTAAATTGCATCTAAACCTCCCGGTGTCCAAAACACAATACGCGGCTTATTTTTTAAAACGCACAATGCCCAGGTAGCACGAAGTAATTACTGCACGGGGGAAGTGCTGATGCAAATTTTATCAATGACGCTTACGGCGTCTATAAGGGATATTGTAGAAGTATGACTTGGTTTTGGTAAATACTTCTCAATAACTTCAGCCTCTGGGGTCTTCTAGGCTAGGGATATACATGAATCTTATTTCCGGCAGTTTCCATTAACCCATAGCTTTTGAGTGTTCGAAGCAAATATGTAGTTGGTGACAAATACTGGTCCAGAGGATGCGTCGAATGCGCAAGCAAAACCCTCGGAAAATAATCCCATTCTTCGTGTCGTTTTCGGTTCAGAAATAGTTATGTACCGTGCACAGAAACAGCTGCAGCTTCAACTTCAAGGCTACAGTTGTTCATTGGAAGTGAAACAGGCAGGCGGACTGCAAGTTTCCGCTCAAGAGTAAGTTTCCACCAACTGGAGTGAAAATTTCATTTTCGTCACCAAGTGAAGGTCATTATTTCGAAATGAGCGATAAACAGCGTTAAAAACTAATTGTTATTACAAATTCGGCACTTCCCTAGGCAACAGGGATGGTCCGGTACGGTGGCTACAGTCATGAAAGCGCAGAAACAGAAATAGAAATGCTGACCTTTTGCAAGACCTTGGCTCTGGAGCGAAACATGGCCCGGTGAAAGCAATGGTAATCGCAGTTCCTTCTGTGAGGCATCTGGTGGGGGATTCTTGCGCGACGACTCAGTCGTCTCTCGGGAGGCGACCTTTGGAATGGACAAGGGCCTTGAGAGCCGGCCCCCTCCGCTTTCTATCCCCGGCGGCGTCTGTTTGGTGGGGAACAGCGGTGGAAATATGGAGTCGCTGATGCGAGAGATGTCCGGGGGCTGAACTGTACCGAATCGGCGTTGTCGAGTGGTTGCGATAGAACTGTCAGTTCTGATGTCACATTTGGAGGGGGGGGCAGAGAATGGTACAGTTGAAGCACATATGAGCAAAGTCAGGAAAATCTCCCTAGTGTGCAGTCGGTACAGCCTGCAGCCCGGACGCAGAATCGAATTAAGCATTTAGAGGTCATTTTCGGAAGGCGTATATCTAACAACATCGACAGGATGAGCAGGACTGAGATGTCGGACCCGGAAGAGACGGCACTGAGGTCCGCTTACACGGCCAGTAAGCTATACACCTTCGCGCAATCGTCGTGAACGCAAACTGAATCAGCTTTTAAAAATATGAAAAGTGGTATCGAGTTCTTTTGCCATAGTAACAACTACCATTCAGAGCCCGGTGTGGAAACGGTTTGTCGAATAAGTAGTTTGGGGGGTGAATGAATTGGAGAAGTAACCAACTGTGTCCAATTTCAAATATCTGATCGTCCCAAGACTGGCAACGGCAAGTAAGCTAGAACCAGTCACTTCAGCCTTCCTTGTATACATTGATAAGACGCCCACACGATTGACTGTCCCTCACTATACGGCCGTCTTTAAAAGACCTACACTGGCAAACAATATGAAACAAAGTGTCCGTATTCTGGCCTGAAAATGGATCAAATTGGGAGGCCCCTCTTGCGTGACTTGATATCCGACACAAGCCGCATATTAGTAGTCCTTAAGGACCGGCAGTCAATTCGGATTTTCACAGTAGAACGCAAAATGAGTAAAAAGTAAGGCTGAAGCTGACGAATTATCCTCGGGCTAAACCTGAAAAAAAATTAGTATCATGTACCCGATCAGAGCTTGGGTGGAGGAAGCCGTCAGCAATTAAAGATCCTTTACAGAACCGGCACTTAAACGCCTACAAACCAGAGGGGTACCTCCAGCTAGTAATCACTGATAATACCTCAAGAAACCAAGAAGCATCTGCGAACGCAAATAAATGAAACATCAAACTACGGCGGTGACCGACGAAACTTCTGTTGTTGTCGTCGTCAGAGAAAGCGGACGCGGCAGAGAAACAGGGCAGCACATCTGCAGTACTATTAGTAGACGTGTTACGCGCACTTGCCTCCCATGCTCGAGGGCACTGGTAATTACGCGTTTATGCAAATCCGCCTTGTGTGAATCAACGCGCGCGTGTGCATATGCCGGTACTGGACTGGCGTTAAACGCGGACAAGGAATTCGTGGTTGGCTGACCATGCCGGCCGCTATTACCGCCTCCCAACGAGTTGACGCGAAATGTACTGTAGGCTGAGCCCGGAGGATGGACGGACTGCATCGCGATAAAGTGCAGTAGTTCGTTAATGGAGGATCATCTTCAGTAGTGTGGATGACTAGGGTGCGAGGGGTAGGGGGCATAGAGTCTGCAACACCAGTTCCAATTCAGCTCCCCTGGCAATACCAAAATCATGAGATGAGATTGGAAATAGGGGCTGATGCGGCATCGCGTCCTGGCTTGCGGATGTCACAGTTCGTTATACGTTCGCATTACCAATAAGAGTAGATCGACTTCAGGATGCTATCAAAGCTAGTGGCTAAGATCGCAAAGGTTCAAAGTAACCCAGCGGTGACGTTTATAAATCTGGCTCAGTTGCGGAACGAAATATGGGAACCCTGTTCTGCTTCGGAGCTTCCGGTTAGAGCCCGCGCAAGCAAGAACGATAAGCAATTCTGTTAGAGTACTGGCGAAAAAGACCTGGGGGGACTGGGACGGCAACTTCTAGCCTATTTGGCGCCGTCAAAGACGCATATGTCAACCAGTCTGGGCGAGATGGATCCTGTCTAGCAGCCGATATGCTGCTCATTCGGTGAGTTTCACGGGTGGCAGGCAACATAAAGGCCTTTAGAGAGTCAGTTCCGAGGTAAGCGGACTTGTCGCGGAGGAAAAACGGCTAATGCTGTGCATTAGCCCAGCACAATGTGGATGTTGCCTGCTTCTCGGAGGCACGCTTCTCCGATTATGGCTGGCGCCGGATTAAGGTGTCAGGTGTTGAGAAGTGTTCTCACCTCTTCCATCTCCGCGTCAGTGACACCCCTAGTCGATATGCTGTCGCAATCGCTCTGAGTAATTAGGCCAAACTTCGCTTATGCACTGGGAACCTAAGTCAGTGGGGACTGCACTTACAGGTTATCGTGATATTGTTGTCGATGTCAGCATCATTGATCAGCACGACCCAGGGCTGAGTCAATGATAACTAGAGAGAACTGTTACGACTAAACCCAAAAAAGTTGCACGCGTTCCGTCGTGAGACTGTATTGTCGGTGCTCGGGGGTAGTGTAACGTACATAAGAGGCAAGATCTTGGCCGTTACATAGCGGAAACTATGTCTATATTACTCGTGGTGGTGACCGCAGCTTGGAATGAACATCATTTGAGTACAGGCGACGTTCCCGCTCTGGTGTTAAAGTTGTACGCAGGCCAGACGCCAAATAATGAAGTCTGGAGTAGTTTACCGGACCTAGCACAGTAGCGAGCAAGGCAACCACGTCGGGGAAACTAGATCACTGTGGATATGGACGGATAAACATACAGCAGCAGGGAGAAGGAATGACGCCATCTCCCAAATTGGAGTTCACTCGACGGGACTCGGCAACATCTTTAGCGTCGACAACGTCCAAATTCTGCCGATGGGTGACAACCGCGTGAGCCGTGAACTGTTTGAGTCATTGTTCTCCTACCCGCAGTCTATTAGCAGGCGCAATGAGCTTCCCCACCATATTTACTACCGGGACCTTCTCTGGGCAGTAATTGGTCATGCAGGGAACGCACGGACAAACACTGATTCCAGTAGCAGCAGCAATGGACCAAACGGCCGAGTATCACGCCATCAATAATGGTGATTAAATTGCGACAATTAATGACTCATATGCGGACAAACAAGCGAGCATCGCACAAAGCACGAGCACTGGCGATTAATTTGGGGGAGGGCTACTAATTATGGCATGTATGTGGTGGCATGGCAACCGCATCCTACAAATATTGCACCCCTTGTGCGTCCACCACTCCTAGCTGCTGTTGTAGCTGTCGATGGGTTCGAGTGAAAATCCAAAACGTGATTGCATTCCTATCTATAATTATTTCCAAACACGCGCATAGCAGACGTTAGGCGGGAGTTGGCGCCAGGCGAGCCACTGCCCCGAAGCTCATCACCAGTAGGCCGGCAAAGACGCGTGTGAGCGGGAAGAGAGCGTGTGGGGTCGGCCATGGTAAATCCTTGCTTGTGGCAAATCCGAGATTTCCTCGCTGAAATAGGTCTGGCGTGCTTGGACCTATCACGACGCGCTAAAGTTGTGGCCTGGATGGATGTCAGCTGGGTCTAGCATGCATTATTCAGCTACAGCGTAAACAATAGCAAACGCACGACAAAAGACGAAATCTGTCGCCTTAATTCGCAGAACTAAGCGCCTTGAGACCTAGTACGGTTTGTTGTTGAGACACTGGCTTAAGAGTAGGGGGCTGCGGTCTAACCAGGAGCACGTGCATGTCTTTTTGTTTACATGGACTTGACTTTTGACTGAAAAATTCACCGGTTCTAAGAGCAATGAAGGGGGGACTATGAGCGCCCGGAAATCACAGTATGAGGGAAAGAAGGAAAGAGCCCACACCACTAGGATCGACCATGGAAGCAGGTCCGAGTGGTGTGATTCGATCTATTGCTTCTCCCATCAACTCGCATGTCACACGAGGTCTATCAACTCGGTCAGATGTGCCCCGAGGACGGAAACATTTACTTCACAGAGTAAGGCAGGATTCAACATGCATGGGTCCTACATTTTGGTGGCGAGTACTGAACGCTACCATTGAGAAAATCTGTAAGTCTGGTACATTAACCACTGGCAGATTTGTCCGTTAATTGGATGCTTGTGGATGGGTACTCACTTCGACGGATCGACAGTTAAACTAAATGCCTGGCTGCTCAGACCACTCTGATGTCAACGAATGTGAAGTTCCCATCTGTGACTCCAAAACGTTTGGCTTAGGACAGCTAACAAACAACTGCAAACACCGGAACAGAGTAGTCAGCGTCTCCCTACCAGTTGGTTGGACGAGTAGTCTGGTTCGACACTCGGGGTAGGCCAAATTATTTGAGGAATCTTAAAACAAGTATCCGGCTGTTTCGCTTAGTCAGCGGAATAATGAGGTCTGGAAGTAGGTAAGGAGGTAGTCTGTTATCGAAATATAACCTCAGTTAAATCGAATAAAGTGATGTAAATATGAAGCGCGGGAAAGTAACTTACAGAGCACGAGTAAAGCAACTGATTCCGGAGGGCTTGCGAGATACAGACAGGGTAGTTGAGGGAGGAGGCAGAAGTGAGGTGGTCGGGACAGGAGCAACACTTAAGTTGTTGGACACCTTGGAGACTGATGGAGGGGCCGTGCCACGGGGGCGCAGGAGGTCGAATGAATGTCTTACTGGAGGAGTGCGGATTCCAGCGTTGTCTTCATCTCTGTCACCTGCGCCCACAGTCGTCAGACGAGGAGACATTTCGATGGAACTGGTGTAGGGGCGTTGTAAACTGTGCCTTGAACGCAAACGAGGAGTGGCAGGCGGTGCGCTGAGTTTGGGCCGTGTTGGACCTAACGAGGTGGCCAAAGGGACATGAGACACTTAAATACTGTTCAGTCTCCCACTATAGAACTGTTTTGATGTTTATGCCGTATAGTCATGGTCCTCTTCTAAAACGGTCACGAGGGCACCAAGTAGAACGAACACAACAAGGCTTTGTAAAACATAAAAAGTCAAATATGGATTCTTCCCCGCTCGCCTTGACTTCTGATAAAGGACTAACGTTTAGTTAGGCGCGTTACTATGCGAAGACAGTTCAGCTGGGCAGTTCATTGCTGAGGGGGACGATCGTCTGCAAGGACGATGACTTGCCTGTGAAATTGATCACACCGAGGCATACTTGTGCAACACAATCCCCACTTACTTCCTATTTTTTATCCTGTTCCCGTGACGTGACTGAATTAAGGTTACCGAAGACACGATTGGGTTCGGTCGGTGACCAAGCCTTCCCTTTTCCTTTTCTAAGCGTTCTGTAGAGCACCCGAACCAAAATTAAGGGACCCAAAATATATTCGAAGGAATTTTTATAAAGATCGCATTCAGAGGGGGTCAGTTAAACCTCGCCCTCAGTCTCCAGAGTGAGAATATCCCACCCGTCGACAACCTTCCAAACTACAACTCCCAAGACGTCGTGTCAACTAAAACGCCCATCACACTGACAATAATGGGGAACGGTATTGTAGGGCTAACCTCATTCTTTTCTTTCATCATCGTGCTTCAGCTAAACACACCCACTGAGACATGGTGGGGGTGTTAAGCAAATATTTCTAGTGTGCCGACTTTTGTCGTAGAGGGCAAGCACGAAAGCGCGTGGACTTAGTACGGGTTGTGCTCTAGCCAATGACGGCTAGACCAAGGTCTTTCAGTAGCAGACTTGCAATGCAGAAAAGGAAATGCACGACTAATTTGCAGCCACTAATTGGCCTTAGCACTTGTGACTTATTAAACCCGAAGTGTCAAATGATTAGCACGAAAGGGCGAACCAAAAACAGAACTTGGTGGCAGCCCTTTAAAGGAGTGTGAATCAATGAAGAGGCCTCGTGGAGGGCTCCACTACTAGTCCCACCCCATCTTTCAAGTGTCTAGCAATAAAAAAATTAAGTCCGACATCTTTACCATCATTTAGCAATGGCTGAAAAACGGCTGGCTAGATACAGATAGGGTCTATGTTGTCAAGTACACCCTTGGCAAACTCAAGGTGGTACAAGTTCATGTTAGCACATTGATTTTACATACGTTATTGTAATATTAATCTAAACTCATATTTAAGTACATTTAAAACAAGCTGGCACGGTTATTCACAATAAATACCCTGCGTCAAAGCGCACGTTTTCCAAAATGTACACGGTTATTTAACAAAGCCTCAAGATAAAAGTAGGGATTTTTTAATGGAATAACCGAAAGGAGAACGTGCAAATGGCACACTTACAAAGAACAACCCACGCGTGGCAAAAGATAAAGCATTAAGAGCCTCAAAAACACAAGGAGCCTCGCAACGACTGAAACTGCTGAGTACTTCACCTATGTTTATCCGACCTTATCGCGCTCGGTTTCAGGTCACTTCAGTTCACTTTGGCTGTCGTATAATAAAAAGGTCTGAGTAAAATCATAACTGGCACCCTTTATTGCCGGCCTTTTAACGACCCCGTCTAATTCTTAGCCTCTTCCAAGTGAGTAACACAACGGTAATGACGATGAAAATGAGGTGTTGATAAATGCCCAAGGTGCAAACTTCCTCTGATAACACAAAACGACAAACAGCGATGGATTATCAAGGTTCTTAGAATAAATGAAAGCGAACGTTTTTATTCCATGCAAACGCCTGCGTACACTGGACGCAGCCAACTCGGCAAACAGTATAGAAGGCAAATTGTCCTCCTCTGATGAGATAGAGCAAGAGTCCATAACGTTAGACAAATATATCAACCTTTCCAGAGAGCGAACTTTTATATCCTATAAGAGTAACATCTCTTATGGATAGACTTGCGCAGGATACATGATACTGAGTGCGTATAGTAGTGAATTTAAGGCAGACAATGAGGGCATCAACCGAAAACCGTCTTCTGCAACGTTACTGTTCAGACCTCGTGTGCTTGTTTAGCACTGCTTGGTGAAGACGTTTGGTTTTTGTCGCTTAACTAGAGCTGTCGCCTGTTAAACATCTTCCCTTAATTCAATGTGGAAACGCGTGGTGAGGTGGATCACCAGACACGCGTGTTGAACAGATGCGCATTAGAAACATGAAAGCATTTATCAGGAAAACATACTGGCAGCTTTCATTGGGAGTGTAGTCGTAGAATCAGCGAGGTCAGGTGTCAACTTTTCATGAGCATTCAGGGTAGCGTTCGCATCTTGGTCCTTCGCTCCGGCCGGTGTCTCTACAGCGGAGGATCCAGTGTCACCTGTAGCTTTATTTCGCCGTTTTAGACGATTCTCACGGGCCTGCATCAACTGTGCCTTCAGTTTTTTTACCTTTTCCGCCAGATGTGAGCATTCTTCACGCTTGGCTGTTGAGATCCGCTCACCAGTACGAGTTCCACTCCGGCAGCCCGATACAACAGATTCTACACCGGTGAGGAGGGAGTCACGCAGTAGGGAGTTCCTTGGTGAGGGACCAAAAAGAATATCTCCGGTGTGGTAGTAGAGAAAATAGTCCTCGAGATCGGCCAGGCTGTCATCATCACCTTGTAGCCCACCGTCATCAGCGCCATTTTCTTCCTCATCATCCACATCATCGTAGAATGGAAATTCGTCAGTAGTGAGCCCACCGGCACCACAACCACCAGAGCCAATTTCCTCATCTTCAGCGCTTCGATAGAGACTTTTAATATCCTCGTAATCCCATTCAGGAGAGGACGGACGAAGCCAATATGAGCAGGGGAATACGGAACGTTCTCCATCAGAGGCGGAAAGAACGTCATCTTCGGCAGCGGAGACAGGGTCTCGCGAGCGGGAGCCAGCAGCATAAAGCAGTCCTGCCAGAAGGGCTGCTGCAGCCGAGGAGGGGGTCGACGGTGATGGAGGAGAGGAGGGTGCCGACGGGACTGCCGCCGGCATCTTTGAGGCGGGAGGTTTTCGATTCGTAAGGGTCTTACTTTGTGAAGATGACCCCGATGGAGTGCCAAGCAAAACAGCCGGAGCCTTGAGAGGCTGGTTGTCATCCTCAGAGTCCCTATTAACCGCAGGTTCAGCCTGGAGGCGGGCTAACGAGTGAGCACTGACGAAACTGCCACTGTCACAGGGATGACGTTCCACTGACTTGGCCTTCACTGCTCTATCCTCAACGGGTGTGGGCTTAAGTTGATTGGCGGAATCCGACGACCGATCAACAGACGGGTTCCTGTGTGGGAGCACGGGGGATCTTGTAGAATGCGGGTAAAAAATAAAGGTTCTAGAGCAGTGTGCAATGTCCTTGTATGATAATAGGCAGCAAAGGAATAATAGTACTTGTAGCAAATGCAAGATAAATGATCGCAAATAACGTAGTATTACCTGTCAATAACGTGAACAAGATTGAGGTTATCACCGCTGTCAAATATGACGAACGTAATATGCTTCCGGTTGGCCGATGAGGTATCCGGTTGAGTCAACACATCGCGACTATTGGCGGTGGGGTGAGAAGACTCGCTAGAAACGTTAGTACGGCCAAGCGCCGGAGACACAGCCCTTGTGGTATTGGACTCAAAAGTAGCCGCATTGTTTTGATCGGAGATTTCGTCCGCGGCTGCGGGTGGTTGTGTGATCACGGGACTACTTGACACGTAAGTTTGTTGTGATGACATGGCAACGGAATGCTTGTTAGGGCCCGTAGTTGTTGAGTTGGAAGATGACCGTGGCGGTGGAGTAATACGTTCAAACGAAGGTGGTGCGAAGTGGAGGGGAGTGAGCCGCAGGGCAGTGGGCGTGCGATACGCATTTACAGGACCGCCTCGAAGACCCAAAACCAGACGCAGAGTGGCACCACCAGGAATACTGCAGTCCCGCAGTGACTGGTGATCAGATAATTCCCCGTTTTGCCAAATTAGATGTTGCTGACCGATGGGGATGCCTAAATTACGATATACGAGCACGGAAACGGGATTTTAAGGTTAACAGCTGGATAAGATATCATATGCAGGTTTCAAAAAATGACTAGATGCTGCGTGCTGAAGGGATGTTTGTGGAAAGCAAGTATGACGTTAAGTCTGTAATCGGAAATTAAAAAACTTGTGGAGATCTTACCACTATAATATACATATGAGACGCCAGCCAACGTTGAAGAAACTACGGATAGCTTGCGCACAGCAGCGCTACCCAAGTGACAACGACTTACACATACGTCGGCGACCATTTCTCCTTAACTTGGGAAAATCACGCTGGATTTGCAAGAACTTTGGGCTTTATCCAAACATTCATAAATAATTATTTATTGATAATAACTACAGCACAAACAGGAGATAGCAATTGCGGATATGCGTGGTAAAATATCAATTTGTTTATCACGCACCTTCAACCCTTTGAATCTTGGATTTAATTGACATAACAGTGTCATTGGGGGATACTTTGAGTTCAAATGCAGTTCCGGTGAGCGTTTCGATGAACAGATCCATTTTAGAAAGACAGGACGAAGTCGGGTCTATTCATCATCTAAAATGAAAAGCGTTCAAGGTAGAATCCTATTTCGCACTTCACGCACTGAGTCTCGTGGAGACTTTAACAGGGGTATGACCAATCGCGGTGCCAAACAGAAACTATAAAAGTTGCGAAGTTTCTATGAATGAGCATGCAAGTATGGCCAGCGCCAGACCGCCAAGATCAAAATTTAAAACGGGTTCAAAGCAGTAAAGCACAAGGTAGCTTACGGACCCCCGGATCAATATTTGGGTAAATTGATGCCAAATCTCATGAAGGACTTATAGGCGGTACATTCAAACCCTGGTTGCCATAAAGACGACCGCATCCACTTGTAATTTTGAATTTACCATCAGTACAGAGAACCTGTGTCCTACAAGACGATTTGTCTTGCATTTCCGGAAATAAAATATCTAGAAAAGGCTGTTTGGGTGCGATGTCAGAATACGATGTGCGTCTAGGCCGGGCGCGCGGAGGCAGTGAAATGTCCAACTAAAAACCGTAGTGGAATAATCAGGGCTCCAGAGCGAAATGGGCTTCTCAATCTCCTACTCAGAAGGTTTTCTGCGTAAGTAGGTGTAGCGTAACAGATGCAGGTTTCTGAATCTTATCCTAGTACAACACCAACGACAGGCATAAGGCAGAGGGACGCGCTATTTGTCTATTCGGTTTTCTAGTCACGCGTAGGTGAATAAAAACGAATGAATTCAGACTGGATAATGAAAGCTATCAACTTTATAAAACACTCAAGCGAACTTTAGAATTCAGATAACATAATGGGTGGTGTAATTTGCCAGATTTAAGGCAACGTCGTCCAGAACAGCAGATGGAACATCTAAAAAGGTTGCTTAGAGGTTCTGTTTGACGTGTACAGATATGAAACCAGGATTAAAAGCTGTAGGTGTTGGCCATCAAAGTTAAGAATAGTATAAACAAAAATCCAACCAACGAGCCATATGGCTCGTTGCTGGATATCCAGCAAAATTCACACCCAACGTCAACGCTGGCTAACGATACTTAAGAACTGAGGTTGCGGAGGTGCCGGAAAAAGGCCAATTAAAATCCCTAAAGTATGCCAACGCAGATAAAACATTGCGAAGCTTCGGAAGATGGCCAAGAATTAAAATTTAACTAACATGTAAACTAGTTCACGAGGCTCCAGGCCAGCTTCGCTATGGCCAAAAAATGCTATAGCTCGCGCAGCTTTCTCTACCAATCATTGGTTGGATGGCACGTGGATTAATGGCGGTTACGGCATTCAGGGTAAAACAAGCTTAAGTCGCCGTGTTCATAAAAAAAATCAACTATAATACCTCGCTTTTGGCAAATTTTGCCTCTAATTTTGAGGGCATTCTTGCATTAACCCATCTATTTTTGCAAAATTTTGACCGGTAAACCTTACTCGTCAAATGTGATTGGACGTTAATTGGTGCATTTTAAAATGCCGCGGATTATTTCGAACTTTAGCCAAAATTTCGCAGTGTGCAGAAACGAAATGAACTGTATTCGCGCTCGTTCAACAGGTTGATTTTAACCCCCGAAGCTTGAACCTATGACTAGAACGAAACACGAAATCGGTGTTTCAGTACCCTTTGATGTTATTCTTCATGCACGTCATATTTTTCTTTCAAAGTGACCATAAGCACGGGATTGGCCTGTGAATCACAAACTCCTAAATGTCGTGCCCACCTGCTTGGATACGGTCCAGAACGATACCCAAACCAACTACCGAAGTTTTTGGCAGAAATATAAAAAAGGAGGTTTTTGCCCATTCGGCATTAGCAGGAGTAATTGGAGTGACCTATAATTGGGAGACTTGCTAGAATGTTTTCTGACGATCCTCAAAAAGTCATTTCGATTATTAAAAATGGCTGCGAAAACTATCGACTGAAAAACCAGGAAAATGCACTTATCCCATAATCTTGGTTATGTCTCTCGTCGTGTCGAAGCGAAATTTTTCCATCACAAATAATGCAACTGCGCAAATGACATCGAAGTCCACCCATTCGCCTAATTAGTCCACCCTAGTCGGCTGTGGGAAATTTCATCGATATCATAATTGATGTTCTTGCCTTGAACCGATGTCATCTTGAGCGGGTGTCGATCGAAGGACCCCGCCAGACTGATCCCTTAGTCCTACGAACTATGATGGCCATCAGGTTCCAGACCAGGTTGGATAAATGAGCCGGCGAGCATACTTCGAATTTGTTGCTAACAAACATTGTATGAAATGTAAACAAGAGCTTGCTGGTTTAATGCCTTGTTGGAGGTCTGTGTCAATATTCTTATTATGCCAAAGTAATCGAAATTATAATTGCAAACTCAGCAATCCTGCGTCCCTTATGAAATATTCGTAAATTTATGCATCGTTCTCCAAATCATACGCAGCCCTCCATGGGGCGGATTTGTTTCGTATACACTACACTTTTCGTTTCGTATCCTCCGGATAACCCCGCCGGGACACATGAAAATCCGTTTACATCAGCTAGGCCGATAACTTCCCCTCCTCAATTGTGTGCTGCAAGCTCTACGGTTAAGTCACCCGTGGCTTCGCGTCAGAACGGTAAGACTCGAAAACTGAATCAAACTCCGACCCGAAAGAAAGGTAGTACAGATGCATTTAGGGGTACGCCGCCTTCTCTTAGATCTACCAAGTCTTTACAGCCCAGCACGTCCACAAACTTCGCAGATCCAATTATATCTCCAAATAATTCTCTGTCCTGTGTACCGGTTACTTATCAAAACCCTACTTCATATTTAGCAAATAATTCATAGGCGAATTACCCTTAGTCATTTATGTCCCAACCTAGTTCAGGCTTCCCACCACCAAAGGCCAATTGCTCTCAGGTACGTCAACTTACCTCCTTTGACTTCCAAGCTAGACATGGTTTCCCACCCTTTTATTATTATAGCTGCCTACACTCACCCATCAGCTCAATTCAATTCAATTCAATTATTTTTATTAAAGACCCGTCGGGGTCCCATCAAAGCAAGTAAAAATAAATTTACATGCAAATTTTAGACGATGTAGGCAAAATCTGCACAAAGTGCAATGCATAGTTTTTGAGATT
>CACRXP010000081.1:1524014-1538126 GCA_902702965.1 Spirometra erinaceieuropaei
GTGTTCTCAAAGCTTTCCGAATAGGGAAAAGTCAGTCAGCATCCGGTTCAAATTCCCGGCCTCGACCCCTAAAAGTCATTTTGGAGACTGAAGCACAGGCCCATCTCCTGTTACAGAGAAAATCATCTCTACGGGGTCAGCATCCTGGAGTTTTTTTTTCAGCCGGATTACGAGCCAAAAGAGCGAATGAAAATGAGAGAGCTGATGACGGAGCTGGAAAAGCGGAGAAAAAGCGGTGAAACACACCCACAAATCAAGAATGGACAAATAATTCAGGTCAAATGGACATTTCTCTGGCCGAAGGCCGTCATTCTGACAGCCTAACCGATGCAAAGGTGCCAACTCCTGAGGCTGCTCGAACCAGTGGCCGCTGTCTAGAAATCTATTACACTAACTGTCAGAGTCTTCTCAACAAGCAAGACGAACTCAGATTACTTGTCTCTGAACAGAAGCCAAACATAATTGTCCTAACAGAGACATGGTTGACTGAGGAAATTAGTAGTAGTGAAGTCAGAATTGAAGGCTACCAACTGTTCCGTTGTGACAGATTTCACCGTAGCGGAGGAGGCACAGCTGTTTATGTGTCAAATGAAATTGCGTGCTGTCAACGAGAAATTTCCGATGGTGCGCCCCGATATTTTGAAATAATTTCATGCAAGATATGTATCAAACAATTACCGACACTGAACCTGTGTGTTGTCTATCGGCCTCCCAGTTCGAATGAATTCGCCGATATGGAATTACTTAGTGCAATGGGGTTGTTATGTAAGCAGGAGATATTACTACTTCTGGGTGACTTCAACGCTCCAGGAATAGACTGGAACATTCCCCTAACAAATGCCTCGTCCACGTCATTTGACCACAAGCTACTACAACTCTCCCTGAATGAATACCTCATTCAGCACATAAAATTCGGAACAAGAATGAGAGAAGGACAACGACCTAACTGTTTAGATCCCGTTTTCAGTAAAGAAGAAGGACTCATAAAGGAAGTGAAATTCGTTGGAGCATACGAAAATTCTATATGGTTATATACGAAGTACCAAAAGGACTCAGGAGCTCATCCCTGCCCTCAGGTCTGCAGATGGAAAAGTAGAGATTGATGACCAGGTTAAAGCGTCCCTCCTTTCCGACTTCTTTCAGCCCATCTTCACCCGAGAACCTAGTGCTATATTTGCCCATCCATCCATTCGCCAACCAACCTCTCCTCCCAGTACCCTCCCCCATCCTATCCCCTCCCCACCCTCCTTAAACGAGGAACCACTCTTTTCATCTACCATGGTTAGGGCCGAGCTACTCCAGCTGAAACCTGCCAAATCGTCTCGCCCAGATAGAATTCCCGCCCTAGCACTTCGTGAGCTTGCTAATGAACTGTGCAAACCCTTATCCGCAATATTTCAAAAGTCATTTGAAGACGGCGAGCTCCCGGAAGAATGGAAGTGCGCACTCATTACTCCGATCCATAAAGGAGGCTCAAGACTTGACTGCGGAAATTATCGTCCTGTCAGTCTTACTTGCATCGCGTGTAAAATAATGGAACGCATTATCAAAAGACACTTGATGGAATACCTGGAACAGAACAAAATATTGTGCGATGCCCAACACGGCTTTCGTCCAGGGCGCTCCTGCTAAACGAGTGTTCTTTACTCGCACGAGAAATGGACACGAGCTACCGATAAGGGTTTTCCAGTAGATGTCATATTTTTTGACTTCAAGAAGGCCTTTGACAGTGTCCCACACAGGCTTCTTTTGCAAAAGATCTGGAATGTAGGGATTCAAGGGAGAATGTTTAAGTGGATCAGGAGTTTTCTGTCCTTCAGACTACAAAGAGTCGTCGTTAGTAATTCTACCTCGGAATGGATAAAGGTGGAAAGTGGTGTCCCACAGGGTCCTGTCTTAGCCCCAGTACTCTTCCTGATTTATGTTAATGACTGCATCAGCGAAGTGAATTGCGAGGCTCTCGTGTTCGCGGATGACATAAAAATATGGAGTGAAGTCAAATGCGATGATGACGCAGAGAAGTTGCAGTCCAACATCAACAAACTATGTGCTTGGTCGAACAGATGGCTTTTGAAGTTTAACGTGTCCAAATGCGTGGTCTTGCACCTGAATACCGGCTGCAATGCCTCTCCCAAACACCAGTACTATATTGACGGGACGAGGTTAGAAACTGTGGAAAGAAACAGAGATCTGGGTGTATGGACGACCACAAATCTATCGCCATCAGAACACTGTAGAAAGATGGTTCAGAAGGCAACTAGTACTCTACACTGGATCAGACGTGCATTTAAAATATTTCCTCCTGAACTCTTCGAAAGACTCTTTGGTGTCTTTGTAAGACCTCATCTAGAGTATGGAATGCCAGCAGCTTCACCATGGATGAGGAAGGATATCAACTTACTCGAACAGGTGCAACGCAGAGCGACAAAGATGGTCGACGGTCTAAAGCATTTGTCTTATCAGGAGAGGCTGAATTTGCTTGGCCTATTCCCTCTCTCTTATAGACAAATAAACTGCAGTCTACTCTGGACGTTCCGGATTGTTCGCGGCCAGGGTTGTTGATTAAGAGCAGAGGACTTCTGTGAGTTCGCCCGTACAAACCAACTACGCGGCCATGCATACAAAGTCGGGAATGAACGCACGCGTTTAGACTGACGAAAATTGTCATTCAGCCAGCGGGTTGTCAGACCGTGGAACTCGCTTCCAAGCGAGATGGTGACGGCTGACACAGTTTGTGTGTTTAAAAGAAAACTTTTTCGTCTAGTTTTCGACAGAAATCGGCTTTTACAGCATGACTATGCACAGCCAGTTTTGTGAAATCTGTCATATACAATCTTCCGCACTAATTTACAGTGACCCCATGCACTACCTTATGATTACGATTGATTTGTGACCCAATCACATTTTAAATGCCTGCAATTTAATTTTATTTTTGAGTATGAATCTGCGAAAGCACTGTACATAACTAGGGTCATCAAGGGCTCTGCCTGTAACCCTTCAATATGCATACATACATACATACAACCTCCACTCGGTTTAGCGATCATATTGCTTTTACCTGCGTGGGCTCTCTCCTATCCAACCAACAACCAAAAATCAAGACGCGCAGAAATATTTGGAAGGGTGACTTTAACGCAATGAGACGCACTCTTTTGGGGGAAACCTGGTTGGTCAACACAGAAGATTCAGACGAATTTTGGCAGTTCTTTCGCGGGATTATAGAGCGTCTAATTGATTCCCATTGTCCAATAAAAATGACAAGACCATGTTCGCGACCGCCGTGGGTCAATCCGACGACAAAAAAGACCATGAACAAGAAACAGAGACTCTGGAAAAATTATTTGCAACTTCGAGATCCAAGGTCACTCGCCGAATATAAGGAGCAGCGCAATAACTGCCGTAAAGAAATATGGGTTGTTAGAACTTCTTTCGAGCGTCGACTGATAGCAGAATCCATTACATGTCCCAAGAAGTTTTACGGGTACATCCGCAGTAGGAGGAAACATAAGGACGAAATTGCGTGTCTAAAGGATAGCCTCGGAAACTTAGTAGTTGAAGGGCCACAGAAAGCGCGATTACTGTCTCAGTTTTTTCAGTCGGTTTTTACGGAGGAGTCCCTAGAAGACAATCAGCAGTTTGAAATGGACCGAGACAGCCAGGAGCTTCAAATGCGCCAAGATATTGCCGTCATTGAAACCGTCGCCTTTTCCGTCGAAGAAGTCAGACGCGTCCTCAGTCAAATAAAACCTGATAAGTCTCCTGGACCCGACGGAATTTCCGGGCCGATACTTAAGGAGCTATCAACGGAGCTGTCAAAGCCTCTTTCGGCTCTCTTTTAGCTGTCAATGAGAACAGGAAGGCTGCCCTCACAGTGGAAGACAGCTAACCTCGTTCCATTGCATAAGGGAGGTAACAGGATGACAGCAAGCAGCTTTAGGCCTATTAGCTTAACTTGCCTCCCTTGTAAAACCATGGAAGCTATAGTAAAGAACGCTATACAGCAATTTTGTGAAGAAAATAACATCTTGCAGGATTTTCAACATGGCTTCGGAGAGGACGTTCCTGCCTCTCAAATCTGCTAGCTTGTCTGGAGATCTGGACCAGGGCTCTAGAAGAGGGTTTTGTGGTCGATGTCGTATACATAGATTACCGCAAAGCCTTTGACACTGTCCCGCATCAACGTCTTCTTCACAAATTGAGCGCCATCGGCATCCGGGGAGATCTTCTGAACTGGATTAGGGCGTTTCTGGTTGGTCGGAAACAACGTGTCTGTATCGGGGATGATATGTCAGAATGGATGAATGTAACCAGTGGTGTGCCGCAAGGCTCAGTTCTGGGACCATTGCTCTTCATCCTTTACGTTAACGACAGCCTTCAGGAACTCGACTGCGGCAAAATAATGTTTGCAGACGACGTTAAGCTCTGGCAAGTCATTAAGGGTCCGAATGATCATAGATCCCTTCAAGATAATCTGCACCGACTGCAAGCTTGGTCGAAGAAATGGATTCTAGATTTCAATGTGGAGAAGTGTGCCGTCCTTCATCTGCGTCCAACCAACTCTCATTCAAATGAGAGTCTGAGGACATATCACCTGAAAGATATAAGGCTCCCCGCAGAATCTTCACAGAAGGATCTCGGGGTTTGGATAAAGAACAACCTGAAACCAACACTGCAGTGCCACAAGGCTGCAAAAAACGCCATGGGAGTGCTGCATGCAATAAAAAGGGCTTTCGTTAACTTTGACCAAGACCTTTTTGGGAGAGTTTACGACACATTTGTTCGGCCCCACTTAGAATATGGCATACAAGCATGGCGGCCGTGGCTAGTAAAGGACCAAGCACGCCTCGAACGAGTACAACGGCGTGCAACAAAGCTGGTAAACGGTCTAACAAGCCAATCCTTCACAGAAAGACTGAATTGCCTTAATTTATTCCCTCTGTGTTACAGGCAGCAAAGAGGTGATCTTATCCTCGTCTACAAGATAATGCATGGCCTTGAGTATGGACTTAAGTTTGAGGACAGGTCTCAGTGCCACCTTTCACCGAATCTTCGTGGTCACTTGATGAAGTTACGGGCAACAATGTCCAGGCTGAATCTTCGTTCTGAATTTTTCACGCAGAGGGTAGTAGAGAAATGGGACGATCTCCCTCGGTCAGTCGTGGAGGCTACGTCCCTGCAACTCTTCAAGAAAGGCTTGGATGATTATTTGTGTCCCCTGTTTTCCCTCGACAGTCTGAATCTGAATTAATACCCCTGGTCCAGACAAATATTTTCTCTGAGACAATGCTACTCTAATGAACCAAGTACTGTTTTAATAGTGAACATTTTTTGTTAGAGTACAGTTATTTCTAACGAGCTGACATGTAATCAATAGGGTTTTCAAAGGCTTTGCCTATTATCCTTACCAAATAAACTGAATAAACTGAAAGTGCGGCCTAGACCACTAAAAGTCGTATTGCGAGATGAGCAGCAAGCAAATCTCAGCTTGTCGCGAAAGTCCAGGCTTCGAAACAACCATAGTAGAGTGTTTTTTCAGTCGGACGAATAAAAATGAGGACGCTGGTAGCGGAACTGAGAAAACGTCAGAGCGAGGGCGAAGTGAGTCTGAAAATAGCAATCAACCAAATTGTAAAAATAGAGCGTTCCTTTTTGTGGAATCATCCGGTGACATTGGCGGTAAAAGCACCGGTGCTGGGTTCCGATAAACTTCAGTAAATTTAGAAGCGACTATTGGACTTGTTACGCCATGTGAAACATGCAGTAATAATTATGAGTCAAAAGCACCAGCAAATAATTTCCACAGATCTAAGCAGCCGAATAACATAAAAATGATGTACACAAATTTGCAGAGTTTATTCAACAAATTGGATGAAATAAAACTCACCGTGGTTCATTTCCAACCCGACTCAATAGCTTTAACAGAAGCATTGTTAAATGAGCAGATAGAAGGTGCGGAAGTTATGCCAGATGGTTTCCAGATTCTCCGAATGGACCGAAACGAACGAACGGGTGGGGGATTGCGATATTTATACGATATGGCATCGACTACGTCAGGGTTGAGTCTTCCTCATTTCGGCAAATTGATTGCGAAATACCCAGTTGTTACTTGAAGGTGCCAAACCATCCAGGCCTCCATATGGCCCTGGTTTACAGACCGCCAAGCCAGCGGACGGATGCGAACGATGCAGTTATCACCGAGATAAAATAAATTTGTCGAAGTAAACGCATAATGCTACTTGGTGACTTCAACTGTCCAGACATAGAGTGGGAATTGATGCATTGCACGCGATCAGAAAACTCCTTCGAACAGAAATTTATGCAACTGATCACAACTGAGTTCCATACCCATCATGTTAAAATGGACACTCGATTCAGAGATGGACAGCAGTCCAGTTGTTTGGACCTCATCATCCCTAGGAATGATAGTTGCATTCACGGACTGGAATCGCACACGCCCCTTGGCCGAAGTGACCGCTGCGTTCTTGTTTGGGAGTATAGTCATTTTTATGTACCCGAATTTCGAGCTGCTGAGGAAAGAAATGCATGGAAAGGGGATTATACCTGAATGAAAAACCTGCTTCAGAGGGTGAACTGGAATGCAGCACAAGGACCTGACCCAGAAAGCGAGGGGCTCTTCTTCAAGAACATAATGCAACACTTGGTAGAGATCTGTTGCCCAAGTAAGAGGAAGCTGCGCACTTCCCGACCAGAGTGGGTAACGTCAGAAATAAAGAACCTTAAATTGAAAAGGAGACTTTGGAAAAAGTACGCCAGATGTCAGAAACTAGAGCATTTCGTTGACTTCAGAAAACAGAGGAATGTATGTCGGAATCTGTTGATGAGGCAACGGGCACAATTTGAGTCAAAACTTTTAAAAAAGATTTCGCAACAAAATTCATGTACATGACCATAAGCCTATTTTCGGCGACCTAAATAGTATAAAAATTTTCCCCTTAACTTGCAAAGCCACAATATTCGTCTCCAGAAAAGATGTCATAAAACTACTTCATATGCATGGTGATTATTATAATTTTGACCACTAAATTAGTACGAAAATTTCCTGTCTGGTTTTGTAGCAGGCAGTCATCATAACCGGTCTGGCGTCATTGTTCAAGACCTGGCTGCCCCAAAGTCATTGCAGCGAGCCGTTCAAGACGCGCTGACCTGAAGCCACTCGGCCGACAGCTCGAGCACACCTGCGTCCGCGCAATCGCAGCTGCCCATGAGGCCACTTGAACGTACCGCCCCCCTGCGACCAGCAAAACAAGCCATTGGGACACCACTTCTCGGCAAATGCAACACACACTGACTGGACACCACTTGAGCTTGGCCCACGAGCCTACAAGAACGGCTGCCACTACTACCTCAGGGACTATCAGGCATGGCTGGATGCAGTCAACACCAGTCCTGGCTTCGCCAGTGGCCACTGTCGTCTGAGATGACAACTCCGGGTTCTGTGAACAATAAACCCCCATTCCCGTGCCTTTTGTCTTTCTCCCTACAACCTGGGATCTGACCCGACGATGGCAGCGCACAGACAGAGATCACGCATTCACACCGCTTGGTCGCAACAGGTTATAAACCGATTTTCTCCTTTGTCTTCAGAAACCTATCGTTGCGAATGAAAGGAAATGGCAACTCCAGACAGGCAATTTGTGCCTTGTACAAAGTTCTCATATGCCTTAATTGTTCTTCAATTCCCCAAAAAACATTTTCATGCTTGCAAGCATTTCCTTGTGTAATTAGTCGGACGGGATGGGGCACCCGAGGCTGGGCGCAATTGGGGTCGGTTTTCTATCATTTGTAGTGGCCTGGCAGCCCATTTACGTCCGGGGATGGATTCGATATCGAAAAAGGGAACAAGAAAGAAGTGCGAACGCGAGTCTCCCAGCGCATATTTTCTTTGAGGAGGTCGACGGGGCCACGCCAAAACCCAGCCTGGTGATCCAACCTAGCCCAGCCGTAGCCACCTCAAGCCCAATCGGACCAGAGCGAACCAGGTTGAGCTGGTGCCATCAGGCGTGAGGACACCCCTTTGTGTTCAAATTGTGTCCATCTTCGATAACATTACCCGATTACTGAAATTACCCTACTAAATTTTGGATTAACCATTTCCTGTATAAACTTTTGGCTTAAACTTAAGTATATACGGCATTTTTGTGCGCGCTTTTTTCCTTGACCCTACAAAGTCCGTTGGTTCCTGTTACATATTTTTGTTAGTTCCTCTATATTTATGCTGGTTTGAGTAATCGCCCTTCGCTTGCAAAGGGTTACTTTCGCGGGAATTCCAGCTTTTCGATAGGCTTTTGAGGAAAAATCGCCTATATATGCTGGAGTACTCTCGTCTGACTATGAACTCGTGGATCAATGGACTCCATCCCTAACATCGGCGTTAGTTATCATCCATTCAACAATTTACGGCACAGTACACTTTTCTGTTCAGCTTTGGTCCCATACCTGATGCGGTTTATCATACCATGTCCAGAACTATCAAACAATTTAAAATTCCCGATTTAATCTTTGACCTCTTGCGTCTTTGAATACTAATAACGAACCCCTCACTTACAATTGGTTCGTTGAAAGTTGGCCGCTGTTCCATAAGCCCGCCTGTTCGCAGTGGTCCCGTAGACGTTTCGACGCTCACAATGGATCCCGCCTTGGTGAAAGAGCGCGAGGCGTTCTTGCGCAGAGCAAGAACCATGCAGTATGTGGAGAACTCGCGCGTAACTCAGCAATCTGCATCGTCGTCACTGAAAAGTAGTAGTCCTGGCCCATCCCCTGCTAAACGCCCTGCAACAAACCCAGCTCAGAGAGACTACCTAACAATGGACACTCGTCCTCAAAACCAAGGCCGATTTGCACTCCTGTCAAAAGTTGTAAAATATATGAAGGTATCCGTTTATATTAAGGGTTTAGATATCATTTAGCAACGCCATTTGGAGCGTGACATTCACCCTCTTTCCGTCGAAGAAATACTGGAAGAAACTATGCTCCAGGACTCTCCGTTATCAGACGTTAAGTGGCTTGAAACTGAGGTATTTTATGATTAGTATGCAACTAAGTCATCTTCCGACTCCTGTGTATCAGATGGTTTATCCGGTCGTGTTTTCTGTCACTCTATACCCTCATATCTTGATTCGCTTTTCAGTCGACTTGATTACAACCCGAAAGTCACTTTGCTTAGACCGTATTTGTCGTCCTTTTCTATTCACGTGATTCGATTGGAGCCACTTTCCAAGGCTGAGATCAACTCATCCTTTCGAAGGTTATGCCAGCGCATAGTTTCGCTTTAATCTCGGAGTGCTCCTTCCCCTACTAGTTGGGTTTATTGTATATTTTGCGTTGGCAGATAGGACCGCTTAGTTTTGTGTTGCAAATTTGAAGGCAGACCATAGAAAAGTCTTCGTGTGTTTTAAAAAGTATTTTACCGTGTCCCCCCGCTCGCAAACTATCCCTGTCCGAGTCTCATAATTGTCCCGTAACCAACTCTTGTCCCTAGGCGGTTTGATATTCATGTCTACTATCCTAACCACGCATGTTACCTGCATTCAGACATATGAACTGTGTGCATGGACAACTTGACGAAAAGCTTGTGGACAATAACCTGGTCTTGCCCCAGGGCTCCACTCTTGGACAAACGATGGTTCACACAGCTGCACCATTTTGGCACTGCAATCAGCCTGTCATTCATTTTATGGGTTCATGGTTAACGCAAGCGCGCTCCAAAGGAGCCTACCAGATGGCTTTTTATCGATTCGTTGGATCTAGACGTCGCCCTACTAATCAAATCCGTGGCTTCTTGTCAGAGGCGTTGAAGTTGCGCGTTGAGGCCCCTGGCGTCTATGGCGACGCCTCACCCATCATTACGGGCGTAATAAAATGTTGTTAACAAGACTTCGATCAAGAATGCGTATCATCCTGAGTGTAAAATGTTGTGATGAATCATACTGTCATTGCTTTTTGCTTTCCTGGGTGTGAATGCGCGGACCACATATTCGCATCGAAACGCATTCCTGAATTCCGCCATAGCTACCAACAACCGATAGCCGCCTGATTTGTTGACTTGGACGTTGCGTTCGAGCCCGTCCGTCATGAGTTCCTGTGGAGAATAATGACATTAGATATTGTGCCGGCAAAAACTATCGCCATGACCAACACCCACTACCGATTCACCTCTGCGCGAGTTTTGGTCCATAACAATCTGTTCCGACCATTCCATATTCGGTCTCGCGTTCGGCAAGGTTGTATCCTGCCGCCAATTCTATTCGACTTCGGGGGGACCATACACGAAGTTGACTGTGTAGTTTGCGCCTGAACGCCGGCCGTCTGACCCAGATTGTGCTATTAATATCGTCTTGATAGCCTCAAGCTTTAGTGACTTACAGTCTACGGTGTCATGAGTGAGGGAAATTGCAAAATTCTTCGGTTTATGCATAGACGCTGGGAAGAAAAATAGGTTTCAAAGCTGCATCACTGGTCAGGGGAAGGTACCTCTCGAGATTAATGGCTGCCAACTTTAAAAAGTAGACAGTTCCAAGTATCTCGAGGCGAGACTGTTTTCGAATGAACAGAGTAAGGATGGTATTTTCTCTCGAATCGATGCTTCTCGCCGGGTTTTCCCGAGCCTTAGAAAGTGTATTTGGACCCAACACGACATCGCCATTGCCACAAAGATCTGCGTATGCCGTGCATCCCTCCGGTAAGTCCTCTACAAATGTAAATAGGGTGCTGCGTGCGTGAAAAATAAGTGAAAACTTCTGGCGTGTGACCACTGCCGCTTGAAAACCACCCTTCTAGTGAATTATACCGACCTAGTTTCAAGTTAGGCAGCCCGCACTCGCCGAGCTATCTCGAGAATATCCCAGGCCACCAAGAAAAACGACTGAGCTCTATGTTGCAGTCCTCGATTCGGTGCCGCTATGCACTTGGTGGCGTCGAAGAAGGGGTCAACTCAAAACCTGACCCGACACAGTCACGCAAGACATGGACTTTAGACCCTGAGCATTCGGTACCCGTCACTAAAGAAGAGAATGGGTTGAGTTGTGCACATCCGCTGCCTCAGATCATTACGTATAGATAGGCACCAGTCATGGCATCATCAAGGCCGGCTAGATCAGGCATGATCACAGCCGTACCAAGTAGAAGCCGTCTTTCTTTGATGACCTGGAATACCCTGACGATGTTGTCTCAGTTACTGCGGACTGTCTCATTCTAGACAATGTCGCTATATTTCCCTCAATTTTTGCCTCTTAGGCGACAGTGATCTTACACCGAGTTTTTGCCTGTTGGTAGTTTCTGACAGAGACTGAAAAGGTCTGTTCCGAAGGATTTTTCTCAAGTTCGCGCATTTATTTCCTCGTAAATTAAACAAGGCATGCTTAAAACTGGTGTTCATATGCCACAAAACACACGGAGAACGCTGGGGACCCACTGATGAACCGAACTCTCGCAGCTGCGTCAGGCAGCAGCTAGTACCTGTGCTGTCAGTATAGTAAATAATTACCTCTATTTCTTGCTCATACGCGTGCACAGCTCATCATTCGCAACCATATAGAGTTGCCGACCATACGTGGGTCTTCATGATGATGAATATATCGCATCGGGTTCTTGGACACTTTCCGGCAAATGTGAAGACTTCATACGCAACATTAATTTACAGTGTTCGCTACATGGTGTCAACAAGAAGAGTAGTGTGATCTACACTGACCTGGGGCGAGATGGGAGTTCATCTCCCGGACCTTGATTTGCCGAGAATGTAGGTTCATGATCGCCCTGTCACCGTGCCGTTATCAGACTTTGGGGTATTTTATAACTCAATTGGTGTGTTAGACCCCAGCCGTCCGCGCTGGTAACGCTATCGCTGCTGGTTCGTGACTGCTTATTCGTCAGATCCAAGAGCCTGTTTATTTGGCGGCTAACCTGCTGTTCGCCGCCTATGTGTGCGCCAGGTCTTGTTACAACTCGAACTTTTACCAGGAGGGGGGTAACCAACAACGATGCACAAATTTAACCATCTAATATGTCATCATTGCTGCCACTTTCTCATTCGGTAGGCGACAGTTGCTTCTGACGCGTCATCAACAAAGAGAGGATTCAAACTGAAACACATTGCAGAGTTTATCAGCAAGGGTCCCAAGCCACAACAGCCGTCGCTAAAAAGGCTGCATCTCTACGAAAACATTAAACTGACTAATAGTGTCAGAGACTGTCGTTGTTGGGGCAACATCCACACTTGTGTCTTTAAAAAATACATATACATGGTTCACACTATTCTGGGTTAGCGCTACCATACATCCTAATTGCGCTTCAAGGAACAATGCTATTTTGAAGATTATCTGGCCGAACAGTCCTCCCGCCCCAACCAAAAAGAGGGGGCTAAAGCGTGGCGTTAACGCCAAGGTGGATCACAAGGCTCCGATGAAAGGAACACTGTTTCCTACTCCTTTATCCGCCAAGTCTGATACATTAAGCTGTTCTGGGGTCTCAGAGCGTTTTGCCATCCTACTGAAATTGTAACTGCTGCCGATTTTCCTCAGTTTAGATCTCTTTTGCTATGTCGGAGCTGATGTATAGCGAGCCACTTGCCGCCAAAGCATCATCATTAAAATGCGTACAATTATTAGGCCACTCCGGGTCGGCTTTATGGCCAAAAAGTTTGCCCCCAGATTGTAGAAGCTACATTATCACATTTTCCGATAAAAACAGCAGATCACCATATGGGAGCTACCGCGACATCAGTCTCCGATGCCGCCACCAAGGCCTGTGGAATTTCCATCTTAAACCTCTCCCTCTTGTGCCACCACGTACAAATAGGAAAAAAATGCATTTTCGATCGGGATGCGGTTGTTTGAGTCAACAGTTTTCGATTCAACGGACCCTCAGACATCATCGTTGTCATCATCGGAGCACTTTTTGGGTTGCGTTAATCCCACCGACTGCATTTTCATGTGATGGCATGGCAGGGCTTTGTCCCGACGTCAGCTTCAGATTTCCTCGTGCAAGCTGTTTATTTGTCCGACAGACTTCTTAATGCGAGTTGGCAAATCGCCCTTGCGTCCGCGCGCCTCCTGTTCCGCTCTTTACTGATCCTGCCTATGATATCGATGATTGCCTTACTACCAAAAGCAGATGAAATGACAGTTGCAATAAGTTTCGCAATTTGGCATCCAGATACGAAGATGTTTGTGTCCGACTTCTTTCTTGGAAGTATCTGTGTCAGAATCTCTATCAAAAACTCAAGCCGAAATCATGGGGAATTTTCTCCGCGACAAAAAGAAGACATCTGGTGCATACAGCGTCCACTGGATGCTGCGGACACTATTCCCAGAACTGTCCTGACGTCGCATTTAACAGAAACAATGCGGCTCCGTTTTACGCTCTTTGCCGTCGACTCCAATGGTTAGCACATGTTCGGTGCCGTCCCAAAATCATAATTCTCCGGATCGTTATTCCGCCCAAATTCAGCCTTGAGTGGCGATGCTTAGAACTTCGGTAAACGGATTCTGCCTAACTCTTCGGCCACACGGATTGTGAAGCTGGTATGCAAGTTATCGTGGAAATCTGCCATAACCAGAGGCGGGTGTTAGAGATGCGGTCAAATTACATCATCGTGTCGTCATGAGAAACGACAAGCGTCGCAGTTACGGACTAAGCTGCGCGATTTTGTGTCCAAATGTTCCTATTCTGCACAGCTAACGTACCGGCGTTCAGCAGCCTGACTTTTGGAAACGATTTATTGGGATCGTTCCTCCTCGTAAAAAGAAATGGCACGTGGAGGCGACTGTTTTGCCCACCCACACAGACGGCCGCACGATATCTAACACCACGTTCCCTGCCACAAAAAGCATAAGATGCCTCTAAAATATTATGACACATCACCAGTTGTTGCTTTGTGTGTTACCAAATGACACGATAACTCGGTCCTCCTATTAACTAAGACTCGGGTGGCACCAACTTCTTCGTAAGGTGGTCTCTATTATACGTCTCTTTTACGAGAGACCTGAGATCCCCTGGAATGATGGTCAAGCTGTCTTAATACTCATTTTATGGCACTCCCACATGCGAGGTTCGAGATCCCCTCTTCGGGTAGGGGGGGGGGGGTACTGGCACGTG